>PKRV01003255.1:34428-228793 GCA_003709505.1 Hyphantria cunea | reverse complement strand
AAAAAAAAAAAAACCACGTACCTTGGAGTACTGTTCGACGGAGTCGTCGTTGAAGTGTATGCAGATGGCGAGCAGGAAGGCGCTGAGCCCCTGCAGCAGGTACTCGTTGTCGTCGTGCTCGTTGGCGCAGGTCTGCGCCACGAGCCAGCCCACGCCGCCCGGCGCGCGCAGGAACGCGCCCACCGCGCCCGGGCAGTGCGCCGTCCACTGGCTCAGCAGCATCAGCAGCCCCACCTGCGCGCACATCGACCACGTGCCATTCATTCTAAATGCTTCAGTACTTTCACTTTTACGGTGGAACATACAAATATACTACCAAAATCATTACTCTTTCTATTAGCTCCGCCGTAGTCTTGTAAGAATACTAGTTTCTAGCACAAATAGTTTGTGTGATATGATGTGGACGTACGGACTTGACAAAAGTTTAAGATTTCGTTTTCCCATTTTGTCTACTAAACCCAAACAAATTAATAATAGATTTGCTTTTAATAAAATTGTCCACACTTCCGATGTACTCTAAAATTTATTTTGGGTATCATATGTGTTCTATCTTTTGATGTAATATTAAATAAAATGTTGATGACTAATAATATTAAATAAAAAAAATTGTAATAAGATATTTAAAAGTCTGAAATATGATCTTTCACGGACCAAGATAGTGGTTGATTCAAATTCAGAACCATTTATTCAATTAAGACACCAAGTGACATTTTTTAACGTTAAATTAAGGCTACAGATAAAAATCATAGATCGACACAAACAGACGCCAGATTATCTCTATTGCCAAGGTGAATTAGGTGAAAACACCCAATTCACTGTCTGCCTGTGTCGATCTATAATCTCCAGTTTCCAAAATGCGTAGAGCCTCATGAGAAGAACACTGGCAAAGAAACTCATGGCCACTCTTTTTAACAGTCAGGTAATCAAATACAATACATGAAAGGTAAAGAGTGGTAAAGAGTGAAAGGTAAATTGTTTTAGATAACTTTGGGAAAGACCAATATCCGTCAGTCAGTTAACAGTCAGTCAACAGGATGTATTTCGGCTGAAATGATGATAATAAAGAAATGTCCTAAAATTAACGAAATCTCGTTAGGTCAGATTGCACTCACTCTGGATTCAGGTTGAATGAATGTCTTTACAGTCAACCTGTATCCAGAGTGTGTAACTGTGATCACAGTCAATTTGTGTCCCTTCGAACACACATTGAGCGTGACCACAGCAATAAAAAGGATATATTATAACCGCTTTCATTGAACTGTTTTATTCGTTGCAAAAACCAGAGTTAGAAAAATACTACAAACCTTAGCTTTTAACTTCGTTGTCTGTTGCAGCAACAAGGTACACTGATGCAACAACGACACCGGTGAGCTGCCAATGTTCGTGGCTAACAACACTCTCAACAGCTGTTCTTTCTGTATAGGGTTCTCTATTAACGCATGCATCAGAGCCACAGACGAGAACCAATTTGAAAGAACATCGGAGGAGAATAAACCACCACAGAGAAGCTGGCCACTGGTCAAGGTGGACATTTCGGTTGAAGATGGTAGTAGAGTTTGGACAAGAGAAGCTTGAGATGTTTCGTTGTGATAGAGGTAACATTCAAAGCAATACAAGACAGCGCACCTGTAAATAGAAAGGAGATTATTGAGATTGAAGAGATTGAATATATTAATAAATATTCGTATGTTCTGGTCATATAAACAAATTTACAAACAACAATGCTATAAGCAAAGTTGTGATAAATAATCATTTTTATGATTCCGTATCTTATAAGGAAAAAACGAAACCCTTATAGAATCACTTTGTTGTCCGTCTGTCTGTATATCAAAACATTTTTCTCAGGAATGCGTGGAAGTATCAAGCTGAAATTCATATCAAATACTCAGGTTTACTGTCCCTTAAAGCTATGTATGTGCGTATTTTCTGATTCAAACTTTTGGAATAAATAGGTAAAACACTAATAAGAATAATAGTATAAATGAAGAAAAAATTACGCAACACTCACCTCAAAGAAAATGGCTGTTTCTCATTAACCATGGACATCAGTAACACGACAATACATGCTCTTGGGGGATTAGAAGGGGCCATTACGTTGCCTAGAAATTCTTGATTAGCTACATCTCCTCTCACACACTCCCCAACAGTGTTAATTGTCTCCGTCAAAATATCTGCTGGTACTCCACTCGACATTAGAATATTACAAAGAGCATCTAATAAACCGACTTTTTTCATTATCTTCTGACAGCTAGAAATAATCTGAGCGGAGTTACTTGGGGACACTAGAGTTCTGACTATGAGCAACATGCAATGGACATTGGAAACCTTCTGAGGTGACCAGCCTTCTTCTTCTGCTCCTTCTGGAGGTGTATTAAACATAGGCAACATCTTCTGGATATAACTGCCTTCTTTAAAAAAGTTTATATTACTGCTATTATTTTTTAAGAGGTTCAACATCAGTAATAGACAGTCTTCTACGATTATGCCGCCATCTGAATAACCTTCAGAAGATACAATTTCAAATAACCTGTCAAAAGCATTTTCAAAGGCGACAATCTTTTGTATATTTGCGTTTCCTTTGGTTAACTTTATCAAAAGAAGGAGTGTTTCATTACGTATTACTTCTCTCGTGTCTCCGAGAAGGTCCATCATTTTGGAGACACCCATAGGCTTGACTAAGATGATTTCCTGTATGTCTTTTGGTCGGTTTGTGAGTAAGGATGTTAAAAGTTGTACAGCTGAAAGTCTAACCCTAAAATCGTATTCGTCTAACAGGTCCAGGATCAGTTGTATATTGTGATGGTCCTTGATGAACATTTCTGTGAACTGTTCTCCTATGTTCATGGGTACGCGAGGGTTGTCCTCTTCTTCCTCGAACTGTGTTGGTGACATGATGTTGTTGATTGTGTCTAAAGCATAATTTATTGTCTCGTTATCTGCTCTGTCTAGCTCTAGAACCTGGAAAGAAAACGTTAGAATTTTTGAACTTCAAACTCTGCTAGTTGAGTTATTTGAGTCCTACTTAGAATAATATCACAGATATTGTAAACTGTTTTATGTAAAACTAAGCGGATCCGGCAAACTTTATGTTCATTATCTTGAAAATTTTTCGAATTACCGAAAATCTTATTTAAGTAAGCCTGTGTAACTTGCCGCAGGACCGCAGTGTATGCGACTAAGCGAACTAAGCAAAATATAATACCTCTGGTTTTCTGTTATTTTTTGTATACAAACCTTGTCCTGACGATAAAATACACAAAAAAAAAATAACTATACAATTTGGTGCAGTCTATCGGAAGTTATAAACTTCTCTGAAGCGGCGGGACTGATTTTTATGAAATTTTGTGTGCATATCGGGTAGCTCTGAGAATCGGCAAACATTTATTTTTCTTACTCCTGAATGATAAGAGTGACCCATGCTTAATAATTAAGGATATACAGAATTTCGATAAACGATATAGAAATACTAACCTGTTTCAAAGTGTCCAAACAGAGGGCTCCGACTTCCACCCTATAAGTCCGCGACATAGCCTTGAGCGCGCGACAAGCATCCCTGCGGTCTTCTAGTAGCGTCGAGTTGTTGACACGATCTACTAAGCGCTCAACCTGAAAAGGAACGCTTCAGGTTCTTAGAGCATATTTTATCTATCAGGTATCAAAGAGAAGAATCAGAATCGTCGAACAAAAAAATAAAATACTCTGATAAGATCACTGATAAATTGTAATGTTCCTCTTAGTTGGATAGCTAGAATGCCATGCTTCGAAATTTTTGATTTTACCATATATAATTCTTACTCATAAATATGAAAGTAACTCTGTTTGTCTGCCTGTCGCATTTTCACAATAAAAGCAATGAACCGATTTAAATGAAATTTGGTACACAGATAGTGGTAGCCTGAGAAAGGACATAGGCTAGTTATACATGCCCAAAAGAGATTGTGAAGTGATGAAAGCTTGCATAAATGCTACTCAAAGTCGCTACGCTAAAGTACTATTCCACGCGGTCAAAGTCGAGGGCACAGCTAACATAATTAATAATAGTTGGCTATCATATTTTCTGAATTATACCATACATTATTTCACACAGAGGTTATCTCTAGCAAATATTAAAGTATTATAAGTTGTAAGCAAGGCAATCACAGCGTTCTTAGAAATTTTTTTTACTATGAAACTTTCACTAGCCTCTATACTAGTACTAATGTAACTACAATATTGCATTGGATTTAGTCTGCAATTTGTTTCACTAGGTTTTCACTCAGCCAGGATACAGAAGTCGAGTTCAGAGACCATTTATATTATTCTGATTTTTTACCAGTTTACACTGACTAGAATTACGGGCTGACTCATGTCCGCTTTCTATGACCCAATCTAATGTCATAAATTCGAAAATATCTTTGTCTCTCTATTACACCTTCATAACTAATTCCGTTGTAGCAACTCCGTTGATTGGACCTTGAAAGAAGGTCAGACTAATTTCAGTCGCGATAGCCGATATTAACGTGTAAAAAGCTAGTAATATTATACAATCACCCTGGGAGAGCTAGGCTTCGGCATGCATGGGCCGGCTTGACCGAAGTGATACCACGGCCTCATAGAAAACTTGAATGAAACAGCACCTGCACTGTGTTTCACCAAGGCCCATTTTTTTTATGTTTGGAAACCCCCTCGGACCTTCACCCCACCGGGGTTTGCGGCAGGGCGGTGTGTCGGAATCGAACCGACTAAAACCACACGGTGTGCCACTCTGCGCCTGAGACGGGAGAGATCCGGGAACCGCTTTCTTACGCCATCCGGACCCCTCCCAGCGCTTGCCCGCACTGAAGCGGGCACCGTCTCTAGATGTTAAATCCTCTCAATTTACGCGACGTACGGCACACGCGTAACGTCGCCCCCTCGCGGCTGGCCTGTGAAGCGGATGGGGGGAAAACCCGTCCCGCCCATCCGCGGCCACACTCAGGACGGCATGAGGCGCTGGTAGACGCGCCTCCGCCGCCCGGGTTTCACCGAGGCCCATACCCCAACCCTTCCCCATACGGTGTTCAGTAATAAGCCAGGGGCGGCGGTAATCGTTTATCATGAGGCGATATGTATACTCGTTTGCCCCGTATTACATTAAAAAATAAATAAAGTATGTATTGAAATTAACAGAATTTTTTTCGAGTATAAAAGAAAAAAGAATTCAAATTAGTACTCATTTATATTTAAACAGTTGTTAATAGACCTGTTCTCGTAATCTGGTTTTGATAGTCTGGTACATTAATTAAGCTCAGTATTTGTAATAATTGTATTTCTTTTTGTAAAAGAAATTATAGTTTTTTTGTGATACAGGTGGCACACAAGCTAACAGGGCCAGGTTTAAATGTGACTACTGCTGCTTGTGCAGGAACGGGTTTGATGTCCCTCTAGCACAAAATGAGTATCCTCCGACCGGTCGAGGTGATCATGCCTGGCGTGCTATTAATGTTGGGAAGTTGTATATATACTAATCAGCGCGAGAACTTCTATTGCGCGATTCAGGATTAGTTGTGTTTTGTAGTACGTTACTCCGTAGTTCAGTGTATCTTCTGTAGATGGCGCTGTATGTGGGAGGCACTACATGCTCATAGATATGATCATGATTCCTACCAAGGATAAATGGTTGTGTGATGAGTACAAAGATTTGTTTTGTGTCTGGATGTATTCATCAACTACCTATAATGTCCTACTGCTGGGTGCGGTTCTCCTGGGTGTAATATATCTAGAACATGCATATGGCCTGTGGACGTCCCACACTATGTTTGCCAAGATGTGGTCTCTACTCAAGATTTACTCCAACGGTAATTAGTCCTGCGGCTAATGTGGCCATCCCACTGCTAATTCAGCTTACTTAGGATGCACTGTTTAAAGACTTTCGTCTTTAGGCTCTGGGGGATCGAAAATGAAAAGACTCGACGAAGTTTTCCAAACGTTGCCAACCCAGCTGAATTCTCCTGTTCACATCGTCCTCGAAGCTGTTTTTACCTAACTGACTGCTAAGTCTGCTCGAGGTACACATATTTTTGATCAACTTCGAGGACGGCGCCGTGTACCGTGACCGGTTCCGGTAGTACATGTTCATTGAACATGACCTAGGTTTTGTCTAAGTTCATCCGTAGGCTGATGCACACAGAAGAGTCAGCCAGTTCATTCAGCATCTGTTGTAGGTCTTGCAGCGTCTCTGCCATGATGACGATGTCGTCCGCAAATCGCAAGTGGGACATGCATTCACCATTGATATTTATGCCATGTCCTTTTCAGTGTAGCGTCTTAAACAAGTTCTCCATTCCATTAGTGAACTCTATGTAATTGTATGGTTCTTGTATGTTGATCCTGTACTTGGACGGACATAGTGACAGCTTTCTAGAGACATCTCAACACTTGGATGAATTGCCAGTCCACTTGCCAACGTTGCAGGGACTCCAGAACAGACCACATCTCAATTCATAGTCCACGAATGCTAGACACAGTGGCTGATTATACTATTCTGTCTTCTGTATAATCTGCCGCACTGTGTGGATGTGGTCAATGGTGCCATATCTGCTCCGAAATCCAGCCTGCTCTGGTCTGCACAAGACAGTTCATGATGACTCTTGAGAACAGCTTGTAGATGTGACTTAGAAGGGAAATGGCTCAATATTTCTTCCACCTAGTATGGTAAAGAGGGATATATGGAAGAATAGTACGTAGGTAAAATATGTTGTGTCAGTAGATTAGCTGATTATTAATTCATAACAGCAACTGCTATACTCTTAACTTGTATTGTGTGATGAGGGACTGTTTAACAAACATAAAGTGGATGCAAAGTAAATCCAATCCATACATCAATATCAGAATAATGACTTGTAGATCATAGAATATATATTTTTTACAGAAAAACAAGAAACTTTTGCACATTCAATTTAACATTAAGAAATATATCTAAAAAATTACTCAAGAACACAAATTTCTTTCATAACTCATAAAATTTCACTACATCTGCAATTGCATTAATACTTAATTTAATTTTGTGATAACAAATTTCAAAACACTCATATTGATAATTTTTCCTACTGCAAAATTAACTGAACATTTATGAAAAAATTATCATAAGTGTGCTAATAGATGTATCAAAATATAGCGATTCATGTATGCTCCTAATTATAGTTATTATATTCATAAATATGATCTCAGTATCATGAATTAAGAAACTAGAACAGTAGTCAATAAAGATTTGACACTTTTATATTAATAATTATAGATTTTACATCTGATCTGTACCCGCCCACGCTTATTATATATATAAAATAGCTGTAATCCATATCTGACTATAAATAGGTCATCGTATGCATTATTTCTAGTAGTAAATAGTTACAGAACATACGGTCTCAGCTCCTGTAGGTTGATGACCAGGTTCCGGCGCACCCAGCACGGTTTTTAAACCACTCTTAAAAAAATCCATATTTCACAAATTCCTTATTACTAATGTTTATACACTTCACTATTATTCTTCAGAATTCATTTCTCAAAATACTAAAACTCAGAGAAAATCCATGAATATAATATACACGACACGTCAAAGCATTTCTGACATTAGCGTCTCGTTCGCTCTTCTACGCTTATTTTCTGACTAGCTAACCCACGCAACTTCGTAACATTCATAACGTTCTCGTAACTCGTAACATTCGTAACATTGCCTATAATAATTTTCCTCTGCAACATTCTTTATTGGTGCTCCGCTACTATTGGTCTTAGCGCGATGATATATAGCCTATAGCTATCCGCGATAAAGAGGCTATTTAACACTAAACGAATATTTCAGAGAGGACCAGTAGTTCCTGAGCTCAGTTTCAAGTAAACAAACAAACTCTTCAGTTAATATTTAATTATAGATTTGTGGTATTTGATAAAAAATGTGATAAACTAATTATATCGTTTTCGTAAAAGTTCTATTGACATTTTGAATTTGAACAATTAAATACATTAATTTATTAAAACATAAATATATATCGGGATTAACCTCAAGGAATGGGCATAAATTCGAGTTAAATCTTTACTTTGTTTAAACTGCAATAACAAAACGAACTGTCAATTTTTGTTGTCAATTTAGTGATTACTATCGAATCTAAAAGAACAAGACATTTTAATCCTTCTACGAGCCGTGCAGAGTTCCCTTTTCTTTCAATTCCGAAGTTAAATTATTTTTATTTATGGTTTTGACATTTAAATTTACTATTGTCAACAGTATTTTCTCCTTCACTTTGCACTAATTGAAAATTCATATAGAAATACCGTTGTATTTTTTAGGGATAAACATATTGTTCAGTAGTTTAGAAGTGTAATTAACTATCTAACAAAAATGTCTACGGACCTTAATGCTAGTTTTAACGAACAATATATGAACATTAACACTAAAATGAAAAAGTAAGTTTTTTGCTAACATTAACAAAAGCATTTCTTTATTGAAAACTTCAATTTAATCTCGTATTTGTTACACAGGAGATTTATGCGGAAACCAAATATATCTGAAGCGACAAACGAGTTCCTAGCACTAGCAATTCAGTGTGAACATTCTGACCAGCCTGCATTTGCTGGGCATGCATATGTTGGAGCTGCGAAGTGTGAGGCTTCTGGGGGTAACTTTTTAGGCGAAGCTGAACATTATTTGGCTGCTGCTAGACAATTTATGAAGGCCGAGAAGAAGTTAAAATCTCTGAAATTCTATAATGCTGATAGAGAAAACTTAGAGGTAAGGGTAAAGACATAGTAGTAGTAGGTATATATAAAGTAACTCTGTTTTTCTATTGTCTATTACACTCTCATGGCATCATGGCATATCTCTGGTAGGATTACTGAATGCATTTTTACTTCACAATAGGCAACAGTGGAACAGAAATAAATACGGCCATACAATCAAGATTACTAGTATGTGACATGTGTTGAGATAATGAGATTAGTATATCATTTTTGTGAAATAATATGTATTATTTTTTTTAAGTTTTCTTGCTTTTTGCTATTTCTATATTTTTAGGTAAAATGGTGTAAATTTTGGCACCATTTCCCATTAATGATATTTTGTTTCGCATAGATTCTTAATTAATTTTTTTGTGATTCAGTTTTTAGTACAGGGTGTGTTTAGGGTTTCATTAAAAAAAAATGCAATAAGTAATAACATTAAGTATGTGAAATATTTTATAATATCACTTTGAACTATCTACTTTGGTCTAGTTATTAAATTGACTATAATTTTATTAATGGAAATTATAAAACTGAATTAACAGAACAAAAATAGTATAACAAAGAAAAAAATAAGTTACAAGAAATGCCACACATCAATAATTTATAATAAAAAACAGACTAATATGTGATAATAATTATAAAAATAATAGGAAGTCATTTAATTTAGACAAATTTGTTCAAGATTAGGAGAATTGACCATTTGATATCAATATTTTTAATTCCAGGCAGCTATAGGCTATTTTATTCAGGCTCTTAACAAATATCCAGAGAAGTCGCCGTTGAGATACTCCATACTGATGGAACTGGCCAATGACCTGGTGGAATTGAACCACAAGTCGGAAGCAGCTTCTTATTATGAGCAAGCTATGGAAACAGTGCAAGAATCTACTATGAGAGTCATGTGTATGAGGAACCTACTTAATTTGAAGATTGACTGTGGTGAGTATTTTCATTTTCTAATTGTATATTAGTATAGTATAGTACACTCCGTCTCAGATTTTATGTACTCTCTTCTAACTGTAATGTTAGTGTGCAAATAAAAAGTTTTCTATCTATTTATCTATATTAGTCCTTGTTTACTAGCTCTCTTCCAGAACTAAAATGTGTGACTACTCGGTTGCGATGGGTTTTCATAGCTAATCTTCCTGGCCTTTATTATTCCACCCGCATAGTCCGGCAATTCAGCGAGGTGGGCCCCCAACTGTCGGACGCCCAACTCGGGTTCCGAGAGGGGCGTCCGACGGTCGATGCCATGATGCTCCTGAGGGTCATGACCGATGAGGCAGTGGGCTGTGGTGGCGTGCTGTTGGCGCCAACACATTCAATAGTCTGCCATTTAGCTACATCAGGAAAGCACTCTAATACCGTGGGTGGCAGACTATTCAGAGGAGCGTACCGTCATGTACAAGGACCGAGAGGGCGTCTTAAGAAGACCACCCATTTCGTTTCGTGCGGCGTTCCGCAGGGGTCTGCCCTAGGACCACTCCTGTGAAACGTGGGGTACGACTGGGTCCTTCGAAGTCGTCTCCCACGTTCCACAGGGCTGGGCGTAATTTGTTATGTCGATGACACTTTAGTCACGGCCGGCCGGGCGAACTTCCAAGACGCGGCTTGCCACCAGGGGTGTTCCTTTGGTGGTCGGGGGCATCGAGGCGCTGGGTTTCATGTGGCCCTAGATAAGAAAGAAGCCCTGTTGTTTCATGGGCACCGTTGTGGTCCCCGGCGCCTCCATAGTGGTGTACTCGGCCCTCATACCGGTTCGTCCCAGACGATGTTTCTGGGCCTAATCCTCGACGGTAGGTGGCTCTTCGATGAGCACTGGCTGGTTGACGCTGCCTCGGCCCTAAGGCCCAATTTGGGTGGAGTCAGCCACGTAGGAGAACGGCTTTCGCCCTACGCCCGAAGAGGTACGCGAGAGACCCCGGATGAACGGGATGGGTTTTCCCCTCCATCCGTTTTAGTATCGACGTTTTGTGTGTGCCGTACGTCGCCTAGTAAGAGAGTATACCGGCAGATGGTGGTATACTCTCTAATTAGTGGCTCGCTTTAGTGTGGGCAGACGCTGGGAGGGGTCCGGATGTATTAATAACAGCAGTTTCGGGATCCCTCCCTTCTCAGGTGCAGAGTTGCATACCGTGTGATTTTAGTGGGTTTGATTCCAACACACCGCCCTACCGCAAACCCCGGTGTGGTGTCGGTCCATGGGGGTTTCCACACGTTTATAAAAAAAGAAAAAGTTAGTTGTCAGTATATTTGAGAGCACCGACTTCCCAATAACCATTGTCATAGGTGTTCATGACAACCGGGACCGACGGCTTAACGTGCTCTCCGAGGCACGGACGAGAAACACCGCCATATTCCGGGGCGGATAAATATGGCGGGGCTTAAGAATTTCTTGTAAGAAAAACCCAACAGCAGTCCGACCCGAAAATCGGACCCAAGACCTCTTGATCGGCAGTTGCTTACGCAAGCTGCTAGACTTACGAGGCAGATGGGTTTCATAAACTATTCTAGAATTTTCAGTGAGGTCTTATTTTACATTCTTTAATCTACTAATAGGTTGTAGTAAATTAGCTGTTTGCTATGGCATTTTTATGAATATACTATTAGTTCCGCAACTCGATGAATGATGGCCTCCTAGATAGACTATTACTCTTGTAAACCATCTGCCCATGGACATAAATAAAGTGTATGAATAAAATTAAACAAGTATCACAAAAAAAAATAATATATATTTATTGGATCAAAAAACAGATATATGTTGGATTATAACTTGATACAATGTATGACATAATTTATGAACATGTAACCAACACTATTGTTCACAGACTACCAAAAAAAAGCTGAGCTTAATAGCATAATTTAATATGTGAAACTATATTGTTGGTCTTTTTCAGCTAAATATGATGAAGCCTTAGAAATTGCCAACAAAATATTTGACTTCAATCCAAATGTTCCACAAGATATTATTGCAGAGTAAGTATGGAGACTAATTGAATAAAACTTCTTTACCTTTTCTAGTCATTAATCAACCTGTCGGCATCCACTTCTGAATGAAAGTCCCAAAGATTCCCAACCGTTTCTTTCCCTTATTTTATAAGATAAAAAAGATTTTACCGTATACAAATTTAATTACATTTCGGAAAAAAAATATTTGTCGGTCATTTTGACATCTGACATTCTACACTACACATTACACACTACTGGATACAAGTCTCTCCTTAGAAAAGAATCGCGCCGTAGAAGTTCTCGCACCGATTAGCATATATACAACTTCCCAACATCAACCGATGGGCAGTGGCCCGCCAGGCATGATCACCTTGCATGGTCGGACGATCCTCCCTTTGTGTTGGATGGACTTAAACCCTGTTCTTCACAAGGTCTTCAAAGATTACCGAGTTTACTTCTGCACATACTGCTTGCTCTACCAAAATACTGTAAAATAGTTATCTCTTTCATGTTGTCACAGATTGCAATTTATAATATAGTAAGTATATTCTTTTTGTTGATTTCTAGGGTTCAAGTAAGCAGGATACTATTAGCATTACTTGAAAGACCACCCGAAGATATCAAGTCAACTTCCTTGAAGCAACTGTTTGTGGACATCATGAATGATAACGAAAGCGAAGGTAAGCTCACAGTTTTTTTGGTTGTCAATCCTGTCCAATTCTTCCTAATAAATAACCCAATTTATGGAATAAGTTTTTTTACTTGGAATAGTAGTTCTTGCTGACCACGTAGTGACCCAATCCTTTCCCTCCATCCCCCCAAAAACCGGTAACGAGTGTGACGCTTCTGGTGCTGTGGGTGGTCATGGGCGGCGGTGATCGCTCACCATCAGGCGATACGTCTACTCGTTTGCCCCCTATTATATGAAAAAGAAAACTTATTTGATGGTCATGTGACCATAGCCCCGTAGGAGCTGTAAACATTGTAATATACTAAATTATTATTTTAGTTTTTAAGGACTTGAAGTCCTTGCTTAGAATGCAACTTGTTATTTTTTAATACAAAATCATCGCAGTTAGTTTTAGGACTACTTTTTCACTTGTTGCAAATAAAAAATAATGTTGTGACAATGTTTTTTGTACAAATGTCATTTTTTCAGGCAGAAATGTACTGCAAACTAAAAAGTTTAAACAACTTATTTTATTTAATAATACTAAGAATGACTTGTTTCAGCAATTCCATTGAATACAGATATAAGATTGAAGTTGCAATCAGTGATAATATGCCACACAACAGGCGACGTACATTCCTTGATCAGTGTCGCTGCGGGTATCAAGCAGTTTCTGACTCTACAGCAAGTGGAGTTGCTTCACAAGTTAATCTCTGACCATAAACAGGACCAGACCGATGATACCATATGTAAATTCGTTGACTAGTCGTTAGTTTAAGAAAGAATATAGTTTTGAATTGAATTGTTATATACTTAGATTTTACCATGGAGAGTCACGCTTCGGCATTAATGAGCCGGCTCGGCCGGCCTCACAGAAAACCGGTGTGAAATAGCGCCTGCGCTGTGTGAATGAGGATACCAGAGGCCCACACCCTAACCCCTCCCCTCATTCCCCAATAGCCGGCATCGAACTTGTGATGCCTCTGGTGTTGCGGGTGTCCATGGGCGGCGGTAATGGGTTACCAACAAGCGATACCTCTGCTCGTCTGCCTCGGAAATTCTATTAAATAAAATATATATACCTAGTATTAATACCCGTGTTCTTGTAATATAAATGATGAATTGAATTATAAATGTGTTTTTTTACTACTTTGTTATGTAAAACTCCAGTATCTTTTCAACTAAACACTGCTTTGGCTATCCGCAATTATATTTCATTAGCATCCATGCCTAGTATACCATGGTCGTCCTTTTTACCACCTCAACCCACTTCACCTTCCCCCTCCCCGCCGATATACTCCCCTGCAATGTTGCCCTCCACTCCATGTGTTATTAGTTGAAAAACCTACTAGCTATCCGATTATAATCGATGCTATTTTCAAAACCTTACAAAGGACTATATTTTTTGTAATACAAGTAGGTGACTTAAAAACGTCCGTATTCACTTCGAGCGCTAGGTCCCAACTATCGTTTTAAATGGCGCGCCCCACCAAGCGGCCATCAGTGTGCCCAGTTGATAAAAAATAATTTACCCGGTAAAGCTACTTTAAATTTAGGATAATTATTAGAAAACCTTACAGTTAATATATACTTTATTAATTTAGATATTTCTCGGGGTTGATAATTTATAGAATGAGACTGCAATGATATGCCACTAATAATATGCTGATAATATTTTGAATAATTAAAGTTTAAAAGGTAACATACAAGCAACTAAAAGAACAAAGATAATAGAATTTGCTTTTATAATATTACTTAGGATATTATGTTTGATGTAGGAGGTTACAATCTTCGTTAGCTTACTCTCAACGAAATTTGAAAAAAAAGACCACTTTCGATATTAGTTTCGTGCTAACTTCCTCAAAAACCATTTAGTGCTAAAATCAGATGGATATATGTATTTGACATTGAATTAAAAAAGGTGACCTTGCAAACGAAGACTAAATGACCTTAACCTGGTTTCTCTAACGGTTAAGGTTATTATGAAACATTTTTCTGGCAGTACGCTAAAGATAACTGTGTATTGCCAATGCACAAAATCTAAAAGAATAACTGAACTTTTTACCGAAAGACGGGGATTTTTTTAAACAGTCACAATATTACATTAGAATGCTTGAGTTGTATTAATCATTATTTCAGGCTCTTGCATACTATAAACACATATATCCTTCGTAGTTATAAAAAATATAAATTCTCTGAAATAGCAGGACGCATTACTCTTTAAAACAGAGTCCGATAGTACTATTCTATCCTTAAATACAAATCTGAACATTCTAAAACCGTAGATATATTGTAATAAATACGGTTAATAAAGACTTAAACAATATCAGTTCCAGTAAACATATGTGGCCCTGGCGGTCAGAGCCTGACCTACTTGAGCTAATATTTCCTCTTCCATTAAATATTTCGGACATCTGACACACAACGCAATCTAGGTACAAACTAAGCAGTCCTTGTATTGTGGGTACTACGCAATTGTTATAACTACATATTATATTCATAGAAAACACCCAAACGCCGAAACAAATATTTGTAGATCATGCAGACATTTGGTCCGACTCGGGAATCGAACCCGAGACCTAAAGCACAGCAGTCGCATACGCTATAACCGTGACATCGAGGCTGTCGAATTATATAAGTACTTGCAACCCGCCCCGGCTTCGCACGGGTTCATTACGGAATAAATAATATAGTCCATGTTACTCTGAGATGTGATTTTCATTTATTTATTTATTATAAACTTTATGCACTTATGTACATCGGCGGACTTAGTGCCCAGGGCCTTCTCTACCAGTCAACCTTGGGGTGGTGGGGAAATTTTATAAGGTAGGTGCACATTAGATTACAGATAAGCAATAGACGAAAAATAATAGTTAACTGAATGCAAAACTTATGAACTAATATATACGAATACATTACATACGTCATAAATACTAATAAGTTTAAATGATACAACATATATACACATATACGTTTATATACATATTCATACACATAAGATACGTACACAATTTATATTAAATTTTCGACGTCTTTCAATAAATATCGCCATATTTTAGTCAATATATCAAAAAAAAAACAAATTATACACAAAAACCTTCCTCAAGAATCACTCCACCTATTGGTAATAACCGCATAAAAATCCGTACAGTGTGCGCGATGAACTCATTTGAATTTAGAATCTGTCATTTTTTACGATTGTTTGTTGTTGTAGTTGTATTTTCTTATTTTTGTGTCAATATAGTGTTAAATATCTTGTGATATTAACTATTAAAATGGAGTAGGGTGATGAGAACCGAATCGCTTTGATTACATTACATAAAGTAGGTATTTGAGCCGAAAACAATTTTTAAAATCCTACATTACCTTGGTATTAGGTCAAATCTTTGTGTACCGGTCTATTGATAAGTACAATGAAACTTCCTGTTTGTCTGGCCGTCTACGTAGTATTCGTACGAAAAAGGCGATCAAAGTAGTAAGGGAAAGAAGTCGAAAAATTCCTGTTCGATACCTAAAGATTTTACCTCAGGAGATGAGAGAGATAGCACTCAGAACTATAGAAAGGACTTGCAGCATATAAGAGACGCACTGGTCATCTTTTAACTGATAATTTAAAAAACAATAGGGTAGGGTGTTAAAATCAAAACAACTACGTAAGCGGTAAGCAAAGGGAATACGCACAGAAAAACATTGTTTACGTACGGATGAGATTTTTGTTTTTAAATTGAGGATTATTTTAACAAACCAAATGACCGTATTTATGCTGAAAGCTCTAAACAGTAATCCGAATTAGTCAGAGAGTACAACGTGGGCATTATCCGACTTCAGTGGTGGTTTGGTGGGGTGTTAGCTATGAAGGAGTGACTGAGCCATATTTTTGTGAAAAGGGTATTAAAACATCACAGGTGTATGAAGATACCATTCTTGAGAAAGTAGTTAAGTCCCTTAACAACACCGTGTTCAATAACCAAGTCCAGCTAATCCAAGCGCCGCCGCGCCGTGTCAAAGAGCTCGATCTACACTATTTTAGAAACGAACTTCTTAGGTGAAGACTGGCCGTCATCTAGTTCTGATATTAATCCACTGATTATGATTTATGGTTAGTTTTAGAGAATAGGGCCTTGCTTTAAACGCAACAATCCATACGACGATGGCAGTTTAAAATTTTCCCATAGAAAGACTGCGTGCTGCTTTTAAAAACCGGCCTTAACGTTTAAAGGACTGTATTGTAGCCAATGGAGACCACTTCGAATAAGATTTATATGTTTTTAAAGGTTTTATATTTAAGGTATTAAACTAACAGACTGTAATAGTAATAAATGTTACGTAAAATAAAAGTTGTCTCTTTGTAACATTATTTATGGCGTGACTAAGTATTTTCTACTGCTGTTTTCCTTTTTTTTTTCGTGTGGAAGCCCCCTAGGGCCTTCACCTACAAATTGACGTTCACCAAAGGAGGGTATTTTTGACAGTAACCAGCCTGAACTCTATTACATGGGGAGATTATAGTCCGCTAAATGCGGGCACCTATCACCTACCACCTTTGTTTACCCTTTCAGGGTTTTAGGTGTGAGGATATGTATGCATTGTTGTCTCATTGTTTAATTGAAAGGATTATGTTATATTATTAAAGTAAAAACACAAATAAACATCCTTGAAGCCATTTATTAATCATCTCCACTCATTTGAAAAATAAATAACTACATACATTGAATGTTACATGTTAAATGTATTGTCATATCTTTTTTTTTCATTTAAACAGTAAAATACTGTTACGTCTTTTTGACCATAATAAACACAGTTTTGTTTTAGTAAGCTTATTAAGACTTTTTATCAATACTACTGGTGCCTAACTTGGGTACATCAACTTCCAGTTGTGTCCCAAAGTGGACCTTTTTGTCCACAACTGGGGAGACATCTTCTTTTGATCCACCCGCCTCCTTTAAGGCGATGGGATTACCAAAATTGGTAGTTTTATCGATTGACACTGACGCAGGTTTATTTTCAAGAGCACAGTTCCACATCACCTCAAATTCATCTTCATCAAGAGCACAGTTTGACTTGCCCTCATTAGATTTTTGGAAGCAGTACTCAAATGGGTAACTGACAATCCTGTTATCATCAGGGGCAATCTCAAATCGGGATGACAGTGAGTTGTATGCGATGTGGACACCGTCAAGTAAGTTGACATCGACATCATCAAAGCCAGTGATATATTTGAATAACTCTTCGACTGAATACATTTCCTCTACACCCTTCTTCTCAAAGAACTGTAAAGATAAAAAATAATCTTTTAATACTTGAATATGTATGGCTATTGCATTTTACTATACCACATATTTTAGATTAAGATAGAACAAAAGTACTTAACAAAAATATGTGGGCGGTTTGATAAGTATCTGATTGAAGAATGATAATATTTTCTTTTTATTTCACTTCATTATATACTAGCTGAGCTCGTCTGCCCACGATTCCATAAAAAAAAATTCCCTGTGGTACAATAACAACCGCAGTTAAAACAGTGGAGAAAAAAAAAATGTAAAAAATATATGTCACATCTGTCTAATGATTCTAAGCTACTTACTAATTTTCAGTCAAATCAGTTCAGCGGTTCTTGAGCTATGAATAGTGATACTAACATGACTTTCTTTCATATATATAGAAGATTAGTCACTTTGCACTGTACACTCATCTAGCTATAGTTGCACAACTATATTCATTAGTTTCTGTTGACAAGTGCGGTTATCTCTGATCAAGGTTGAAAACTTTTGAGACCACTTAGTATATATTCAGACATTTTTTTTTAACACAACTCCATCTAGTCCCAAACTAAGCAGAGCTTGTACTATGGGTACTAGATTACTGATATTAATACTTATATACTTTTATTTGTAAATACATACATATTATACATAGAAAACACCCAAACTCCAAAAAAAATATTTGCAGATCATACAAATATTTGGTCCGAATCAGGATCGAACCCGGGACCTCTTGCACAGCACCACAGAGGCAGTCATTTATAATAAACATATTGCTATCTAGTAATAGCTACCCATATGGATGGAGGATAAAAACTCAAAGCCAGCTAACTTTGTTAGTATACAATGAAAAAAATAAAAGATTACACAATGCTACTGTTTAACACTTAATTGACCTTGATATAAAAATCAGTTGCACAACAATATTTGCCGTTTTTGTTTTCATTATTACACTCTTACAAATGATTGTGTAATAAGTGTAACCTAAGGTCTATATTGTCTAGTTATTATAAAATCAATTCAAAATAGCTTTTATTTGAAGTAAGCCTTTTCAGGTACTTTCAAAACATTACATTAATGACTAGTTGGTTGGCTCCAAAATATCATTCTTAGGGAGAAGAAATGGCAAGGAACTCCATAATCAACAGGCTGAGGGCCATGTGTATGATGTCTTTGATAGTAGATTTAATGAAGCTAATAATAATATTATAAGACCATTATCATGAGATGTAAAATAGTAAACAAATCAGAAAAACACTATGTACTTACATAGGAAATATTACGGCAATCCCTGAGCAAGAATTCCAGTCCATGAGGGTGGTCAGGCTGTACAGACTGGGACACGTCAATGTACCAACACTTATTGTCCCACCAAAGGATATTGTACTCAGACAGATCGGCATGAATCATACTCCCAATATTGTACATCTTATGCATTGCATCTACAACTTCATTGTACACACTCTGCCATTTATCTGGCTTCAACATAACATCTTTCAGCTTTGGAGCGGGTTTACCATCCATCCCGATGAATGACATCACCAAAACATGCTTTTTCAAACAAACCATAGAGGGACAATTCAGCCCAATTTTTTTCAAACGCCACAAGTTATGCATTTCTTTCTCAGCCCACATATGTACAACTTTCCGTGGGTTCTGCTTTGTGAACCGATCTTTGAACCGGTAATCGGCTTCTATATACTTATCACGAGTTTTAAACTCATTTAGAGTAGTCTTAAAGACTTTGATTGCACATTCCTTAGGAACTGTTAGGTCAGGATTAGAGGTTTCTCCATTAGCATGCACTACAATAGCTTCTTTGCCAGTAGACAGTATTCCATTGTAATCCTTCAGTATATTATTATTGATAAGCTTAAATAAAAGAAGCTTGGTTGGAGCATCAATACTCCATTCTGATGTAACATGGTTTTCTTTACGTTCTAACATTTTTGGTTTGAAAGCATTATGATTCTTTGTCTGTTCTCTCAATTTGTTGAATACAGAATTAGACAATCTCATGTCAAACCCGGCTCCGTCTCCAGTACACACCTCAGGAGGAAATGCCATTACTTTGCAGGCATTTCTTCTGCCATTAATTACACTGTCATGTTTAGTTACCATCTCTCCATCTTTCATAACATATCCATGCTTAGGGAGGCTTGCGAATTCTTTCTCATTAGTTTCAAAGCGGTCCCAATCCTTCTTTTTTTGACCAATTTCTTCTTCATCTGACTCCGAATCATAGATCAAATGCTTAGGTACATTGAAAAAATTATCAAACGATACAGATACTTTGGCATCCCCATTTACTTTCTTTTCTACCCTCTTGAGATCTTCATCGTATTCCTTGTCGTATTGACATTGCAAAACTTTCGCAATAAGGGCATCTGAGTCGCAGAAGTCCAAGGCATTTGATAATTCTATTTCTAGCAATAACCCTTGTGGTACGTCATCAGATGTGCTTGCATGGTGCTCAGACAGATGTTCGGCGAACTTTGTTTCCTCTTTAACTTGGAGTCCTCGAGCTAATTCTTCAGACATAATCTCAGTAAGATTTTGCACATCTGTTGGTGCGACAATTTTTTTCCACGGGCTCGACATTTTGTATTTTTAGTTTTTAATCTCTATCACAGATCGTCGAACAAATAAAATATACAATTTGAATTAAATGTTTACAGGTTGTCGTGCAATGAATTACACAATATGAATAAATATACTATATAATATACTGTGGCAAAATTTGCAATTCAACCTGCATAATCTACTCTGATTGGACAATTCTGTTCTGACAATTGACATGTGTAATAGTCGTATAGCACTACCTAACAGACAGAGATAGAAACATACAATGAGTTATAGAAATAAAGGGAGCAAAAGAGAACACGTTATTTTATGCACAATATTTATCTTGTGATTTAATGGAACAGAACGACGGGAAGTGACATCTTTTTGGCGTGATAATAATTTCAGTATTGTTTTTATTGTCCTGACCCTACTTGGTTACCTATGTGGATTGAGGATCAAGAATCAGTAATGACTTAAAAAATTATGGCCTAGACCTAAAAGTAAAAAACTTAATTTCTTTTTGAGATACACACTTAAATCACATTATTTAAATAATTAAAATGAACAACTACTGTGTCAATATTGTGTATTGTAAATTATCACAAATGCCAATGTACTTGATTTCTTTCTGAGATAATAAAGATTAAGTTTTGACTTTTGGGCGCTAAAAATCTCTAATTTAGTTTTTCTTTTAATTTTAATGTACCAATATCAACAACCCATAACGTCCCACTGCTGGGCTCGGGTCTCCTCTCAGGAGAGGGTTAAGGCCATAATTATTATTATTTTAATCTATGTATGTACCGATCTATGTATCTCAAGACTAAAACGAATCTATTGACACTACTTACATAAAAACACAAGCCGGGCTCTAGGGTGTGCCAAAGAAATATACAATCATACACTACAAAGGCTTAACCACCCCCTTTCGCAGTCGGGTAAAAAGCGGGCTATTTCGATTACTTTCTGATTCAAACCAAGTTAGTTTCTGTATCGTTGTAGGGTTCCTAACTAGGAATCACCTCAGCCTGGTTAGGTTACAGTACAATTACTGTAATGGGCAGAATAAGCATGTGCCTAATCAGTTTACTACGAGCACAAGTCACAGATAGAAAATAGAAGTATTTAGGACTAACAACTTCAAAACTAGGTGAATAATACTTATGAGATGCAGAGGTATTTTTCAAGATGCGAGACTAAAGCGTCACACTATAGAGCCAGTGTTTGCAAAGTTCCAATTCATGACTAAAAAATGACAAGTAAAATAGTAATAGCTGAATATTTGGAAGTGTTACAATTTTTTTACATTACAAGAACAGTACAGTAAGGACTTTTTGAATTAACAGCTAAATAAAACCCAACAGATTTTTACTTATTTATTTTAAGCCCTAACATTCACTTTGCTGCTTTCTTTCCTCCGCCAGTCTTAACGCTCGCCTGTTGTGCTTTAAGAACCTTGACAATCTTCTGTTCTTCAATGAGGAAAGCTCTGACAATGCGCTGTTTCACACATTTGTGGCAGAGGACTCCACCATACACACGCTTGACAGTCTTCTTGCGGTAGCAGAGACGTGAACGTTCAGCAGGTCTTGCGGGCTGAATACCACGGAGTTTGCTCTTGCACTGTCCGCATCTCGGGATCTTCTTGGGCTTCTTCACATACTGATAGACTAGTCGTCCACCAGGAGTCCTTACTCTGAAATTGTAGAATTGAAATATTAATATACTGTGTGTTTATATCAGAAGGCGCTCATAGCCCAGTTGCACTCGGTGATTAGAAACAATCATCGAGGGTAACGATGGCGCGGTCAGTACCTGGATGGGAGACCGCTGGTGGCATGTTACCATGAGCGTCTCCGTGATTCGGAGGTCACGTTAAGCAGTCGGTCCCGGTTGTTATCATACGATAACAGTCGTGAAGCTTAGTTGGAGGCCTTTGGGCGGCTTAAAAACATCCAACGGCAAGATTTACGTAGCCACAACGTATTCTTGCCAGTCCCCAACCCGCACTTGGCCAGCGTGGGGACGTATGGCCTTAACCCTCTTCTGAGAGGAGACCCGAGCCCAGCAGTGGGACATTATGGGTTGTTGTTTTATATCAGAAGTAAACAAATCATGTTATTAGTAATTTTTTATTTTAACAAAATGTCTATGAATTTTATGTTTAAGTTGCATATGCTGACACTACAACACAACAAGGCAGGTAGGTACTATAACCAAGGTACATGATACACCACTGTATAGCTCTTATAATTATTATAAAACATTGGTGTGTCCAGAAGTTATGTTGCAAGTTACAATACCCTTTTTTTGTTATATGGCAGACAAATCTATCTAGTTCGGACACAGATATCCAATGAATTTTCTAGCTTAAACCTTAGTATTGTTAAACCACAATTGTTAAACTGCATCTTTATGGTTAATAAATATTATTATTATTATAAAAAAATGTTTTTTTAGAGATAACGGCTTGAATAGGATCAAAAAGAAATTAATATTTTGGACACAGCTTCAACTGACTTCAGAGATGGTTCTATGAAAGCAGTTGTGTATGTTTTGTAAATACGTAGAAAACACTCGATCTCCGAAACAAATATTTGTATGTGGTAAACCCAGTAGAATTGAACCCCAAGATCTCAAGCTCCACCAAATCAGTCAAAAAATCCTTGGACTGAATGTTTATTTGACTTACAGCACGTATATTCCAGTTTAGATTATAGTGCTGCTAAACATTTTCATAAGTTTTATTACTTTTTGGGACTTTACCAAGTAACATAATTAGTCTATTGGAGTGTATGATACTGCATTTGTAATTTAACCCTTTCACCAATTCAAATTTAACACCTCAAACATCACAAACTACCAATAACTTATTTGTTCTGATATGAATGGTGTGATTTCTTACTTAAAAAAGTACAAAAAAGAAGTTCTTAATACTGTATAGCAGTCAAAATGAGACATAACATGGATAGGATCCCAAAAAACTTGTTAAACACAACAGGTTCATTGATTTAACATCATAGAAGAATTGGGTGCCCCCCTCCCAACAGGTGTTAGATGAACATTGGATATCTCTGTATTCTACTAGATATCACATAAAAACACAATCACATTATGGACATTCTAATATCTAGACCGACTCTTTTGAACGTAAAGGTAGCCAAAACTTTGTTGGTTAATGTATGTAGCGCTAAGTTACAATGTTTCAGCTAAAATTCCATGTCGAATTAACGGAAATTTACGGTACAGTAGCCGGCAAGGAAGTCTAAGCCACAAGATAGATGACTATCACACTTAATGTTTCTATCGCATCAGAGATACAATGCAGTCAATTTGGAGGTTAGTTAACTAAACATAATACTCTGGGCTCAGCTTAAATAATTAAAGATGAAAAAAGTTTAAACAAAAGCACTTAATAATGTGTATTCTTAAATAAAACCAAAGCATTACTAGTATTTACTTACATTCTCCTTTGATTAGATTTTGTATTGTACGACAGACGTCGTCTGAACGTAAGCCGCTGTACCATTATTAAGCTGAAATATTAAAGAAATTATAAATAACACGTCGCCCACTATTAAATGTACTAGCTTTAATTTAAATTATTATGAATTATAACCAGATTATTACAGATTTTATTTTAAATATTTTACACCACACAAATCCCAACCTTTTTGACAGCTGTTGACAGGAAAAGAAAAACAATCTTGCATATGGCAACTTTCAAAACTGCACAGACTAAACAACACAGACTACACTTAAACTACCTTTTTTATATTGAACAAAACATTTTTATCTTTATAAAAATAGTAAGTAAGAAAAAACTATACCTTGGTGTCTAAGTAAAAATTGGTTTCCAGGAAAATAGGAAAGTCTAGATTTATGACAAATTTATTAATTTTAGAAGTTTTTGTAGTCCTGTTTGTAAAGACGCTACTATATACTAAACGGCATAGTTTTCATTTATTTGAAAAACCGTACTAATATTACGATAAAAGATGGAATTGTTACATATCACACAAAATATATTTTTTTGTAAACTTTTAAACTCTTAAAATTCTTTTATTATATGATATTTAATGTATTATAGTGAAAGTATTTTCATTTATTTTTGGCTATTATACCTATTTATTGCTTTCCCCTCTTCTTTTTTTTCAAATCTTATATAATTATAATAATTATGTAAATTGTGTAGAAATAAATCCCAGCTAATAGCAGCTAAATAGATTTATTTCTGGTTCCATAACGCCTTCATACTTAGTTTTATGAAAATAGTTCAAGAATGGTTCGTTAAATAAATATTAAAAAAAAGAAAGATTACAGTTTTGACTCCACAGCATGACCTTGCATTAAGTAAAAAGAGACCAGGTATAACAAATCAGTCCAATTTTATTTTTTTTTATCATTATTTGTTCTTCTACTCTGTTTATTTGTTTTATTTCGAAATTCTGTCTTTAGCTTTACAAAAAGTAATTTGTGAACTTATCATCTTACATGTTAAAAAAGAAAATAAATTTACTCTGCTGGTAACTTATTTGAAGTAAAACTAAAATGGCTGTCTGTGTGTAATGTTTGTGATCTTGTTTTTCCTGTGTTTATAAGTATTGGAAGTGATAAAAAAGCTTGAATTCTTCAACACAACACAATATGGGTAAGTATCCATAAACTTATTATATGAAATTATGTGTAATCCGTGCCTACTGTGTTCAAATAAAATTATACTGTCAATTGAACGTGATAGTCAGATGTTTAGTTTATGAACTGTGATAAATCGAATGAATTTGAGTGCTACCTTTAAAAAAATGAAATTATCAAATTAAATTCAAATCTAAGTTGTTCGGATTTAATTTTTCGCTGTTCGTCGTATCCTATTCGCGGCTTTATAACATAAAAATGAATTCAAAAACAGTATTTACCTATTCGAGAAATGTAATTTTTTCTATTATTATGCAGCAGGTATTTGTTTTTTTTTCATCATAGTGCAGAAAGTATTTCTAAAGTGTCTATTATCTGTAATTTTCTCATCTAAATGGTTTTTTTCTAAAAGTATGTGTACGATAACATGTTCAAATTATTTCTAATAGATGCCGCTACTTGTCAAGTTATACAAAAAATTTTAAGCTCCTTGTGAAAATTAATTACAGGGAATTTATACTTCTATAAATACGGTTACACAAAGATATCTAATTTATCGTTAGTGAAAAGAGACTATTTAAATATTGAGGTGACACTATGTTAGCTTTTTAAATCTAAGGTCATGGCCCCATGACCGTCCCCGTCTAAAATCTGAATTGTAAATAGTCTGTCTTAAGCGAATGAGTTTCTATATCGATTGTAATATATCCGACATTGGACTTCGTAAAATGCTGATATGCCCCTAGGTATAGCATGTATTTTTCGAGGTGATCTTCAGACGTATTTTAAATACTTGTCAACCTCCTTTGTATATTTTTGAAATCTTTACAAAAAATTTAAGTGTCTCTTTTTTATTTCCAATTAAAAGCTTTCCCCAAATCCGAATGAAATTATAAACGTTACTTACATAAAAAAAAAATATTTTTTTAAGTTTTTGTCAGTGTGTCTATCTGTTTGTTCTGGCTAATGTTTGGAACGATTGGACCGATTTTGGCCGGACTTTCACTGATAGATAGCTGATGATATAAGGAGTACCTTAGGCTGCCTTTGTTAAACTATCTTCATACCGCGACGCGTGTGATGTCGTACCGCGGGGCTCAGCTATTTGAAAAAATACAATTGCGTCGGTTATAATTAAGTAAACTTGGGTATTACGCCGTAAATTAAAAATAGGCAAATATACGTCATACGCACATCCATATACATATTTACACCTTTAAAAAACCTGTAGAATTAATGTAATACAAGGATTTAAAATACTAGAATATCAGGTTTGCATTTAAATTGAAGAAAATAATTACTTGCATTACTTATCACTATAACTTACTTTATTACTACATAATATCCGTGGGAGAACCATGCTGCGGAGTAGTTGACATTTTATTAACGTTACAGTTAATAGGCAACTAGTAAAACAAAGTCTTCTGGGAGTAAAAGAACGCTAAAAGCGAGAATACAACTTGAGCTTTTGATTAACAGATGTGTATGAGCGATGCCTGCTATCAGTTTCGTTCGTCCTCCATACCATTATATAAAAATACAGTTAGGTTTCGTCTCTTATTCTGTAACTATCAATCAATCAATCAACAACCCATAATGTCCCACTGCTGGGCTCGGGCCTCCTCTCAGGAGAGGGTTAAGGCCATACGTCCCCACGTTGGCCAAGTGCGGGTTGGAGACTGGCAAGACAACGTCGTGGCTACGTAAATCTTGCCGTTGGATGTTTTTAAGCCGCCCGAAGGCCTCCAACTAAGCTTCACGACTGTTATCGTATGACATCAACCGTAGCTATGATGTTACTATAATATATTAGGCTGAACTGTTGTTTTTGGTTAAACGCGCTAATCACTAAAATGCTGGAAGTACTAATCCAATTACAAAGTTTCAGGGTTAGAAAGCCCAGTTTTCATGGAAGGCTATAATCACACTACGGCTAAAAGGTGCCTAGGATTAAACTGTCACATTTTTTTTATGGAATACTAGTTTATGCCCGCGGCTCCGCTCGCGTATATGTCGGTTATCGCGGCAAATAGTAGCCTATGTGTTATTCCAATGTATAAGCTATATTACTGTGTAAAGTTTCATCCAAATCCGTTCAGTAGTTTTTGCGTGAAAGAGTAACAGACATCGTCAAAGACTTTCACATTTATAATATTAGTAGGATTTGTTGGAGTTCAGGGATGTGAGAAATTTTGAGGTATAATGCAAAGAATACATACAAATTACTCCTTCTTATGAAACATTTGATTTACGTCGTCATCGATCCCAGTAGCTATAACAAACTTGGAACTTAATGTAAATATTTAAAAGAAAGTTGCGTAAGTTACACTATTTATAAATCAAGAACGGCTGAACCGATTCCGCTGCAAATATATAGGATAGGATGGGATACTTTAAAATATATAGAACTTTATTTTACCTTTGCGACACGGCTTTAACCGCGGTTGTTGTTCTTCCGCGAATTTAACAAAATAGGGACATTATAACATGTATTATAAGATAAATAGATGTTGATAGTAGAAAGTTCCCCCGTTCATCTTTAGTCTTAAAATATAAATATCATTTACGAAAGTGTACTATAAAAATAACAGTACAAGGAGTAGTTAATTAGGCTGTCGTGGGGTCGTTTCACATGTACGACTATAATAGGGTAGTTGACTGTATCGTAAATAAATCCCGATGTCTCCTTCAATAAAAGGAATATTACTTAAAATCTCCGAAAATTTAATTATTGCAGATTTTCGTTCCGATTACAAAATTTTATCAAGAAAACATTGAAATATATTTCTCAATTGAGTAGCCTAAAACAGTGACGTCACAAGTTTGTATTTAGTACATTTTTACTTCTTCTTTTGATGATATGGCAATCACCCGGATCAGCTATTTCTGCCAATGTCAAGTATTTCAAGTCTTCAATTCTAAGTCTTCGAGTCTTCAAGTCTTCGTCATGATGGAATTATTGATAAAAAACATAAAAAATGTGGATGACATGAAACGGGGACGGTCTTTCGCAAAAACAAAAACCGATATCTAGTACATTTTTAATACAAAGTTATCGTTTTGAAAGATGATGAAGAGTAACTAATTTGATTAACGTGTCAACTATCCTATTGTCACGTGCGATCATTTGTTCTGTTTAGATATAATTTATTTACAATCTATAAAAATATATAGGTATGTCAATCAGCATTTTTAATTTGTGGTCAGGTTCTCGGGTGTCAGAAGGGTGAGGTTGTAATTATTAGTCGCCAAGAGGTCGAAATTCGACCATTAGTCTTTATTTTTTTAGCTTTCCACACTCTTCTTTCACGTAAACTTGAACTGTGAATAATGTGTACGTTTGTATTATTTACGCAAACTTGCATGACTTGCATCTGTTGACGTCTTTAAGCAGTGCTTTTGTCATGACTAGCGCATTAATAAATGGCGAGTCATGACTATAGTAGGCCAAAATTAGATTATAATTCGTGTTTTATTTTTTTAGATTTTTTTCACTCCAGCTCCGAATAAACTTCAACTGTCCCAAATGTCATACTTCTCCGTTCGCATAGTTCATATAAATGGGGTACCACGTTTTTGCTTCACGTATTAATGTAGTGACAGTTCAAAGTTTTGGCAAAAACAGAAAATTATAAGAATTCAGTATAAGATTTTATCTTAATGTAAAAACTACTAGAAACCATGTACAATCACTCTGATTTATAGACCAAATCGATTCCACTGATTTAATTAATTCCTTCCTAATTCACTCAGAGGCGCCAACATCTATAAAACTGACTAGCCTCCAGCCTGATTGGAGCACCTCTTAAAATTATTATACCATTACCTTAATGCTGCTTAGATTATTCGTAGACTTTTTTCGATCATATAATTGTAGTTTATGTTAATCGTGTGCTTAAAATACATGATTTGAAATAGGTATACTTAAATTTTACTGTCATTCGCTAATAAAAGGAAAGTTTATTGAATTATAAAGAAGGTTTAATGGAATATCGAATAATAAAGAAGAAATGACTTCCAATATCCACCTAGATTCTGCAAGGAGTGATAAAAAAATTGTACCCTCTGAGAAGTTCCTGCATCTCTCCTATGAACATTATAAGGTCAGCACATTATCATTACGGCCTTTAATAGTTCATGGAAATAGGCCCCTTCTTAGAAATATTTTGTGGCCTACTATGCTACGCTTAAAAGTGTTGAATTGTCTACTGAATGTGTTAAAAACATTTTTTTATAAACTTCTAAATTATATAAAACTAAGCGATATTATTTCAAATCTGTTTAAGTGTCACTTTAGCTACAATTTTGTTAATTTTAAATGCTGTGTTCTCCGAAGTTTGATCAAAGCAAATATTTTTCTGCAAAACTAATACCTTATAACTGATTGTCTACTTCCGTTCGATAGATTCCTATAAAAAAGTGATTGTTTACTTATATTATGTTGAAATATAGCTAAATACGCTTTATAAGCAAGTAGGCAGTTTGATGCCGACCCACGTTTCTTTTTAAAAAACCTGCGTAAAGTGTATTTCTGATGAAATATTCCTTCCGCGGAGATCAGTGAAAATGGTGTACTCATCAGATAAAACTGGAGTACTCATCAATGGAAAGAACTATTAACAAATATCATCATCTTCCTAGCCTTTATTATTCCCAAGATTGATTGGGGTCGGCTACTAGTTCAACCGGTTTAACATGAGTATCAGTTTTTACCCGAAGCGCTTTTCATCTGAAAGTGGAACTAGTTGTCAGTATATTTGAGGGCACTGACTTCCCAATAACGATTGCCATAGATGTTCATGACATCCGGGACCGACGCTTAACTTAACGTGCTCTCCGAGGCTCGGTAACAGGTAGATAGGCAACTATTAACAGAATATAATAAACTATATTGTACACCAGTTAGTACAGTTTACATTCAGGAGCATAACAACTTAACGATCATGTATAAATGGCGGTCTTACCACTAAAAACATGGTTTCAGTGGTCGACACACCGCTTCCTGCTACACCAAGTGTTGTGGGTTCAAATCCTACATGGAACAACACTTTGTGTGATCCATCAATCGTTGTTCTAAGTCTGGGTGTACTTTGTGTCCGTTTCATGTATGTTTGTAAAGATCCCCGTGATACAGGAATGTATATACCTATTGCGGGAGTTGTCTTTTTTTTTTTTAAAAAAAACCTTTACATTCAATAGATATACTTTAAAAAAATATACAAATTATAGCCTGGTTCAAAGTTCTCACAGCAAGTTTTGATTTACGTCATCATATATATATTTTTTTATCCCAAACGTATAGATTAGACACGTTTGTAAACCATTTAATTTAATATCCATATATAAATCGTTGTAAGAAATTTTGTATCCTATTTTGTATGTTTCACATTTATGGGCTCATCCCATCCATGCGCGTACGCATTCGTTATGCGCCATGTTTCATTCGAGGTGTCAGAAATAAGCCTTTATAAAATGTTCAAAGGCGCTTAAGTTTTACATAATTTGAACCGCGAAGAACTTGGTTCCGAGAACGGTCCGACATTGAGATGGGTCATTTTGTAATAACAATAGCACAGATCTCATGTAGGGTTGTACTTTATAAATATATAATTCATTAATGATTATATTTTTATGAATCATGAATGACTTACTGAGTAACTAATTTGATGTGGTTTTCCTGAAACATTCACGGTACACATTATATATTTATGATAAAAATTATTACACCGCTAATTTCATTCAAAATGTGCAATAATTATTTTGTATTCTGATACGGCGAAATGCTATTAATATTAATTATATATTTGATATTATTCAATACATATAATAAATATTACTAAAAATTATTCGTAAGTATTCCATACACTTTTGTAAAGTTAAATTTGGGTTTAAAGGAAAAAAACGGAACCCTTATAGGATCATCTTGTTGCCCGTCTGTCTGTCTGACAAGACCCTTTTCTCAGGAACCCGTGGAGGTATCAAGCTGAAATTCATATCAAAAACAGGTGTACTGTCCTTTGGAGCTGTGAAAAAGTCAAACATGTGAACCAACGCAATAAAAAAATATAGCCGTTTATGCAGCAGCTAATTGGGAATCAAAAGCTACAGGGACTCAGTCAGTCCCGTGGAGTCAGAATCTTAAAATTTGGTTCGAAGCAATGTCGTATAGTACAGATATAAGAAACATTGCGAAAAGCATAAACTTTTAGTTAGAACTCACTACCCCTTTCCTTATAAACGTCATTTAGCAATAAAAGTCCCATAACCTTTACTTTAAGACCTACAGGTTTGTACTGAAACCTCGGTGCGCGAGCCCGACTTGCACTTGGCGGTTTTATTTTATATTATAGTAACAATTATTTTTTGTTTAAAAAATAAGCAATATTTTCTGTTCAAGAGATTCAAAACTGACTGAACTAACTCTAGAATGTTATTTAAAAATATTTTTATGATAAATAAAAAAGAAATCCACGTATAACATTATACGCCAATATTAGTTATAATCCTTAAACACGTTATTAAAGCTAAATTGTCACGTTCGTGTAGTTTAACCACCATATATATGGAAAGTTATATTGCTCCGTGTGTCTGTGACTCACGGAAATTTATTATAATGATGTCAAAGTTCAATTAAAGCTGTTAACTTTTAACTCTATGAATAAATATTAGCCTTGTGCTGTTTACTATTTGTGTTCTTATTTTACTAAATTGGATACATAAAGTATAAATGTTTATGCTCTTATTTGGCGATATCGATTATGGATCATACATAAGCTGTTTTGGTTTTACGGACTGCGGTTTGTATGTTGCGTATGCTAATTTAATCTTCTATGGAATCTACTCTCTGTCTGTGTATATTTTTTAAATTCAGCATCTAAATTACTAATAACTGTGCAAATAATTACAGTTTAGCGATAGGTATAAATATTAGTAGTGGTTAGGTGACCAGCTCTCCCCTCAAGGTTCCCACTTGTCTGAATTAGTTTTCTATCTTTCGTAAATACATTATAAAAAATAAATATAGATTAAAAGAATTTTTTGTTTTGCTTTCATATTATCTAAAAATTATTTGATACTATAAATTTATATTATATATATTTCAAAAGATAATGATGCTTTTTAACACTGCTTTTTAATACAGTAAAAGTGGCAACCCTGCTCCAAAGAGGCTGGTCCTTTGACTTTTTTTTCTTATTTCCCTGTCGAGATTCGGTGCTCGACACCTCGTGACAATGGCGCTAGCAGCGCATCGCGGCCGTCAAACTGACGGGACTATTGTTGCGTTAAGCTCAACGAACTTGGGTATTGCTTTCCCATAAGCCTTTAGCATGTAATCATTATATAGATATGATAAAAAATGAAACCAGAATGATTCTCAAGTGTAATCTTGATGCAGTCATCTTGATAGCTTAACTTTTAAACGAAAAACGTTATTTCAAGTTTGAATTTTGTTATTGATGGTTTCCTATATTACGCTTTTGTTGGAAAACGAGTGGGAGAAAAGGGATAGGACGTATTCTGTTTTGAAAATAAATAAACACTGTACCGTAGCATGTTTTGGTATCGATGGTTCAGTGGTTTAGTCGCTAAGTTGGATCAAGCAAACATACATATACTGCTAAAATATGACCCTTTTGACTTCGCCGTAATCGGTTAAAACTCTTGATACATATTCACAAACCAAAAGACAAACAAACCTTATATATAACTGACGTCTAATATCGTCGAAAGGGTAGGAAAGGATATACGATTGTTTTTCTAAAATAGTTATTGAACCTACTGCCTCTGTTTTAGCAGTCAGATTCACTTATGTCAGTATAGTATGTACAGATATCAGTTTATGTACGATGATAATAAAAAAACATGTCCGGGATGCACTATTTTTTTCAATTTCGGTTTTTTGTAGAACCAGTTTTGTAGAACGTTTAACTTTAGTCTTATCCAATCAGAACAGCCTGGGAGTTCGACGGAAGTCTTGAATCATATGGATCATGAGCTTCTATTATTAATTTTTCCTCATGACGCACCTCTTTTGTCCGGATGTCTATTTGTGTGTCTCATTATCATAATGAATATAAACTTTTTTCGTACTACCTCCGTGAGTGACAATGACGCTGACGCCCACGTCATTACGGTGACGCTCTATTGTTGTACTGTGCGTAAATGTCAATATAAAGGTCCTAGTATACTGTGTATATTATGGAAACGGGCATGTGCATCTGCATTTTTTAATGATATAGGAGCAAAGAGTCAAAACATCACCGTGTTAAAAGTGAATAGCACCAACCATGAACGCCTGCAGTTAGCTATTGAGTTGAATTTAAGAAATGATATTGTATAGGCTAGATCTTCGAAGTGATTCAACACAATAGGAGGATTCATCGACCATGCGATATGATCGTGCTTGGCAAGCCGCAACCTAACGGTCGATGTTGGGCAGTTGGGCCAGTTGTATATGTGCTAAAAGGAAAATTTTACATCGCGACACAGGATTAACAGTTATGTCTTAGTTCACTGTGTCTTCGGTAGATGGCTCTGAAGCATGTTTCGTTGCGCTTTATGTGGATGATACACAGTAATTCACTTCGATTATTATGTGAAAAGCTGTTTATATTGCTATTTGCAAAAACCCGGTGAAATGTGAAATACAAATTTAAATGATGTCTAATTTACTATTTTATTAATTTTTCACACATGTCTTTTCGTCCTGTGTACACGAGTGTTTATAATAGTGGGTAGGGTTTGGCAAAGAATAATTGTGGAATAACATTGTTCATTGTGATGCATAGCTGTATGGTGATCTAATAGTATTATGCCCACCCATTATGCAATGATGATGAGATCTTGTCAGTAAAAATTATCTTAAATATTTATATACACATAATGGCACGACGGATCGATCGTGTTCTGAAGCTTAGCCTTAATCAGACCAACCTACTGTACGAACGAACTTGACTAAGAGTCTAGTCACGGAAAATCGATGTTAAACGATGTAATCAGTTACAAGAAACTCGAATTGTCCCCTCAAAAAACTGAAAACAGACATTTTTAATAAAAAGACCCGAACGTAGGGCTACCTACGAAAATATTCGTGAAATTAACACAAAGTACACCCAGATTCAGAACAACAATAAATGGATCACACTAATAGTTACACCATTTTTTTATGGAATAGCGTGCAAACGAGCAGATGTATCGATGGTAAGCGATAACCGCCACCAATGAACACCACGCAACACCAGAGGCGTTACAAGTGCGTTGCGGGCCTTTGGGGGATTTGGAGAGGGATGGTAGGGATTGGTGTATGGGCCTCCGGTATCCACACTTACTCGATGAAAGCGCAAGCGCTGTTTAACACCGGTTTTCTGTGAAGTCGTATCGCTCCGGTCGAGCCGGCCCATTGGTGCCGGAGCGTGACTCTTCCTCGAGGGTCGAAGTCTTAAAAGAGTTTGAGATGACTATTTAAACTTCTACGCCATTCTGTGACACGGTCGTTTTATCTTATAGGTATGCTATAAAAAATGACGTCGTTTGTCTCTCACATTGTATGCATACAAATAATTTATAGTATCATTTAGATAAGCTTTACGTAAAATTTTTTTTTAGGTACATACTCTACATCCGCGTGCTATTGTAATCTAAGTAAATGATATTTAATTTATCTGATAAACCACTTTTATATCAATAGGTTAAGCTGGTGTTTATTTGGTCCCTGACATATAAATCCTATTTATAAAATTATGAAGATAATAAACGGCATTGGTTTATCTATTCAAATTATCGATGATATATTGATGTTATTTTAAGATTTTATAAATCTCATATCGATTAGGTCAACTCATTTTTTTGCAAACGTTTGCTGAAACTGAGGTTTTCCTAGTCCTCATACAAAATTAGATTGCTTTAAAACTAGGCAGTTAAAAAAACAAATCAACTTTAAAGAAATTATAATTAAAAGGAAAGAAAATTGCAGTCACAAGGACTGCCGATAGAAGTGAAAACTTGCGAATTCATAAGATTTTCTCCTACCAAAAAGTGCTCACGCGGTTAAAGAAGGTTTCTCTTCAAAAATAAATTTAAGCATACTAAGCATATTAAACGAAAACATCGGACCGCTCGCTCGCACACTGCGGGCAACTCTGATCCCATGTGAGCAATGCTAAAAATCGACACATGTCATCATTTTCGTATTCCGTGAGTTAAAGAAACTTATCTGGTTTTGATGAGATCGCAACCAGCCGGATCAGCTATTTCTGCCATGCCATGAAATGGGAATAAAGAAACTCGACACCATGCCGTCTGCGTATCTGTCAGTAACCAGGCCTCCTCATTTACTCCGTTTAAAATTAAAAAAAAACCCGAGGGAAAGCAGGTGTCATATACCAAGATAAAACTATGTGGGATTCCATACATACTGAACTTAATTCCTTTTGATTGTATTTAAATTCAATAGCATACCATCAAATAATAAAAAGTTCATGTAGATGCGGAGTATTGCGTATCCTGTCATCCACCAGGCACTTATCTAAGACGACTAATGACACCTTAAATGTTTAAAAAAACTTTTTTCCGAAATATACCCAATATCTTTATATCTTCAATGTATATTACAAACTTCGAAACCAAAAGCAGGCATTAATAAATCCTTTATCTACATCTGTTCATCTGTAGCACAGTTTAAAGAAGTAATCTAAGTTGTTTTATGTGAAATGTTCATATTGATGTTCTGATGGTGCATGACGAATCAGAAACTCGCTATAATGCGATCACGTATTAAACCGATTTCTGCGCAAGCGACGGTCAGGGCGCCAAAGCTCACCATTGATCGTAACTTAAGGCTATAAAAAGCGTAGCTAGGTAATTAAACTAAGTATGATTAATTGATTATTTTAAGGTGGATTCGCTGATTAACGGAAGATTAAAATATATCGTGTGCAGACATTAAAACAAGAAAAAATAAATTGGTATTTCAAATCTTTTAAATCACTCATTCTGTGTGATGTGTGACTAAATTTAATTAAGTCGGTTCCTCCATCTTGAAGCTGCGATACAAAGACCTTTTTGTTCTTCTTTTTAAGTCGATATATACTTATGTACTACGGGCCTTATAAAATTTTCCCATATACAAAGATTTTTAGCTGAAGGAAATTTTGTAAGTGTTGTAACTGACATTTTTCGGATTAAGGTTGTAACGAGATATGACCTGTCTAGCCTGTCTGTCTGCATGGAATGGTACATTAAGGATCTGAAACAAATAGCCATGATTTTTTTTCAACAAATTTCTCAAACTTTCGAGTACTTCGGTATCAGTGGCGAATCAAACATTTTAAAATAAAATATATCTTATTATATTTAATCATTCTAAAACTACAATTCTAAATTATAAAAGCTCTTTTTAATCGACCGATAGATATAGGCACCGGCACATAACTAAGTCGGTTTTCGGCGTAGTGGGATTAAGTTCGCGCAAAAGACACTTATTGCAACAAATCAAAACAAACAAAATAGAAGTGTAGGTGACGCTCCAATCGCTTGCTCGGAACGGTGCTACTACAATCCCCCTTCCCTTTATCAACCAAAGGGATATAATAACGATTTCTGCGCGTCTAACGAATCTGGCCGGTTTCTATACGAATAGTTTTGTATAAACCGAGTAAGCTTTTATCATTTTAATTTTACTCGATCTTCATAATCCCTTTTTGTAGCCTAATCAAGATGTAAAACCCAAAAAATCGTGGTTAGAGAACAGATGCATCGATTCCAATATCGATACTAAATATCGTTGCTATTGTTGTCGGTAAGAGGCCGCATTTTAACTCGATTATATTAAGTAGAATCATTTGTCCGCATCACTGCCACTCCGAAGTTTTAGCTTCTCATAAGTCATCGCTACATCTGATACTGTTATATGGGAGTATTACTACTATAGATGCCTCTAAGTGTCGTTTTTATCACAGGATAAATCATCTTCAGATCCAGCAGGTTTTTTTTTAACTTTTTTATCTATATATTTAATGCGCGTATATGAAGATCATTTAAAATTCATCTTTATTTCTTATTTCTTTTATTTTGAGATGTTCTTTTTTTAATATGTGTAAGATCAATCGATGTTGCCTTAAAAAATAATTGGTTTATACATGACTGATATCTGAGGTAGCGATTATAAAAAATGTAACCTAATTAGTAATGTTCTCTTTATTTTGAAGAAGGTATTTTCTATACAAACCAGACTTTGGTATAAATTGTTACATATTTTTTTACATAATTAGGAATATTTGACAATAGATAATAAATAAAATGCGTTTTGGTTGTGAATCTGTCTTCATTGCTGTGAAATTGCCGTAGTTGCACAGTGCATTCCTAACATACATCTTTTGTTTTCTGGGTCTCCTTTTTGTCCCGAATAGACTATGGTGAACTTATCTGCCAGATAAATTACAGGTTTTGTTTTCACAAATCTTGGATAGACATAATATATTATATGAGATAAACAAATTTATATCATCAACCTTTATGCCTTAAATAGCAGGCAGCTATTTGAAACTTTATCAGTCACTGGTGTAATAATGGCTCTAAATAATGTACTCTTACAATTCAAAAGCCTTGAAATTTTTCAAAAGTATTGCCAAAATACAAAATTTCGAAATCATAAAATTAATATAACAGTACGTCACAAATTTCTTACGAGTTTGGTATTTATTATTTCTGTACAAATCCACGCATGCATTTGTTTACAAGTCGCTGACCCGAGCGGAAAATACTAAGAACGTATTGTTAGAGCACACACCAGTTTACAATCTAGGGCGTTACCCCTCTAAAATAAGCTATTTGTTTTACAACAAATGTTGTTTGGATTATAACAATGTATCGCATTCCAACATTTATATTCCCTTGGAAGTAAAACTCTACTTGAACATTGTAAGTACCATATTTGTGAGTTTAGTCTGACGCAACTATTTCGGGTTGCCATGTTTGACAGTAGACGAGACTTGGAATGTTATTTGAAGTTGTGGAGAAGAGCTACACTTCACGCATAGAGCGCACTATATAAAAAAAATATACATCTGACATACGGCCTTGTGATCCCAAACGAGGCTGAGTCTGTAATATAGTAACTGCAATACCACACTGCTTATAAATATACTCACACATATTCGGTGCAGCATATGAAATTGGCTTTTAGTATGGGAGGAACATGAAGTCCTTTTTTTTTATAAAATATATTAATAAAAGTATGTTCCATTACTTTTTTCTTTTTTTTTAAAAAGACAACTCCCGCATTAGGAATATAAATTCCTGTGTTGCGGGGATCTTTACAAACATACATGAAATGGACACAAAGTACACCTAGACTTAGAACAACAATTTATGGATCACACAAAGTGTTGTCCCATGTAAGATTTGAACCCACAACACTTGGCGCAGTAGGAAGCGGTATGGCGACCACTGAAACCACTTTTTTTTTTCTTACGTGGTGGAATTCGTTTACGCACTTCGCTCCCCCCCTGCGGGGACAGGGGTTCGCTTCGTGTGGGACTCCTGACTGACTCGCCAGACTACCCACTAAACCACCACGGTGTGCCACTCTACGCCTGACACGGGAGAGATCCGGGAACCGTTTTACGCCATCCGGGACCACTGAAACCACTAGGCCAACCGTGTGGTCAAATTGTTATCTATGCACTTTTGCCACCACATAGGTAGTTAGTAGGTACTAACCTTTAAAGTTTCACGTTTTATGACTAATACTTATTTTTTCGAGAAGTAACGCGATCACTCATTTAAAGGCATTACATACCTCGGATTTGACCTGACGTTTCGACTATGTGGCCCTGGCCGTGGTTACAGGCTGACTCAGTTCGTAGGTAGTTCATTATTTACTAAAAAAACCATGGGGACGAGAATCAATGAACTCTCTGAAGGCGGTTTGGACTGCCACATCGGAGACAAATATTTTTCTTTGTAAGAAGTTAGCAAAATTTCGGAAAAAATGGTTTAATGTTGGAGCAAGGTCTGGAAGTACGGTGAGATTCTAATTGCTCAACTCCTCTAGTTTAGCGGCCGTCTGTTGTGCAGTGTGTGTTTTACTCTATTTGCTTCAAGTGGATTCATCATCATAATCATTATCACTCACTACGAAGCCTGCAGCCAACTGTGAAGTGGTTTGCGATTGATCCGCTTCCATAATAGCCTTTAATTCTTCATTATCTAATTTGGTCTACGGCCGTCCATGGGGCTTGTTATGAAGGTCGAAATTTCTAGAACAAAAACGTTGAAGAGTTTCTGCAGCACTGATGCCACGGTAGAACTCGTACTCGGAAATAAAGCGATATTTCAAGTTTTCCGTTGTCTGAGATGAACTACGCCAAAGAAAAAACTAATGAGGAGCAAAACAAAGGAATGATTGTTTTTGAAACTCAAGTATAGTAAAATGGATTTATAACTTTAAATTTGGAATTCTTAGCCAAAGTGGATATATTCCAGATCAAAGTGGTCAAAGCGACAAACATCAATTCGATATGTATGGATCTAACATTTATATACATTAGCTACGTAGCAAATGATCGTATGTAAAAACCTATACCAACAGTTAGTGATTTTTGACTTTTCATAAACGTCTCGAATTGCAGGTTACATACGTACACTGAGGATCTCAGAGGTAACTGTTCGTTCGTTCGTTGTCGAGTGACGGTAGATCGACATTTGAATGTAAGATTGCACTGACTAACAAATATAACAATAAATTCTGAGAAAAAACCTTGATCACGATTATAAATGAACAATTTAAATCTACTACTGATAGAAAAAAATACTACACTCTTTTTCGAATGGCACGGTGTTCACGCTCAATTTCCAACAACGTGTGTGGAATAACTATTACTGACTGATTAAAGTCGTAACGTGCAAATGTAAAGTAAATTTAAATAATATTTACAAGCTGCTATCGATGAATTCAAATCAGTAATAGTGTGGGCGTTGACTACGATGGAATTAAATTTCGCCGCACGGGGAGATCGGACGATAATATTCTGAAGGTAATTTTAGACAACCTGGGATCCCTCGAGTTCTGTAAAAAAATACACTACTATTGCCTTTTTTATACATTGCAATTTTCTGTTAGTGTTCGATATTAGAACTAATATGTTGTATACAAAAATATATCAATAATTGCTATACTCATTTAAGTTGCAGATCGTATGAAGATGTTCCAATTCAAGTCAATTGTTAATAACTACGATGGAAGTTGATAAAAATAAAACCATACTGCGATCAAAGAAAAATGAAGAGTGCTTTTTTATTTTAAAAAAAATCTGTCAAAGATAAAATGTCATTTATGCAGTGTTTCGTTGTACGCGTTCTTAACATCAATCTTATCAGGTTATCTAAGGTATATCTATAGAACCAAAGACGCTAAAATATAGATATTTTTAGTGATTTTAACTTATTATTTTTTTGTATAGCACCTTTATTCTTACATTATATCTGTTTTTTAACTTTAAATATTACATACAAGGCTTAAAAAGACCTAAAAACACTATAATAACTCAATGTTCATGTCATTACTGATAGTTCAATAAAAAAAATTGTAATGCTAGTATGAGTGTTGTGACTATCGCGAAGGGTTGTTTATAGTCCATAACAAGTAACACGATGTTTTATAATTCCACAATCTTAATTAGCGTGATTTGATTATAAAATAGCTTATATCATTATTAGTATTTAATGTAATAGTATCTCACTTGTATATTTCCATTAACACGTGCGTTCTATTTCCACTGCAATGATTCTGAACAGATGCGGTTCCGATTTCAGCATATGTTGGATAATCCCCCTTTTGTTCATGACTGTATACCCAGAAATCACTGCCACACCGGCTTACGTAACAGAAACGAACCGTAAATCTCACCTTGAATTATGCTCAGATCACATGTGCGATGGTACGATAAACCTGTTATTTATTCGTCCTGTCCGTACCCCTAATTATACGTTGGCTTAGCGTCCAATAACACTGACACATTTCATAGTATTCGTTTCAAGGACTACAGAATAAACTCCGGATTCCTTTAAACGTAAAGCCCTACTTAATGACCCTCTCCATTTTTAAATCGGATTGGATTTCTAAATGCGTTCTTAGGAATTTATACTTATATTATTAAAAAGGCAATCCTTACTAAGCGACACGTAGAATGAGTTAAACATATCAAATAAATTAATCTTATTACGCGAATGATGTATAAAATTTAATTAACGTATTTTTGGTGGTCGATTTTTTTGATCCATCAATTCTTGTTACACTTGCAGCAACAACAGACGTCTTTAATTGACTTCAATAACGAAGAGCTTTTTATTCTGTTGTATTTTTTTATGTGTCTTCATTACATTGAGCAACTATTAACGGCCCACTGTTGGAGATGGCCTTCTTCTCAACAATGAAGTTTTGACCTACCACACCATCCTAGCCAGACGGGTTATGTTTTTTACCTCAGAAGAATTAAAAATTAAGAAATGAAAAATACAGTGTTGTAGTGATAATAATTTTTACAAGTTACTAATAATTTTCAACATATATAACAATAGATACAATTCAATATTATTGTCAAGCATTTGAAATTGATTCAGTTTGTGAAAAGATAGTGTCTGCAATACTGTATCACTTCAGTTACATTCGCGATGGTGCAAATGATGATACGTTGCAGTTTTTGCGGTCGGCCAGCCAACCCTCCTGCCTGCAATTTATACGTACGTGTGAAGTAGAATTGCTTCCCCTAATTGCAGCTTGCGCAGTCTGCGTCGTCCATTTTATTTACTTCGCATTACCTCTCGCTCGGTATTCACTTCTCGGAAGTGGTCAATTTGTCAGTCGAGCCTGGCGATGTTTAATGTGACTTGATTGCCCCTTCATTTTCTCCGCGTATTCTATAACCGAATATTTCTTAAGTTGAATGAACCCGGCTCCTTTTTGTAAAGATTTAGTATCTTTATTATTTTCCATAATTGGAATGCCAGTATCTTCTACTTTTTTTAAACGGTGTGTTAAATCTTGTTCGAATAAGGATCGTATAGGCGCGTGGAAGTTACGGCTGGTCTCATAAGGTATTAAAATAGACGCCGAGAGCGTGCGGATTGACTGTGAATGGCGAACGTTAGCGATGTGCAGGTCGTGGTTAACTCGATGGTACATGTATTTTTTTGTTGGGGATCGAAATTACGCCTTGTTCGGCGCCGCACGGCCGCTCCGACTCGTCTTTTTAACATGCTCCGTGTCGAATTTTATTATTTTTATTTAACACCTGCGCCCAGTAATCTGTATTCGAAGATCTCTCGAACGCTTAACTCTTTTTGGACGTGTTTTTGTGCCGGCTAAGGGCGATTTATAGCATTTGTGTTTTGTCCACCTAAATGTGTCGTTTAATTTTGGTCGTCGCACCGTTGGTAATCGATTATCAGCTTCCTTGATTAAAATCGAAGGGCTTACTTCGTTTAAATAGTTTCGTGTTATGTAATTAATGCACCCTTTGGACTGAAATCAATATTTAATTCGGTTTATTATCTTCTTAGAATTTAAGCATGCAATACAATTTAAAGCACTGAAGGGGTAGCAGACAATGGGGTGTTGAACGCCCACGTATTGCCAAGTATAATAGTAATATTATACATAAAAGAATGAAGTCTATTGCCATCGAACTGGCAGTTAATTTTATATTGAATAATTAGGAACACAATAAAACTGAATGTGGCTAAGAAGGGATAAATAAATATTTTCGGACATTATAACACAACGCCATCTAGTCCCAAACTAAGCAGAGCTTGTACTATGGTTACTAAACAACTGATATCAATACATACATATATACTTTTTTTTTGTCAATACATACATATTATACATAGAAACCACCCAAAGTCAGAAACAAATATTTGCAGATCATACAAATTTTTGGTTCGACCTAAATCGAACCCGATACCTCTAGCACAGCAGTCGCATGCGCTACTACTGCGCCACCGAGGCAGTCCATGATGTCAGGGATGGTTTGGTTTGAATCGGATGTACACTCCAATTCATCCGTAGAGAATCAATACAATAGGGGAGAGTTAACAATAGCTCGACTCTTCTAAACTTATATTTCTAGTATTTATGGAAACAATAAAGCCAACATTAACAGATACAAATACTTGTGTTTTTTGCGCCTTATGAAGGTGTTCATTTAAATCTTATAATACTAATACTTGTTATCTTCATTCATGTAATACTAATACTATTGGACCTAAAAATCTGAGTTTAAAAAGAGTGGCCATGAGTTTCTTTGCAAGTATTCTTCTTCTCATAAGGCCCTACGCATTTTGGAAACTGGAAGTTATTGATCCACACAAGCAGGCAGTGAATTTTGGTGTTTTCACTTAATTCTCCTTCACAATAGAGTACATCTGGCGTCTGTTTGTGTCGATCTATGATTTCTATCTGCAGCTTCAATTTAACGTTCGTAAATGTAACTTGGTGTCTATCTATTGAATAAATAATTTTAAATTTGAACTTGTACTGAGTAATACAATGTTAACAAAAAATGAAATATTCTAAAACAGTTATGAGCCTATTAATCTACAACGACCTTCATATCCCACTCTTAGTTCCAATTACATCGATTTGCTGCCGTAATTGTATATGTGTAAACGCTAATAGCTACCGAGTGGCGCGGGCTCGGAGGCTGCATCACTTAACCCTGCTATTATCTAAATGCACTCTGTGTACCTGCCAAGTTCCCAGCGAGCTACGTATTAATATTGTATTAAATGATCATTTTAAAGAGTAAGGAAATGTATTATATTACTTCAGATATTTATTGCGAGTTTGTTTTTTGTTTTAGAATTAATTCATCTATACAAATAAATAAAATTGCAGAGTCTGTTTTTAATATTAAAATAACCACTTTTTACTAAATGCATTTGTTATGTATGTATACACGGTACATATCCTATGAATATTATAAACGCAAAAGCTTGTAAATACGGATGGATGTTTGTTACTCTTTCACGTAAAAACTACGGAATGAAACTTTATAATAACGTAGCTTATACATCAGAATAAAACATGGGCTACAATTTATAAATTCTTTTTTATTTAAAAAAATCAATTTACAATTTATAAAGATGTAAAAGAAAATACTAATCCTGCGTAGACGAAATCGCGGGCACCAACTAGTACTAAAATTACATATTTTAAAATTTTTGTCTGTCTGTTTGTTCCGTGTAATCTCTAAAACGGCTGGACCAATTTCGACGGAACGTCACTAGCAGACATGAACTGATGTTATAAGGAGTCACTTAGGCTACTTTTTTTGGACTAGCTCCGCCCCGCGGCATTGCTCGCGCTTCCAACAACAAACGCGGGGAACACCTCGGGCTCAGCTAGTCTTTTATAAAATATATCAATGTTAACTTTGTAAGTAGTTTTTAGTTTGTAAGTACTAAGTACTCATAGAAAACTCAAATGAACTACATCAACCTATTACTCAAAATTTTACATGATATACAAACCGCTTTAAAGGTAGTTATTATTTTTTTCTATCAGTCAATCTTGCTTTCAGTACATTAGTTTGAAACTAGATGGCGTTGTATGTTAGATACCCGAAGGTAATTAAAGATAAAACTCAGTACGTAGATGTATGTACCAATTGTATTTTTAAACTCTTGTTACCTATGGATGATCGTGACCTGTATTATCGGTTACAGATTAATGCTCGCGTATGTTAATTAATTTATTATCCACACGTATCGTGTTATTCATTAAATCGTTATAGATTAATTACTTACCCGTGGCGATTAATCTGTTTGTCGTTATTAAAAACACTCTTTGGAACATTGACTTGTGTTTAACTAGTTTTTGATTATATTTTTAGTTAATTATTTAAGGCTAGGCTACTACTTTTACTATTGTGCCCGTTTCTATGTAAGTTATCACGGTAAAAACTGTTTTTGTCATTTACCAGAAATCTATCTCCATGTCTTTCATTGAAATCGGTGCAGCAGTTTAGCTGTGAATGCGTGACAGACAGACTGAGTTACTTTCGAATTTATTATATGTATATAGTTAGGATGACACGGTTGGCCTAGTGGTTTCAGTGGTCGCCACACCGCTTCTTACTGCGCCAAGTGTTGTGGGTTTAAATCCTACATGGGACAACACTTTGTGTAATCCATAAATTGTTGTTCTAAGTCTGGGTGTACTTTGTGTCCGTTTCATATATGTTTGTAAAGATCCCCGTTACACAGGAATGTATATTATTAACGCGGGAGCTGTCTTAAAAAAAAACATAATGTTATAATTAATAAGGAGTAGGTAGGTAGAGTGCTATAACTTCATGCACTATATATGCACCTAGCTCTTTTCGAAGGTTTTCAATGCACTCTTGACTCTTTCATATTTAGGTGCCCATAGACATGGGTAGCCGTTTACCATCAGTGGACTGTCTACTCATTTACCCCCTTAGAAAATATAAATCCATCTGCTCCAAGATGGTTTTCCCCAAGCAGTATCAACTGGTCCCATCTCGCCCCCTATCTGTACAAATAAACAAAATTTCAGTATCTTTTTGTAATTTCAAATTAACAACTTTTCATAAGATGCATACGAAAGTATTATAATACGGTGCTAACATAAAAAAATCTGTTTTTAAAGCTTTTGTCTGTCTGTTCCAATTAATCACTAAATTGGCTGGAATGACTTTAGCGGGACTTACACGTGATGTAAAGAGTGACCTAGAGTACTTTTTTAAAACTAGATTTGCTTCGCGTCTCTATCCAACAGGTGTAATAACAACCGCGGGTAACACGCGGGGCTTAGCCAATATTTTAAATGAAGTGTACCTGATGTTACAATTTTCGTGTAGACTTGCCGTATATATACCAGTATTGAGAATATACTTCGCGTTTACCTGTATTTATCAAGCATTTCAACCAATCTGTATTCACATCCGACTTTGTAAACTCATATAAAATCTCCACGTGAAAAAACGCGTCTCTGCGGCGCCTGCGATGACCATCCATTAGGCATACGAAATTTATTCCATCAGCCTTAAATTCATGCGTCATAAGGTACATTTTCGATTAAAACAAGGTTTGTAATAAGTTAAACCGCTTATAAATCATATTTGCCTCGGTGTATCCTTCGAATGCGTGTTTTTAGACAAATATCCACCAACAAATGGGATAAATATAGTTTTTTTTTACTAATAAATAATGGCTGACGGTTGAGGCGGGATTCTCCTAATTGTGATAGTCATTAGGTGTAACATTAAAGTGATGAGGGTTTCTGTAGGTAGACCGTCGAGGATTAAACTCCTTGATATACTAAAGAATAACTTCTTTTTATCTTGTAATGTATCTCAATCTATAGAAAGTTAGCTTGTTTTGTGTACGCTCTAAGGACTCCACAACTTTTGCAATGATGAAACTCAAGTTTTGACACGATAAACAGCACGTTTCAAAGATAAATAAATAAATAAATAATCTTACACACAATGCCATCTGGTCCCAAATAAAAGTACACATAGAAAACACTCAAACTTCGAAAGAAATATTTGCAGCTCATACAAACATTTGGCCAGACTTGGGAATCGAACCGCATATGCTACTACTGCGCCACAGAGGCAGTTATTACTTATCGTTGATAAAGTATGTTTCTATAGAAATACATAATCGTTTTATGCAAATCAATGATTTTTATAAATTTACATTTAATGTTAGTTATCTTCTCTGTTGTTTATATCTGTTGTGCATCATACAGAAAGGTTCTAGCGTTTTTACTAAGGAAAGACAGACTAATAGAAAAAAAATGTATCATGAGTTTATTCACACCATGTCTCTAGTAAGTTATTTTACATTCATACACATCCAATATCTTTTCCTAGATATTCCTGTATTTTCCAATCCAAATAATGCAGAATAAAGGGTATTTGCAGAATAATTTATTCGATTTTCATTGTCGTTAATATTTTAAATGACTTTTTGAATAATTATAGGCTGAATCAAAGTGTTTTGCTATCTGCCGGTTAGACCGTGACTTTTATGCAAAATAAATATTAAAAAAAACAACGAAAACCAGTAATTAAAAAGGCGCCATACTAAAATAGTTTTATGCCGACTATCTCCGGAAATACCGTTACCTTTTGTTGTACTTGAAAATAATACAACGGTTTCTTTTATGGAATAGCGGGTAAACGAGCCGACGTATCCTCGTACCCGCAACACCAGCGAGGGTCTCTCGTATGAAAATGATATACAGCGCAAGCGCTGTTTCATACCGAATTTCTGTGAGTCCGCGGTATCACTGAGGTCGAGCCGGCCCATTCGTGCCTAAACTTGGCTCTCCCACGATTTCCGCCAAATTGAAGCTTCCTATGATTTTTTGTCAATGAATGCCTCTTAATATGCTTTTACTTTTATCATCACCGGATATGGCGACACGTTTGATTATTAAACGTGTTTAATAGTTGTTTTAACGATTGGTTAAATAATCTTTTAACCTTTTCGTCTCAAAAGTCTATAAAACTTGAACCATAGATACTCTTCTACATTTTTTTAATTGTGTGCTTTAGCTACGTACGCCAAAATCATGCATTCTTAGGTACAAGTAATATCAAGTGTAGGTGTTAATGCGAATAAAATTGCCTTCATATGTAATGTTTCAAGTCTTGGTAGCAATTAGTGCGACTCCTCAAAGCGAAAATCCCATTTGTATAATTCTAGATATCACAATTTCCGGTAGCATGGAAACCATTTTATGTTAATAGTACAGCATTATCTTCATCAGAGTAAACTCAAACCCGCGGTTAGCCCACTCGACGGAATGCACCAAGCAAGAAACCCGGACCCGTTCTTATACAGAAAATTTATATCAAAACATCAAACAAACCTTATGAATTTGTATTGTCCGTAGCAATGCAACAACTTGATTGACGCCTCGGTTAGTTCGTTAGGCGTCTCTTCAAAACCTTTGTGTGTACTATCATATCCCGAGCCGTTTTCAAATAATACGACTCCATCTCCATTTACGACGTGTGATATTTCTTGTGGTCCGACTAACATTATTTTATTTCACCTGTGAGTCTTTTGATCGTCAGTTCTAAGCGGTAAGGACTGAATTGAAAACAACATTTTTCGACAATACCGTTCTTTTGTCAATTCGTCTTTATAAAAGTTTGGTTTCCTTTCTAAAGCTATTAAAGCTATGTTGTATTTTAAGTTTCTTTTGAAATTTGTGTAACTTTTTTAATAGTTTTATGCCGATGCGTATAAATTTTGTAAAGTTACCAGTAACTCCCTTCATATTCTATATTTGTGGTTACTAGTAAATAGTTTGATCAAATAAACTATTCAAATACATCCGCTTTGATTCATGGAGATTTACTTATAGATGTTTTATTATGGAACCCGGGAATGATACGGTGTCAGTCAGTTTGATTGACGCAGGCGCCGCCGTAGATCCACTTCTATTGATTATAGTGATACACATGGTGTGGGAGAGCTTTACATAGCAACGGACCCGACCGACTGTGTTACTTATACAAAAAGCAATTAAATATAAAGAAATCGCCAATCAGTCACCAAAAGCTGAGATTGTCAAATATGCAATCTGTAACATCTCACAGCTAGTTTTAAATACTTCAGTACATAAATAGGCATCCTAGACAGTACGGTAGTTTGAAACTAGCTCGCGTGTCCGTGACAAGTTTCTTAAGCTTTCAAGCGTAGGCGACGGTTTAGAAACGTACCTGTGGCACTTCAACTAAAAAATATATATGGAAATGTGAATTAGCCACGGTTAAATAAATGATTTCTGTCGGAGAGCGAGGCGTTTTACAAAGGGGTCTCATTAACAAAATCCGAGACCGGGTCTAATCCTTTCGTTAGAGGTCTATTGTCGTGTTGAACTGGTCCCAAAATCCAGCTCAGAAAGTCATTGCGTGTGTTTGTTGTGTTAATATATCATTAAGAATTGAGTGTTAGCTTTCGTTCCAATGCTGAATAAATGTTACACCTTCATTAAAACTTCTTGTCGTTTATTTTGTTTATATTTTAATTTTGTGTAACTTAATGCGCTGGCAGTCCAGTGGTTCTGAAATGATCCTAACTTAGCCAAAGCCGCCAACGATTCGAACCTACCGAGGACAAATAATTATAATATGAGCTCGATCATTTGTACTGACTGTGAGTGTAATTTAGGTATCTGTATATATATGTGCATATATTAAGAAATATAAAAGTATATTTTGCAGCAAATGCTTATGATGGCACAGGATCTAGTTAATTTGGGATCAAATGGCCGGCGATGAGAACGTATAAAATTATTATTATCAATACACATAATGGAGTCGTAACTGGTTGCTGACCGTACATGGAAGATATATAAAAAAATATTATACAGGAGTTTTATGAACGCGATACAATCCAATACAATGTTTTTTTAGAATTTTTGTCTGTTTGTCTATATAATTGCGTTACGGTTTGTTCCACTTAACATTTTGTGTTTTTTTCATTTCAATCGGTTTATAAACTAACAAGTTACATCAGTTTGAAGAATCACCGCGATAACCGACATACACGGAGCCGCAGGCAAAAGCTAGTTTTCTTAATATAATTTAACTTTTGAGACTGCTCTGCTTAAGGTCTTGGCTTCGATTCCTGGGTTGAACCAAATGTTTGTATGATCTGTAAATATTTGTTTCGGGGTTTGGGTGTTTTTTATGTAAAATATGTATTTATTTACAAAAAAAGTATATATGCATGGATTTATATCAGTTGTCTAGTACCCATAACATAAGCTCTGCTTAGCTTGGGACTAGGTAGCGTTGTGTGTAAACTGGCCGAAATATTTATAATAAAAAATAGAAAGCGATAAAGTTATTAATATATCAAGCAGGTTGTAGTCCGTCTCTATTTATTTAAATGTTTCAAGGAATGATTGCGTTACTAGTACTTACTTCTACAAGCGGATACAAGCTCTCTATCCACTCAGTGTTCATTTGTATGTATTTATTCGTTTAAGGTAAGAAATGCCTACGGCTCTTAAAGCTACCAATTAGGGAGCGCAGAAATAACACAGTATGCTTACTCACCGTTCAGCTACCGTGCTAGTAATATTATTGTGTTGTGTTATTACAAAACAACGTCATATCTCTATGTTTAGTACTATCTATGTATATTTTTATTTCGTTATATGGTCGTAATTTGGAAAAACACTGCGGGGTTTACAATTCTTTTAATGATTGGTTATCAGCAATAAATGAGGAGAATACATAATATATCTAAATATGTAAGAAACTAAGTGCAGTCAACTGCACAATAACGAGAGGTTAATTTGTATATACTGATTTGAAAGAGGTAAAAGTTGTAGAGGGTAATCTTCGGCGGTACTGATTCGATCCTGTAAATCATTTCACTAACAGCAAGAGACACTATTCAGGAATGATATATGCCATGATTATTATGATTAAACAAAAAATTAAGTTAAAAATAATAGTATTTATAAATCAGGTCGACAGTGCACACGGGTCGGTTAGTATATGTTATTTATAAAGAGTTAAAAACATGATAATATAATTGAGTAATTCATTCGTTGTTTTTTTAAAGAAAATTCATAATACTGTTTAATCGTGTTGAGGGTAGGTTTATCTACGTTTCTACAAGTTCTTGTAAGACTTTGGGTACAGGTGACTCGGTCCTAAAACGTCTAGTTCTTAGTTAAAAACATCACATATACATAAATAATAAATAAATATATTTATTCCGACCCAGGAATCGAACCCGAAACTTCGAGCGCAGCAGTCGCATACGCTGCTACTGCGCGACCGAGGCACTCGACAAATGGTTGGACGCGATTTTAATCAAACAATGAGAAAACAATATTCTCAATGAATTCATGCGATTTTGATGTAGGCACTATATTGAAGAAGATCAAACTGTCTGTCTGTACTGCTAGAAATAAGTAACAATTGAAACTAATGCTACTGCTCATCGAAGGAGTTTGACTCGCTAACAGTGTGTCCACATTTAAACGTTAAGTTAGGATATTCAAATTTTTAGATAACACAGTAGTCTGGAGATGACTTTTTTCGTCGTAATGTATTCATTGCGTATGCATTGGAGATCTTATACTTTATCCTAAAATACTAGCTTAAGAATAAGGGCAAACGAGCAGACGTATCGTCTTATGGTATGCGATTACCGCCGCCCATGGACACCCGCAACACCAGAGGCATCACAAATATGGGCCTCCTGTATCCTCACTCACTCAATTTTCTATGAGGTCCTGTTATCACTCCGGTCGAGCTTCACTATTCCTGCCAAAGCGTGGTTCTCCCATGGTAACATAACAAAATCATCATCATTTCAGCCAAAGGACAACAACAATATTCGTTTTCACAGTATACTTTTAATATAACAAGAAATAACTTATATCTATACTTCTATACTATTATTATAAACAGGAAAGGTTCGATTGTTTCTTTGCATTGAATAGGCTCCACAACTACTGACCCAATTTGAAAAATTCTTTCACCATTAGAAAGCTAAGTCATCCCTGAGTAACATAGGCTATATTACATTTGCAAAAAAAGTGAGGCATCTCTATGAAAACTTCGAGATTTGGTCAGGTGTTCTAAGCTTGGAAAGTTTTCTAAGAGCATGTTAAAATTTATAATATTTATTGTCTACCCGTGTAAAGCCTGGGCGTGCTACTAGTTCTACAATAAAGGTACAAAACAATCTGGCACTTTTCCATATCTATACTAATATTGTAAAGAGGTAAAGTTTCTAACTTTGTTTGTATGCTTGTAGGGGACATCTTCGGAAGTACTGATCCGATCTTAAAAATTCTATCTTTAACATAAAGCGACACTATTCAGTCGACAAAGCTCATATTTTAATCACGTTGAACAAAAATTTCAGTTAAAAGTTATAGTATTTGTAAATCAAGTCGAAGAAAAGCGGGCTATTAACGTCCAAAGAAGCGGGCACGGATCGGCTAGTTCTCTAATGTATCTAAAAAAGCCAAAAAAAATATTTCTTTGGTTGAACGCACTAATCACTAATAATAACTTGGATTACCAATAAGGGCTGAGCGCAGTGATGCAAAAACAGGATAAATATACTTTCTTTTGAGTTATGCAAGCGGAGTCAATCGGATCAACTAGTAAATAAAATAAAAATAAAAAGCCTTTATTGTTGATCTTAGTTTAAATATCAAAAGTTTTGTAATTGTGCTTAAAAACTTATTACTACTATCAAAATTTACTACCTAATGAACTATATAAACTGTTGTATTATTCAATTCATGTTTTACTGGTTATAATTTGGCAAACGGTAGTTACTCCTTAACTTGTCTTCCGACAAAGGCCTTCTCTAAAGATCGCCCTTCAATTCTATCTCTTGCCGTTCGAGTCTATGGGTCAAATAGGACCTTTATACAAATAGTAATGGCCAAATATGTCCGTTTCAATGCCGTCGTCGGTTCCAGTACCTGGAACCCGGAACGACAGTAATATGTAACGAAGTGCCTTAACAGTGAGTTCCTAGAAAACCGCATACTCGAGAGTTCTCATTTCATTTGATGTAGACTAGCGTCGTCGTATCGGAGTGTTCCTAGAATGTTTAGAAATTTTATAGATTTCCCTGTCAAAAAAACTATACCTATTCTTTTAGCAAAACTCTTAAAACGAATGATGCACTACAATGAGGTTTAGTATTTAGAAGAAAAACTGATGCTGCAAGTTTTTATAAAGACTTTGTTGTTACTAAAAAAAACGTGTCCGGAAATCGTCGATAAGGAAGTTGGTAACACTACCAGCAATTGTTATTACTATCGAGCCGATGTGGTGATATCATTACTTTCAGCTGCTTGTTGTTAGAAGTACTGAAGGTATTGTGTTAGGTAGCCAAGTGTACTTTAGACATTCAATTAGTTTAGAAGTAGATAGGGTAACTCCCTTTCTTGTTATGATTGAATTAAAGTGTATTAGAATTAGCTATAGGATTAGCAAGCTGAAGTGGCAGTGGGCTGGCCACATTTTTCGAAGAACCGATAACCGTTGGGGTAAACGAGTTCTTGAGTGGAGACCGCGTTTCGGTAAACGTAGTGTAGGACGTCCACAGGCCAGGTGGAGCGTTGATTTGCGCAAGACGGCTGGCAGGAGCTGGATGCGAGAAGCCATAGATTGAACTAAGTGGCGTGACATTGGAGAGGCTTATGTCCAGCAGTGGACTGCGATGGGCTGATAATGATGATGATAGAATTAGAAACATATATTAGCAGAGGAGAATGTTTTAATTAATCTACTAGCTGCGCCGTGCGGTGGTACTTTCGGTTGGTGTTGTAAAGTCAAAAAAAAACCACGGGGCGTTGCTAGTTGGCATCGGTTCAATACAATTCAATCAATCAATCAACAACTCATAATGTCACACTGCTGGGCTCGAGTCTCCCTTCAGGAGAAGGTTAAGGCCATACGTCCCCACGCTGGCCAAGTGCGGGTTAGGAACTGGCAAGACTACGTTGTGGCTACGTAATCTTGCCGTTGGAGGTTTTTAAACCGCCTAAAGGCCTCCAACTAAGTTTCACGACTGTTATCCTATGATAACAACCGGGACCGACTGCTTAATGTTGTCTCTTTGTTTGTTCCGCATGGTTTCTGGAACGGTGCGGCGGTGACCGTTTTTGCCAGTCTTTCACTTTAGAGTAACTTAAGCTACTCTTTTTTCGAATCCTGGGTCGGACCAAATGTTTGTATGATCTGCAAATATTTGTTACGGAGTTTGGGTGTTATCTATGCATAATATGTATGTATTTACAAAAAAAAAGTATTTATGTATTTATATCAGTTATCTGGTACCCATAATACAAGCTCTGCTTAGTTTGGGACTAGATGGCGTTGTGTATTAGATGTCCGAAATATTTATTATATCTATTTATTTATAATCATATCCATTTTTATATGTTTATAATCGACCTCAAAATAAAGAAGGCTGGCAGTTTTGTATATTACGGTATTGTTCTTCCCCTTTGTAAACAAATCTAATAATTTTATTTTTAATGCATGTTGTATTCTAATGTTAGTGCTATTTTAATTTATTTAAATAACTTAATCCAGCTGACACTATAATACCTAGGGAGGTAATAGTACGGTGTCACACAATTTACAAAACATAACGACGCGCATAAAATATGTGATTAATAGACAGATGTTTAGACAGATAACACTATTTGTACACTAGGGTTTTTACAGACATTGGTGCTAATTCTGTTGTTTCAAACCTTTCTAAACTAAAAATCACTAAAACTGAGTTCTGTCCTATCGGCTTTCTATTTTCGTTCATTCATTCATTCATTCATTCATATGTCAAGGTTTGACTAAAATTAGTTTTGTAACACAAAACATTGACGTCATATAGAATAATATAAATACATACATATAAAAAGAGCACATTAGAAATCATTTCTCAAAAATAAGAGAACAGAAGATAATTTAAAGATATTTTAATTTAGTGACGCGCCAACAGAATTAGCACCATTATTAAGTATAAAATGAAAATTTAAAATAATGCATAAAGGGTGTTCTTATCGCTACATACTAATGTTATACATACAAATACTTGATATTTTAGCAGACATATAGTTAACTCTCCTCGTATATTTAAATTCAATGTGAATTATGTCTCACTTAGTAAGTCTAAAAAATTAGATTATTCAAGCTTGATAAACAAATTACTATTTTACATGAAACCCCATTATCAAAATATATTTATGACGCTTTTTTCTTTATTTGTGTCAAAGTTCTACATACGTCATGTTATAACCTAAATATTTAATACTGGTACAACAAAATCTATCAACTGTAACATTAAAACCGTATTACGAGCATATCAGTAAATCGCTCTGATTTATATCGTAGTTAAAAAAGCATATTTTTACCCTATAAATAGTTTTAATAACCCCGATCAAAGTATAAAGTGCGGCCGGGTGCGGCGACTTCAAAGCGAGCTTTTATCTCACGTTGACAGCTAACAAAATCCTTTTAATTAGCGGGTGTCTGCGTGCGCGCACCTTAAGTGTCGTCCCACTCCCACGCGAAACGATGCACACCCGACCTTTTTATTGATTCATATTCACTTTGAAACAGATAAAACCGATTACTCATGTGTTTAGTGATTTATTTGTCTCAGTCAACATTAAAGTTATTTTTATTAAGCATTTTGTCATTATTGGTTGATAGGCGTAGTTGATTTTTGCCCAAATGTAAGGTACTCACTGGGTTTAAGTTTCTACTCGTAATTAGAATTTCCTCAAGAGGGAAAGATGATTAGCACTCACACTAGTAAAGCCCTCGTGTTATTAGGTCTCCATAGGCACTAGTGACTTAGTAAAGTCCACTGTTAGGGTACTAATCAACTGTAATTATAATGATGATCGCAATGATGCAATCTTCATGATTATAGTGAGTTACGTCTGAAAAAAACTTTGATAAAAAAATTCTAGGTCATCCCGGCTGGCCACAGAGATATAGTGGCATAGCTTTTTTATGGAATAAGAGGCAAACTAGTAGACTATCTAGCCTGATGGTAAGCGACACCGCAACACCAGATGCGTTGTCGGCCTTTGGGGGAGGTATGGACATCTAGGTATGGACCTACGGTACCCTCACTCATTAGGTGAAACACAGCCCAGGTGCTGTTTCACACCGGTTTTTTATTCAATCGAGCCGGCCCACTCGAGTGGCCTGTGTCCAGCGGTGGACTATTAAGGGTTGTTGATGATGAGGGCGTGTACATATGTTAATGACCTCTGGTTATACAGGTTATTGTACTCAAGTTAAAACTGGCTAATTACCAAATAGAACCGTAAAATGTTAGTTCAACAGATCAACCATGATGTTTAATCATCCATTGAGCAAATATTTGACGTACTACTAACGTGATTGACTAAGAAAGTTTTGAGCTCAATATACTCATATTTTTTTGTCCCCAAATCGCGTGTAATAGAGGGCAAATATGGACCTTTGTCGACCGGGCCCATATATTTGTGTCAATTTTTTTCTTCTTTTACATACGTATATGTTATACGAACAGGTAAATTACACCCATATACAGAACTAATGTATTAATCTCGAAAAATATTTGTCCTGGGTGCAAATTGACCCGGCGATCTGTATGGTTTCGCAATTAGTATCGCCTATGAAAAATCTTTGTTTGTTGAGCACGACCATTTGTTCTTTGTCTGGACGTAATTTATTTATCATATATTCATATGTTAGTAGGTTTATAAGCCGTCTGGTTACTATAGTACAGGCTTTGCTTAGTTAGGGATCAGATATGTTTAATAAGATGTTGAAGCACACTATTTTGTTTATTAATACATCTTTATTGAACACCACTAAGTATAGTAAAAAAATACTGAAATAACTAGATGAAAAACTTCATTTGGTATAACAATAGGCGGTCTTATCGCTCACGGCGATCTCTTTCAGACAACCTTTGTACGCATTGTAATTTGATTTTGGGTAGTCCAAAGTGTACCTGAATAAGAAATAATCTAAGTAGTAATCAATATATAAACTTAATACGTGTGTTCTACTGTAAACATGATATTATTACATACATACAAACATGATTTTTTTATTTTGTTTATTGATACTTTATAAAGTATACACTAAAACATGTAAGATGCCACATAAACTCATTCGAGTTTTTCCGTGCATCAGTGTCATCACCAAAGCATATTTAAATCTCAAATTCTTCAACATATAAAACAACATAAACAACATTCCAGAACTCAACAGGGATATACACAATTATAAATTAGAGAGGGTAGTCATTGATATTTATATTAATCTACTACCCCACCAAAATGCGCTCATCACCGGCACCGAACATGACCGATCGTTGCCGATCGGCGGTCGATGATCCGATCACAATATTCTTTTATGCAGAGACATTTAACACGTTATACAGCGTGATTTCTATACACCTTATAAACATACTAAAAATTGAAGAGGACTGTGAAAATAAAGGTGAGAATACTGAAATATCTGTAATGTGTATGCACACAAACGCAAGACATAATTATATATTTTGCAAGAAATACTGCTTTAATTTACTTTTAATATTTTTAGGAGTTAGTTGATCCTTCTGTTACATTCTGTTACATACACATAATGTCATAAATACACATTGCCTAACACACACCACCAATGACCAATCCCCCCCCCAGAAGCCTTTACATTGTCAAGTTTTATTATCATTAGAGACCAATATGTATCAGAAAATGTGAAGTCTCATGAATATGTTGTACGTTCCGCGAGTTCCTAAAAATAAACGCTAAAGTTTTTAGAGCTTATGTAGCTTTCTCGAGAATTTCACACCCCTCTGAGAGATGTATTCAGTGTTTCTATGAATGCACTGCTAAGACGTTAGTAATACTTGAAAACAAAACATATTTTGTACTGGGTTTTATCTTATTTCCATGAACACATTTCAATTTTAATCCATGACACTGTTGCAGATTGAAACATGGAGTCTAGGTACTAATTACTGCTACAATGTATGTTATTCGTTTGAAATGCTAGAATGGAAACAAGTTATAAGTTTCAAATGAATAAGCACATGGAATGGGCCGGCTCGACCGGAGTGATACCACGGCCTCAAAGAAAACCGGTATGAAACAGCGCTTGCACTGTGTTTCACTCACTCGAGTGAGGATACCGGAGGCCCCAAACCCCTTTCTCCTTCCCATCCCCATTCTCCGCCTCATCCCCCAAAGGCCGGCAACGCAACTGTGACGTCTCTAGTGTTGCAGATGTCCATGGGCGGCGGCAATCGCTTACCATCAGGCGATAAGTCTGCTCGTTTGCCCGTGATTCTTTAAAAAAAAAGACATTCCCAAGGAATGATGACTGCTAATGCTCTTCTGATTGTGCTCGCTAGATAGTTTTATGATACTAGTTGTAGTTTTTTCTTTATTTAAAACAACGTTTATATTGTTTTTATTTTATCTGTGTGGTTATAGATATGTACACATAAATGAAAACATAAAATAAGGACATACCGAAATGATTTTATGCATTCAGACTCAAAAGTTTGGTTAAACATTCGCTTATTTCAGAAAAATCAATTTTCAAGTCGTAAAATATAGCTTTACATAAAAAAAAAAAACAATGATAAAAAAAAGAAGAATAAGACCATGAGATTTTTAAGCCTATTCATGGATTTACGCAAAACATATTGTTTCAAATTAAATACATTTATTATCTTAATAAATCAATGGAGTCTTCTTGCAATAGAAATCTTTCCTTCTTTGGTTTACCCGTTTTAAATTTGTGCTGCATATGTTACATCACAAATTAAAATCTATTTAAAATCCATTAAGCAAAAATGACAACGTTTAAGACGCTGTCGGAATTAATGACATTCTTTATGAATTAAAAATATTACATTAAGTTTTGATGCTTTTTTTACTTGGAATTACATACTATGGGTCATCATATTCTCAAAAGCTATGTTTATCGACAACATAAGTCATAAAAGTACTCATAAAGTTACATTAACATGGCTATACATAACGTTTATTTATATATTTGTGGATTTATTGTCGGAGGAAGGCACTAGCATCCGTCGGAGCCCCGGACCGAAATACACGGTGCTCGCTGAATTCCGCGACGTCTAGGTAGGTTAACGAACCCGTAATGAGATACGTTCCCAAATGATAACATTGCCTTACACATCTTTACTATCCAAGTTATGTAGAAAACCATTAGCTGATTCTCGGTACTAATGTTCTTGGACAAAGTCTAAAGATTTACTTTACACTTAGTTTTTGATAATATAAGTTGTTTCATTCATTTAACTGCCTCATTGGTCTAGCTGTTGAAGTATGCGACTGCCAATGAAGAGGTCTCGGGTTCAAATCCCGGGTACGGCCAATAGTGTTATTGAGTTTTTCTGATTATATAATACTTAATAACAGCTCGAGGTTTGGAAGTTGGGGTCCGAAACCCCGTGCCTCGGAGAGCACGTAAAGCTGTCGGTCCTGCGCCTGATCTCTCCCTGATCGTGTCGGTTAACCGTCCCATCGGCTTATGAGAGTGAGGGAACAGAGACTGCACCTGTGTTTGCCCACACACTTGTGCACTATAATATCTCCAGCGTAGTTGGCTGGTCTCCGTTGAAACTGGCCGCCATGGCCGTAATCGGCTAGGAAAACATCATAGCATGTAATGTCAGTTCATCATGTAGTAATATCGAAAGTATTTCTGTTCAGATGTGCTTTTGTTTTCTTTGTTGTTGAAGATATTTTAATCCTTAATGTTTTTCTATGTTATATATCTTAGTAGACCTGCCTTTGATGATTATTAATATTGTAAGACCGTGATGTCGCACTATACGCCACGTGCGTGTGGACTCGTGGTATCTACTTTTCATGGTATCTTGATCTATTTTACCAGTATTTTAGATATATCTATTAAGAATTTCATGATTTTGTTACTTATACCATAAGTTGGGACAATCTAAAACTTATTGTAAGATTGTTTTTATGTAAAACATCCTGTTTATCCATACAAAAGGTTTTACATTTTCTTTGAAAAATCGATTAATATTCACCTAGGTTACATACACTAAATCTATTTTATGACCCATCAACAACAATGTCGTAAATTACAGTAGAATTATTTCTTTTGTCGAAACAAATTGGTTTTTCCACCTACGGCAAATGTTGACTGTTTAAAATATTGAATTTTCCAATTTCATTACGGTCATGTCATCTAAAATATAGCTCGCACACATTAAGAGCTGGAGTTCTTTATTGGTACAAAAACACGCAATAACGACCAGATGAAAACGCCTCGATTAAGCGTCGACGTCCCCGAATTCCATTTCTGTACCATATATAATGTCCATTCGAATTCTCCATTCCAAAACCCGAGTGTTTCAATACAATTTATTTGTGAAATTACAATCCTTATCCATCTCGTTCTGGCCGGCCCGAGGTGGTCATTGTGTGTATGGTGTGAAGTCCTGTGGTGTCCAATTATTCTGCCGGCGGTGGTCACCGGGCAGGCGCCTCGCCCCCTATCGCGGCTCGCCATCGATAATACTAACCGGTTAGTTTTTCGTTTATAGGTCGACCATCTTTATATTCAACTCCGAGGACGGCTTATACCGGATTCCTAATCTGGCCTTTGATGCGATTATCTTTATAACGTGTGTAAATATGACAATTATTTTAAGAATTGCTTTATTTTTGTTTGATCACTTTTATGGAGATGGGTATTTTTCTTTGGATCAGAAAATGAGTAACTAATTTGTTATTCCTTTTACACAAAGAACTCTTGTTTTTCCAATACACTTTCTTGTTGAGTTATTTTACTGCAGCCACGTCAAGTTTCTAGTATTTATTATTTTGATTAAACAAGGGATTTCCAGGTATGGTATATAAGCAGAGCTTACTCACGCTTGTTTAACTAACTCAATACAATCTTCAAGCAGGTACAATGTGATCTTTACGTCAGCAGAACAGAGGTATTATAATTACCCGTGTTTATAGACATAGCTGTCGATTTTAATTAAATACCATAATTGGAGTCTCAGGGCGTAGAACAGTATGCGTAAATTATACCGCTTACTATCCTCGCTAAGGACATAATTTGTCTGAGCTCGACATAATTGCTAGTCTTAGTGATTTAAAACATTTCCTTCGTCAAGTGTCAAGGACTGGTTTTCCTTTAGCTCTCATGTTTTATCTAGTATTACTGTTTCTTTAGCTGCGCGTGCGTCGCATCGCAGAAAAACATTATCATTTACATCGGACACGACTCAAAAAGGATTCCGTGACTCCAAGTTGGGATATTTATTTAAAAGTAGTCATTAACTACAGAAGCAGCAATTTTGTTCTCACATGACCCCGTTCTGCGGACCGTGAGATAATCGCAAACGGTAGTGTTCGAGCACGTACTAGGTCCTTATTGGGCAAGTGAGATTTTTTCTGTCGCCGACTGCTTCCAGCTCGGCCGTGTCGTGCCATGGGATTGAGCGCGCATGCATGATTCCATTGCACCTTATGGTACAACCTACTCCGCACCATTTATAGATTATTGAGTTATGCGGTGCTTCTTATAATAAACGAGTGCCAGAAAAAAAAATACAAACATTACTCGTCGCAGAGCTATTCCGCGCGAATCGTTATTTTTAAATGAGATTGATCAAAAATTATTTATGTCTTTTATATGTGACTTTTGACTAACGCATATAAATTTGTGACGTTAGCTTATATTAGTTGAAAGCTATTTAACTAGCGATTAAAACCACGACAGTCGTAAAATGTTGTATCCAAAATTATTTCTGTCAACGATTGCCCAAGTTTATAAGTCTGTGGGTCATTCTCAATTATATTTTTTATTAAATGTTTCGTAGTTGGTACAAATCTCGTATACCATAAACGTGCCACGTAACGTGCGAGTGCCATAATGAAATATGATAATTTTCCAGCATCACTTGTCGGGTTGAACAACAAAACGATCGGTGCGCTGGCGCCAGCGGTCCTGCTCGCGCCGGCATTTAAACGACCAGTTTTTATTCCATTTCAATATGGACCATTAAGGTGGGCAGATTTTTAACTTCGCGCTTCAATGGTGGAAGACGGCTTATTGGGTATTACCTACTCAATTATTTCGCATATCGTAAATCTCAAATTCAAAATTGAATTTTAAACGGACAAGCATTTTGTAATGGACAGAGAAACTAGTCATTGGTTCCGACTGGAGAACAAAAGCGTTTGCGTAACGATCTATAGCCAGCTGACAGAGATAACGACTTAACATATCTATAACGGTTATTAAGATACCATTTTGGGTAAACAATGAGCGTAACCCGGAAGACTGTTGCAGCAGGTTCGGCGTTCTATGGAAACTTGCGCCCTTATGAATTATCCAAACGTCTGGGCGTCTCGGCGGCGCCTGCGCAGCGGCGCTAGTATCGTAAGCAACAGTAAACATCGGTCGAGATAATAAACGAATGTGTCTGTTTGTTTCCTTTGTGTAAATCTTGTCTGTCATAAAGTTGCAACTGATGTCAGATAATTATATTCAGTAGTAGGTGTAACAAGTTTGCTATAAAGTTGCAAACCTATTAACAACTATTTGTAACAAGATAATTTTGACATATTATTTTAAATATTTTATAAGTTCAGAAAGGCTATTGATTAAAAACTTTAATCTCAAATCGAAAACCTATGTAAAATTCTTGTAAATGTAATAGCAGATACAAATATATTTTTCCTTGTCCAATCTGTCTTTTGTATGTTAGTGTTAGTATCTGACCCGTTTTAGGCAGATTACTCACTGACACAATTGGAACATTCTAACAAATAATTTAAATTGAATATTTACTGACAACAGTAAACCTAGTGTGCAAGGCTTCGACTATTTGTTTTTTATCCTATTTATGTATAAGTTTACTTATGCGAAAGCAAATATTGAATAAAAAAGACGTATTTTCTAAACCATTCTTTTATTATCATTGTCAGTGTCTATTATGATAAAAACAGATTTGGGAAATTCATTGACTGTCGAAGGTTACGTTCACCTAACAACACGGTAGGAACTACGTCTGTATGTATTCTCACGTCGTTTAACTATTAAAAAACGAATTCAAGGCAGGCGCATCAATCCAATCTCAAGATAAGTGGACTGACTCTCTAAACACATTTTTAAGAAAACCGAAACAATGCAGGAACATGAAATTCACACATCAAAACACTTTACAATGTCATCATTTTCTTAGCTTTTTTTTGGTTGGCTACTAGTTCGATCAGTTTTAACTAAATATCAGATTTACATGGGATAGCTAGCGTGGGATCCCTACAACAATGACTGCGAACTGAATTCGAAGATTCTACTTATAAGTATATTTAAGGGCACTGACTTCTCAGTAACGATTTGACGACGTTTGTGACAACCGGGATAGACGAGTTTATGTGCTCTCCAAGGCACATTATTATGTTTATTACAAGTTTAACCTTAAATATGACCTATTATGGTAATGAAAGTTTTGTAGAGGCCACCAAGGTATATTTGCCAGTAAAATAAGACATTCAAGCCCAATATTGTAATGAGTTTTGTTCCAAATCTGACCACAAGGCAATCCTTAGGACATATAAAAATATGTCCAGTGTTTAAATTGCTTTGAGCTTCTTATTTGGGTAAATATCGTTTATTTATTTTTTAATGTACTCAAGCACTATAGTACAAAACAAGTACTTATTGAAATTGTGAATGTGTAAATTACAAGGAATATTGCAACAGGTGCCCATACAAGGTATTGGATTCCGGTTGGCTTCAATCACAACTACCGAACTCCGAAAGGATAATAAAAATAATTCAATTAATTTATCATCAACACCATGTTGTTTGATTCAATCAAATGGTTCATAAACGGACGAAAAGAACTAGAATAGTGATGTATCTTAGCTTCAACATGTATATCCGTGGATACGAATATGGATTTATTAGTGTAAATATCCACGAATACGGATGTCAACTGTTTTCTCAGTTAAAATACGTTCACGCGTCAAGTATTCGAATAAGGTCGACCTTGTTTACCAGCCACGCGACAGTCTTCGTTTTAACAACTCGTGTCTTTTTAAATTAATAGGTTTATACTCATCACAAAGATTCGGTTATTGATTTTATTATAAAGATAACAAAAAATAGTATAAAATATATTCAAATTCTATTTAGGATTTCATAAAACTAACATATGTGGACACTGATACAAATCTTTTTTCTCTTCCGGATTGCCGGGGATCCGGATATACTGCACATCACTAGTCCTGACACATTAGTGGTCAAGCTTGCGTTGTTTATTTTTGTTTTAAATCATGTTAAAAGATTGCAAAACGTCCATATGGTTCGTTTTGAGTTAATGCATTTTCTATATGGCTTTTAGCAACACTTTAGCTATTGTTATGATTTATATCATCAAATATATTTAAAAACTAGTTCAGGTAAATAAAGTATAGGTGACGTAGTGTGTTTTATTACACTCCAATTTATTTTAATTTTTAATTTAAATCTTAAATTTTCTTGTTTACAAATATATTGGACTGTACCTAAATAATAGGGAAATTACTGTGTGGTAAATAAATACCGTTTTCTCCTTAATTAAAACGAATATTACAAAACATCTCGGAAGAAGCTATAATTACTACAGCTATTCATTTCTATTACAAATTTTAATAAAATAAACATTGAAATATATTGCTCAATTGAGTGGTCTAAAACGATGACGTCACAAGTATGCATTTACTACATTTTTCAAACAAAGTAATCGATCGTTTTGACAGATGATAATAAGTCACTAAATTGACTAAGGTGTCAACTACCCTATTGGTCTCTTAGTAAGCATCCCGATTGCTAAGCCACAGATCGTGAGTTAAAAAAATCATTTAACAGGTGTCTGGGTATAATTTGTCTATACAGTAATATTAAGTAAAGTAATAAGAAGTATTGTACAGAGTGGCCCGAAAGTTGTGAATCAAAAGCAACTAGGGGTAGATGGGGTTGCCAGCTCCAAAAAATGGGTCTACGGGAGGTTCTTAAAGTCAACCTCTGCAGAGTTATTATTTTTTTGTGTTTTTATGAGAAAATTTACTTTCTTAATAAAATTCGAAAAAATCTACATTTTGTATCTTTTTTATAATTTTAACTACTGCTAACTAATTTTAACTACACACGCACTGCCTTATTTGGAAAGAGACAGTCGTGTGAAAAAAATATTTTCATACAGGAATTAATGCGTAAATATGTGCAATGGATTTTATATGCCTTTGAAATAAAATATTGGTTAAATTTAATCTGCTATTAAGTATGTTCTTTTACAACACAGATAAGGATTTTTTTATAAGTATGAAGCAACAACAAAACGCTATTTATTTTCATCTTAACGTGAATATAGGCCCACTCATCAGCAAGGAGGTTCAAAAATAATCCATACTATTTTTATAAACTCCAAATTAACTCTATCTATTTGTTACTTTTTCTCGACTAAACTGATGCACTGATTTCAATGAAATTTATTATGGAGATACTTTGATTTTTTTGAGGAAGGACATAGGCTACGTTTTATCACGATAACCGACATACACGCGAGCGGAGCCCCGGCAAACGCTAGTTACAGTATAAAGCTAGAATTTTTTAGGTTAATAATTCATGAATACTATGTTCAATTGAAAACGGAACTTAATTTGTATGTGCATTTCTAAGTTATAGAGCCATTTCACTTAAGGTTTAGTTTTCGCCACTAGAAACATTGCTGTTTCATCGAAAGGGGGTATTGCGATTAAACGAAAAGGGCTCGGTGCTCGACCGCATTTGTTTTATCTTTAGAATTATAACAGATGTGTGGTGCGCACGCGACGCTTTCCCTCACCAACCGCCAGACACTGATAACCGCTCCGTAATAACTGTACTCCACTATTTGATTAATTGCGAGGGCACTTTCGTCTCATGACGCTGGTTGATGGAACGTGAGGTATAAATCACTGTGTTTATTAGAAATTAAGTAAGGGCTTAACTACAGTATTTAATAGAAAAAAATGTTTTGTATTTACTCGTCCGACCAGTATGGTGTATGTAGTAGACCAAAGCCCGTATCAAGGAGCTAGGGAGAGGCATATGACCAGCACTGCACCATTAAAGGCACCTGACAATATTGACTGTAATAAGTTGTATTTATTTTAAACTAGCTGAACCGACGAACTTTATATTGAAACTAGCTGACCCGGTTAACTTCGTACCACCATATTTATTCCCGTGAATATTTTCCATACCATACAATAAAAAAATAATCAGAAAAAAGTTTGTACAAAAAATAAAAAAAATTTGGGGTGAACCACCTTTAACACTTTGGGGTGTAAAAATTAGTTATAAACCTATTCTCGTACTCAATAAATATACATATAAAAATTCATCAAAATCGGTCAAGCCGTTTCGGAGGAGTATTAACACTAAAATTGTGACACAAGAATTTTATATATTAGATAAGCCCGTGTTAACTTCGCACAGAGCTGCAGTGTATACGACCAAGTGGACTAAGAAAACATAACGCCTCCGGTTCTTTTTTTTATGCAAACCAATAACCAACACAAAAAAAGAATTATCCAATTTGGTGCAGTCGATCAAAAGTTATGCGCGTACATACATTTTTGTGATTCATTTGTGTTTATACAGATAGATATATTGGTTTTATATAAAGATGATAATATTGCTGAAAACTGTATATAAGTAAATAGAATGTATTTTTCATGTCATATGCCCACGTAAGGCAATTAACATTAAATTATTCAATGTAATCAATCCGACTGAAATCAAGGGACTAGCAGTGTTAATTTATGTAGCAGTAGTATGATATTAAAAGAAAATGAAATAAACAAGTAACGAATTACTTTAAATAAAAAAAAAAACAGATTACGTCAATATCGGCCATCTTTATTAAATTCATTGAAGAACTGAAAATATAGAAACAACTTAAGTTTTTCTTTACGTATGGCCTTAACCCTCTCCTGAGAGGAGACCCGAGCCCAGCAGTGGGACATTATGGGTTGTTGTTTGTTTGTTTTTTTTTTCTTTTTTATTATTTTTTATTTTGTATTTTTCTTTTAATTTTGGTGCACCCAGTGTCAATCTCGCGAGTAAGACGAATCTATTGACGCCACTCACATAAAAGTACGACAAGCCGTTTAGGCTATACGGCCAAATAAATATACATACATACAAAAGAAAGAAACATAACCCTCCTTCTTTCGCAGTCGGGTAAAAAATAGATCGAAGCACATTTGTTACTTAAATTTGATTTACCATCACTATCATGAAATGATTTAATATAGTTTGGCTAATGGTGACTTCACCACCTTAAATAGACGAGTTGAAAGCTAACCAGTGGCCAATTATTTATTTTGTGATAATGCCTTACGTTAACTAATTTCTTCATTCCGGAAGCGTATGGTGAACCGTCGGCAGGCGCGATTTATTATTGCTATCTACAATAAAACATTTTTTTACGATGGCCGGTTCGCTATTAAAATAATAAACAGTCACTTACTTCCGCGAGAAAAGCTCAATAACGCGGTAATACATTAGGACAGGAGTTTATTTATGACTAGCTGAGTACCTGGCTATTGTTGTACGTTTACAACCACGGGTACGAACACTGGGAAAAGTTAATCTTAAAAAAATTGGCTAAAATTACTTTTTATAACATCTGCTATCTGCTAGTGAGTCTTCCAGAACGACCAGTCAGACAAAAAATGAAAAAAAAATATTTTGGCATATGTACCGTGTATACATACATAAGCATTTAGTAAAAAGCGGTTATTACAATATTACAAACAGACACTCCAATTTTATTTATTTGTACAGATAAAAAGAAAGAAAATACGTTAGCTATGACCATATATCTTATGTTGTCTGTTTAGTAAACTGCATTTTAAATATATATGGCCTATTTTTCAGATAAGTTCATATCCAGCTTAGAGATGATCTATAAGAAAAACTTCAATCCAAAGGTATCGATGCATGATATACATCGATGTTGTCTTCGATGGTAACATCGACCAAAAGTATCGATGTACAATAAACATCTACATGCAACAGATTTTTCGAATAATTCGATGTTGCCTACTACTAAAAGCTCAAATCAGTCGCGGTGTCATCCGCGTTGGAAGTTGTGACCGGGGCCCAGCCCTTTCAGAGGTTAGCCATAAACAGACAGACATTGTAAAAACAAAAAATTGTAAAAAATGTTATTTTGGTATATGTATATACATACATATTTAGAAAAAAAGTGTTTATTTTAAGTGTTTAACTTAATGTATGTGTAATAAATAAGACATGCCTTAAGTTTTTTTAAATCTTGATGTTATCGAAACCAAAACATCGATATTATCGAAATCAAAAAGTCGTGTCATTTTCTCAATATCGATGAATATCGATCATCCCAGTTATCACGATGATCTCAATCTGCGCATTGACTATTTAGATTCCCAGTGTCGTTCTTACATAAAAATATTTGTATGTGTTTCAGTAACATTAAATGTTTTGTTTGTGGTAGTGTTCATCTCTGTGTTTCGTGCGCGCTGATCTCAGAAGTGGCATAACCGATTTGGATGCGGTTTTATGAATTGTGGTTAACTTCATTTCGTGTTTGTTTTATTTCTATCAATTGAAATAGAAACGGACAGAATTTAAAGAATCACCGCAATAATACGTGATGTATATACAAATAAATAAAATTGGAGTGTCTGGTTGTAATGCTAATCTCTGGAACCGCTGGGCTGATTTTGACGGGACTTTCACTGCCAGATAGCTGATGTAATAAGGACTAATTTAGGCTACTTTTTCAGACTGGCTTTGTCCCGTGGAGTTATTCGTGGTTGTTAACGTACAACAAAAACAGTCGGACTCAGCTAGTAATATAATATAATTCAAAAAGGCTAAAAGTTAGTGTATTTACCCAACTGCGAAAGAGGGAGGGTTATATTTTTCTAGTGTATGTATGTATGTATATTTCTTTGTCACGCCCTAGAGCCTGAACGACTTGTCGTATTTTTATGTTAGTGTGGTGTCAATAGATTCGTTTTAGTTGTGAGAGTGACACTGGGTAAATCAAAATAATAAAAAACAAAATTAAGGATCATTGGAGACAAAAGTGATCTCAAAAAAAATTTTTTTTTTCAAATTTCATAGTGTTCTATCAGAATGATGTATTTTTAACTGTGATTATGAATATATATGTATATTTTAACTTACATGTCACGTATATGATTTTGACGCAGTCCAGTTTTAGTTTTTTAATAATTAATTACTTGTTAACGTTTTAGATGCTGATGAGGTACGTTTGCTACATATACACAGTCAGTTTAAATAATACTTATATGCATTAAGCGAATTCATTAAGCATGTAATTTTTTATAACTAAGTGAATTTAAATTAATTCGCTTAACGACCTCCTCTTCAGCCGTCGGAACTTGTAATTAGTGAAACCAGTTTGATGGTCTGCTCATAAGTGATTTCGACAAGAATATACCCATATATACATATATACTAATAAATAAAATTGGAGTGTCTGTTTGTAATATTCAAATAACCGCTTTTTACCATAACCCATTTGCATATAAACGATACATATGATATACCAAGATAACGTTTTAAAAAAAAATGTTTGTCTGTTTCGAGTAATCTCTGGAGCGGCAGGACCGCTTTCGACAGGACTTTCACTGGCATATAGCTTTACAAACGCGGGTGCCACCGCGGGCCTCAGCTCTAGTATCTATTATAGAGAATATGCATGTCTTTTTTTTTTATTTCTTAATTCCATCATTTACGTCTCGATAACATAGAAAGAAAATATAATATAAATTTTCGAATGGAATTAAAAACACTAACTCAATTTGAGCTATTCCAACGCCGCCATTTGACACAGCCGCTGACGTCATTGTCATTTCGTGTTTTGTTTATTATTCTGTGTTTCAGTGATTTTAAACTTATTAACAGTTATAAGCGATGAAAGTCATGGAAGGAGGTAATTTTTCTCACAAACACTTCTAACACAGTTTGAATTTTGACTCCGATAATTTCGTTTCGACCAATATTGTGCGTTTGAATTTCCCTCCCTTAATTTTCAATTTTAATTTCATATTTCCCGGGTTGAAACAATCACCAAATAAAAAACATATCTTGTAAGCATATTGTTAAGATAATAAAGAATGTAGAAAAACATATTTGAGACAGATAAAAATTTTATGCACATTCCCTATTATCTGATTTGAGATTTTGGTAGTAGGATTATTCAAACCTTCAAAAAAGGATATCGCAACGACGCTATCAATAATAGTGTTATCTTACCAGTCACAACAGACTTCTACCCGTGTTATGGTTGTCAAAAGTCATTTGTGATATTCCTTCTCAGAATGGTCCGTCAAGACTTGTGTCGTAGTTATAACTAGCTGACGCCGTGGTGCTACCCGCAGTATAATAGCTGCAGGTAGCGCCGAGGGTTGCTAGCCTTAAAAAAGTAGCCTCTGTTATTTCTCATATCATCAGCTATCTGCCAGCGAAAGTCCCTTCGAAATCGGCCGAACGGTGCCAGAAAGAATGACAAAAATAGTTAAAAACGTTATTTTTTTAAATGCACTGTGTATATATATGCGTTTAATAAAAAGCAGTTATTTTAATATTACAGACATTCCAATTTAATTAATTTGTATAGATTAAGTAAGTAAGTAATATGTTTTCTTCCTCTATTCTCCTCTATCACTCTACAGTTCAATGCTCACTTACTCCCTTCCATGTCCTCTTTGACGCAGTCTAACCAAAGAAACTTTCCTCTACATCCTAGTCCACGAGTCCCCAATTAATATCCTCGCGTCATCCACAGTTGTCGACCAGCGCTGTACGAACAATTAATCTTACATTTGTATCAACGCCACCAATTACACTGGAAATCAGGACGCGTCTTGGCTGATAATTAATTGTGATGTACACCGCACACTCATGAATGGTCCGCTACGTTCCTTGTGTGGAATACCAGATGAAGTGAGCATGTTGGGTTTGTTCGTGATTTATTGGTTAGTTGCGATTTGGTGAGAATCGTGTCGTCATTGTATTTCTAGGTATGGATTTGTTTTTCTTATCATCGTATATATTCGTGTGAGAAGTAAACTCAACTATGTTCGTAAATAATACTTATTTAGTTGTTTTTTCAATGATTTGTATGTTTCATGGTCCATAAGTGTAAGTCGTTTTAAATTCCTCACAAATTGAAATATATTATTACCTTTTAATATCAGTATTTAGATATTCAAAAGCTACACAAAGCAAATACAAAAGTTAAGTTAAAAAAAAACTCATTAGAATTTAGCAATTTAACCAAATTCCTAGAGTGATAATTTGTTCTTACTATGCGTAGAATCAACATTAAAATTTAGCTCGAAGATAAAACCTAAGTACGTTTGATTTCAATCGTAGTATGTCTTGTTTACTGAATCATTTATGTGGTACTCAACTCGCTATCAGATCTCACTCAACAAATCACCATTCTGATACAATTTGTTGATAATGTAAAAAACTTGTAGGTACAACTTGCAATTTTATTTGCAGTTGTTGGAAGGAAATATAAAGAAAAACCAGCATTCTGGCTTTAATATATTATTTATGTCTTTAATTCGGGCCGGGTCGACGTGGTAGTAATTTTATGCGACTTGTAAAAAATTCTGGTAAAGATGTTCTTACAAAAATAAATAACATTTATTAGCTAACCCCACTAACGGGTTTCCTTACATATTATTTTTACTTTTTTCACACTATTTAAAGTTTCTTTGGATTTCCGTTAATGTTTATTTTTAGGCCAAAATCAGTCAAATTAATTCAGTCATTGCCGAGTTTTCGGGAGACTAACGAATAAGAAATTCAATTTTGTAGTGAATAGGATAGTGAACAATCGAGTAAATACCTACAACTTAAGAGACACATGTACGTTATCGAATTTCGAGCCTCACGATCCCCAAATATGCTATTAAATTATATTAAGACCTGTCGCAAAATTATTCTAGTTTTGAAGAAACATGATCTGTCTTATTGAATAAAATTGCAGAAAAAATAAATAAGGACACATTATGTTACGTATTCAACATAACTGCTACTCATACACAAACAACACACTATTCTATGCTATTCAATTCTACTTATTCAAATATGTCTGACGGTTTTAAAGTGTATTGTTTGTTGTTTTGAAGTATTTTCTAAAAACAAACAATCAAGCTAAACAAAAGAAAAAAGAGAGAAGTTAAAGCTGTAGATTGACACTGGAAAATGATTTTCATTTTGATTTGGTCAGGTTTCAGTTAATAATGATAATGATTCACAAGTACCAGGCACGATGACAGTAACCTAGAACTTTTAAAATTATATATTTATCTGATGAAATATGTAAATCGTATTTATTTTCATATTCAGAGCGAGATTATTAGATAATAATAAAAAATAAATGGTTTGGATTTAATCGACGATCACTTTACTGTTTTTAAGAGCTATAATTGACACTAGTTGATGAATGGTGACGTCACATACCGACGCCGTGACACCCCGAGCGTTTTGTCTTGAATTTTAAAGTTAAGAATTAAAAAGCTATTTTTCTTTCTAAAACTTTATTTTTTGTAGAAATATAACTGTTTTTGACTAGGAGATATTTCCGAACATCATAAAACAGGTATTCACATGCCTATTCACAGTTCTCGTATCACATGTAATAATAGGAAAACCTGTGTTCTAAGTACCAGCAACAGCCAAGCAGTTTGCCTTATCTTGAGACATTACATACGACTATATTTAATCTGCGTGTCTCATTTATGACTACGACTTTACAGATTCAGATAGTGTTTTTATCTCGCATCGAAATCATGCGGATGGATGTCGCCATGCTAACATGGATATTACCTATGCATTCTGCCTTTGCGCATTACTTGATTATTTTTTATTTTTTCATGGTTAACAATAATTAAACTTGTCTATGAAAGTATCCTTGTATGGAGGGTGTACGTCTCTATTCGTCCTGTGGGAGTTGAAAAGCCGTCTACGGTTAAACTACCCATTGCAACCAGCGCTGTGAGGGTGAAGGCAAACTTGCAATATGTTTTATATATACCGACTTTCCTGGCACAGTAGGCCAAAAGCTCTTTTCTAAAGAGAGGCTTATGTCCAGCAGTGGACTGATAAAGGCATGATCAACAAACGATGGTGATAAGAAAGTTCAGTACACATTTTGAACAACACCAAGTGTACTAAACATAAGTCGCATTTGATGTTCATTGTTTAAAATATTAATTGAGAATGTTTATAGATAGGCCTATAACAGATTCAAATCGTTTATTGCACTCCATATTGAATATAAAAGTGTTAAGAAACTTGTTAGAGGAAATAAGTATGGACCCTGTTGGGCACGGCGTAGTCTGGAAGACAAGGCGAACCATCTACCATCAAAGAAGCACTTATTGACACCGTTATACTAGTCTATCCAGATACGCTAGAACTACATAATCGTTTATTTATTTTCACGTTTATTATATGTTATTATTATTTAGATTTTTATTAATAAAGAGTATTTATTTTACAATACAATACCTATGTCATGTTTTAGGTATTTCATGTTTATAGTATGTAACCTCATGCCACTTTTAAGCGAGTAGCAGTGCCCATAAAGTCGGAGTGCAGTTGTATCTCTTGACTTTGTGTGATTGGTTATTAATATGCATGACATTTATCTTAGAACTATAAATATATTTACTGATGAATATTTTAATATGTAAAAGAAGTAAGTAATTATCTATGCATGGAATAAACATTAATGATAATTAATCCCTATATTCTTAATTAAGGTATTTATGGTCTCTTTGTACGAGTATTTACTGTATACTCCTCTATTTTTATGATATGAAAATGTCATTTCTTCAGGATTTAATCTCTTATTAGGCTGCATTTCCATTACGTACCGTATCGAATCTTAAAAAAGATATATTTCATGGAAAATATGATGTCAGTAAATCTGTCAGGTGTTCGCGAATTGGTCATTGCGATATGATCTATTCACTTCGGCGCAGCGAGGCCTGGTCGTGCCCACGGCTCGGCACGGTGATTAGCGATTGGCCACGGGACGAATTGTGATGCTGTGTTCTCGCTGCTGTGGAAATGACGTGGAATTTTAGTTTTTTGAACCTCTGACGAATGTCTTGGGAATATTATGATCTTTTTGTTTCAAGTTTTTTATGGTCATGAAATATGAATACATTACGGATTTCGAATTCCATCGAATGATTGTAAAAAAAAGTATTGCTCATTCCTTTAATCATAGAAATACTTTTAGTAGCTTTAGTATAGATTTCCTCGAATCAGTTCTTCCGAATTCTTTATAAGAAGTACTTCATACTTTGAAGTGAAGCCCATATGCCAAATTTGGTAACAGCCATATTGTTCTAGAAATTCGTACAGCCGAATGATGAAGTAACAGACATTCTAACATATATCTTAACGATCTTTTGCGTTTATAATGGGATGTTTATGGTAATTTCATGTTTTAACATCTACCTATGTATATTTCCCTCTGAACATTATAACAGAACATTAAATGTCTATTTCAGTAACGCTATTACTACAGCGTCCGTCTTTAACTAACATGTAATTAGACGTGAAACATAATACATACATCAGGAGAACTATAAATCTATTTAATATATATGCATATAGGACAGAGAGAAGTGAGCGAATATAGAAACCGTAAACTTGGTTGAAGTACTGAGGTCACATCTGTTTCTATTGGGGTTCTGTAAAGGGCTTTGCACACGGCGCAAGATCTATAGCTAGTTGCCTTAAAACAAAGGAGAAAGATAAAATTTTAGCTCAGCTCCACAGTAAACATCTAATACTGTTCCCTGATTTTAACTGTATTCTTGAGGTGTAAGTGACTAACATATTAAGATGTTCTTCACACTTCTACGTACCTATTCGAAGCTTTATAGGAAATTTCACTTTTAAGTTGAATGAATTGAACGAAACATGCTCTTTGTAAACTTGTTTCATTTTTTTGATGCGCGCACATCGATTATGTGCCTTAAATACTTGATTTCAAGAATTGCAGTGTGCGTCGTTCTTAAGATACTGTACAAGGCAAGTTGGACCAAGCTTAAAGCTCGTCGGCAACATATTTATTGATATGGACTTTTAAGGACCACATCACGACCGGTTTTACCATAAGGGTACCGAGACTGGAGGTCTGTAAATTGTTATTAGAAAAGCTGAGACTTAAATCTTACGATTTAACTACGTGATGAGATTATCGTAACTTGCGATAATATCTGGTTTTGTTCATCGTTGGTAATATCTCTTTAACGAATAGTTTATAATCTTCTTTAATATTGTTTATTGGGATATAAGATTTTAGCGTCGATATAGACTTTCTATTATAGTGTTTATGTACATTTCAAATATTTGCAAATTCAATGTCTGTGGTTCATCATCATCATCATCAGCCTATCGCAGTCCACTGCTGGACATAGGCCTCTCCAATTTCACGCCACTTAGTTCGATCTATGACTTCTCGCATCCAGCTACTGCCAGCCGTCTTGCGCAAATCATCGCTCCACCTGGCTTGTGGACGTCCTACACTACGTTTGCCGAGACGCGGTCTCCACTCAAGAACTCGTCTGTGGTTGAAGCCTTATAATTAATTTACAATGTCTGTCGTGGTACTTAAGTTGGAATTAGGAATAGCATAAACTGCTATTTTATCTGATTGCATGTATTTATGAGCAAGAACATTAATATCCAGTGTGGCAAGTGTGAAATGACGGATGTACGTTATGTAAATCAGCATTTGCGCGCTGCTATTAGTACTATGTTCTTACTAAAAACTAATATTTAAATATTATCATTGAAAGTAGTATTCGTAAATAACATCAGTTTAAAATAAAGTACTTTCATTTGCTTGTGTAAAAATGATTTCTCCATCACTTGGGAATAGCATTTTTTTTCTGGGTAAAAGTTGTGTGAACTTTATCTACTTCGGTATCTGATAAACAGTATGGTAGCGTATCAAAGACGAATATATGCAGCCTTACTACAGATGTATTTTATTTAACCAAAAACCTCATACAAAAGACCCGTGATAGATGTGTGTTAGACGATTTTGAAGGAGTGGCCCGATTGATTAACAAGCCATACGAGCGTTCAGGTCAACGCTTCATTGACCACGACACTAGATTTAATTCCGACAACTGAGTATCAGCGAACGTTCATCAATTACGTTTTAAATTCGCAGAAATTTGCCCGTCACGTGAAATATTTATGTGTTTTCTTGTGTCTGCGTACGAGCCAGGCATCGCAATTGACAAAAAATGTGTTTTGTTACAGTTTATACAGGAATTAATATTTTGGCACAGATGTATTCTGTTGGTATTGAATGTCGGCCAGGAATGCGGCGAGTGAGGAATTTTATCATTCTTTTAAAATTAAGTAAAAACACATTAACCTAATTACGAATGGGTGCGTACTCAGTAGACGTTTTGTGTTCATGTAGATGGTTCCTTGTGATAAAAACAATTAAAGAAATATTTTAAGTAGACGACGATGGCGAATTCCTATTTTCTACGTACTTGCAAATGAGTAGTTTATTTGTTAAAGGGTTTGTATGTTGTATTTTTAAGGTTTAAGATAAAATAAACAGTGCTTGGTAATAAATGCAAAACAAACATAGGCTAACACTTAGACCTTCTGGTTCCGATAGTATAGTTTTTGTGTTAAATGGTACAAACTGCTGTAGTACTGCAAACAATAAACTTTAATATATTTATAAAATTTAATTATAATATATAGATAAATAAATAAATATTTCGGACATTATAACACACAACGCCATCTAGTCCCTAACTAAACAGAGCTTGTATTATGGGTACTATACAACTGATATAAATACATGTATACTTTTTTTTTGTAAATACATACATATCATACACAGAAAACACCCAAACTCCGAAACAAACATTTGTAGATCATACAAACATTTGATTCGACCCGGGAATCGAACGCGAGACCTCAAGAACAGCAGTCGCATACGCTACCGCTTCGCCACCGAGGCAGTCAATAAATGACTCATATGTAAATATTTTGCGACTATGGACAAAGTAAGCGCCTGTCAAACCTTCAACTTTGCCAATTTGATGTGTGGTCGTAATGGCGCACTTCGTATAGTTGCTGATAAATGATTTCTTACGATAAACAACGTCTCGAATGTTGATTCGTTTAAATCAATACGACGCAAGCTGATGTGTATCAAATGTCTAAAATAATACGTGTGGCGCTCCACGTGATTTAATGTTTTACTGCTATATGCGTTATTTTGATATACATATATAATAATATATATATTTAAAGATCTACATTTCTTAACAGCCAGGGTCACTAACGACTAACTTATAGACCAGTTGGTATATTAAACGTAGTACTGGATGACCTAAAATTATAATTCATAAATGAGTCCTGGCTAGGTTCCGAAACCTCCTGCGTACTAAATTTCACGAAAATCGTTGAAGCCGTTTCAGAAATTCAGACTATATATATTTGTATAAGAATTACTTGTTTAAAGGTATTAGATGAACTTGAGCTACATTATTAAAATTATTTAATTTTATCTCTTTTTTTGTCTGTGCGTGCGGTCTAGATACCACAAGTGTACGCACCAAGAATTTTTTGTTTGAAGGTTTCCGTTCCGGAAATTTGAATCTAGCAATGAGCTCCTGTTTCCTACCGGAGAGGAAAGTCTAGTTTTGATACTTAATTAAAAGCCGACCGTATAAGCAATAACCAAAATTAATTATTCATTAACGTCGAATTCAAAATATTAAAAAGCCCGGAAAGTGTGCGAACACACTGAACGAAAAAAAGAACATTATTCTCGATGAAAGTTTAATGGTCACACAAATGGTAGTAGTTCTGAATCCTATAGTCACATGTTCTGTTACCGTGAGAAAGCTTCGGCACGAATGGGCCAGCTCGACCGGAGTGATACCACGGCCTCACAAAAAACCGTCGGGAAACAACGCATGCACTGTGTTTTACCGATTGTGTGAGGATACCGGAGGCCCATACACCAAACTTTTCTCCCAAACCCATCCCCCAAAGGCGGGCAACGCACTTGAGACGACTCTGGTGTTGTGGGTGTCCATGGGCGACTGTAATCGCTTACCACCAGGCGAAACGGCTGCTCATTTGCTCCTATTTCAAGAAAATTGGAAATCTAGATATCAGTTGAAAAGTGCGCAGCAGCAGAGACAGCACGTCATCATAGCCTATCGCAGTCCACTGCTAGGCATAGGCTTCTCCAATTGCACGCCACTTCTCTCGGCTTCTCGCATCCAGCACATTTAACAATACGTATCTAATTTAAACTATTACGTTATATCATGTTTATGGAAACTAACGCGCTCACCCTGGGTATTAGTTTCGACTACGTTGAAATTTCGAGGGCCAGTGCAACTTGGTCATACGACAATTCGGACTTTTTACTTAATAACTATCGTGAGCGCGTCTATTCCCATAAGTTTAGTTTACAAAACTGCTTGATTCCTGTTTCATATTCATTAAGCTCAGGTTCTTAAGACGATTTCGACAATAAGGTTTAAGATGTTAAACTGAGAAATAGTCTGTTGAAGAACCAGGACTAGGTTAATATTTTAGTCGGCTTCCTATTTATATAAAACTTACGCTATACCGGTAATGACGCGTAATTCATTCGAGTATCCCCAATACGAGAGAATCCTTGGTATCCCACTGTGATTCGAAATAAACGCTACCTTAATTTATCGTGAGAATTGAGATATTGTTTTGATAAGAACAGGTTTATGTAGTAAGTGTCAAGTAATAAATTGTGTACGTGCCAATCACTTTTTTTTCTAAAAAAAACAAATATTACAAACCACACTTTTCCATATTCTCCTTAGCAGCACCTTGTGGCATACAGTTTCTGGTATTTTCCGCAGGTGTCGATCTCATATTTAATGACTCATCAGCAGAAACTAGACCCGCGATATCGTGATGTACTCCCATAATTGATAATATCAATACACGAATGAATGACATCAAATACTTCTATTCGTGTAATTGTGTAGCGTGAGCAATTCCGATATGTTTTGAAACCGACACTGGCCGTAGTGTGGTTAGAACCGCCGGAAATAGAGGTTTACACGTCATTTTATAACCGCCATCTCGATTGATAAGTTTCCGGTTGCTTTCAGATGTTATCTCCTATGGAAGTTCCCTATCAATCACTCTTGTAATATCGATGGTCGTCCGGTTATTTCTGACAGTTAGATTTCGCGTTTATCTTCGCCGCTGGAGTTAAAGATTTACTTGCATTCGGGTAGCCATATCATGCATTTGGTATTCCTTTTTTTATTGATATTTTGATTTTATTTTAAACTAGCTGAGCTCGCGATTCTATCCGCGGTGCAACAACCACGAGTAAGTTATTCCTTATTTCATCTGCTATCTGCCAAAGTGATCAAGCTATCAGTAAAAGTCCTGTCAATATCGATCCAGCCGTTCCAAAGATTAGCCGAAACAAACAGAGAGCTAGACAAAAATTTGAAAAAAAAAACGTTATTTTGGTATATGTACCGTGTACATACAGGAATATGCATTAAGTAAATAGCGGTTATTTTAGTATTACAAAGAGGCACTCCAATTTTATTTATTTGTGTAGACCAACTATGTCAACCGTGGGAGAGCCACGCTTCGGCATGCATGGACCGGCTCGACCGGAGTGATACCACGGCCTCACAGAAAACCGGTGTGAAACAGCGCTTACGCTGTGTTTCATCGAGTGAGTGAGGATGCCGGAGGCCCATACCCCAATCCAACGCCCCCTCACCATCCCCCCTTCCCCCCAGGCCGCCATAGTGTGGGTCACCATGCTGCATTGTTCTTTTTCGCATTGAGGATGGTGACCACCACTCTTGGATTCTGCTCATGCTTTCCATCAGGCAGGGCAGAGTCATTTTGGCAGCTTAAATATAAAAAAAAAAAAAAAGAAATATCAACACTTAAATTTTTTTAAATAAATGAAGTCGAACGTTTCTGAACCGTTAAGAATATCCATATTAATCTTAGTATATTTCGAATATTCAGTACGAAATAAAATTTGACATTCATTTGTTTAGTAACTGTGTTTTAACATTTACATATAATGATAGCTAAGAAGTGTTGCTATTCAACAAAAGACAGTAAAAGTACGGTACGTTCTCGTTTTATGTTATCCTTGTAATAAGTTCTTTTTTAAAGTGTACTGCCTCTTTCAAAGACCGGCTTTGTCTATAATTATGACCTAAAGGGGAAAGGTCTACACACCGAGTGCTTTAATTGGAATGTTTTATCAACGGTACTTCTTCTTGTTTCATGTTTATTTCTATGAATTGACTGTATAACAACAGAAACCAATAAGGGTACTTACTACACGGCTGTTAAAATTATAATGTGTGGTTTTTTGTTAATACCATGTAGGTGGCAGGCGGCTCTCTGCGAGTTACTGTAGCATATGAACACATATGAAAGGGACTCGCATGCATCTCGCTGACCTAGATATCTTTTTTTCTTCAAAATAATAATAATAAGTCTTTAAAGAAACCATTGGTATATTTATTTCATTCAACAAGAAAATCTTGTAAAACTTTACTTTGCGGGACCAATGTACAGATGTAAAAATAAACGCCTTGTCGTCTTCCAGAGCCATGATATGCGTCGGGGGGCATCATGACCAAGTGTTAGTCGGAACACAACACAATACACAAACTGGAAAACAAACACTCAAAAATTCGTACTTGAATAAATATTGATTATATCTTCGTGTCATACATACTAGACAAAGCTAGTCTAAGATAATTAATTTGAGCTATATTTATCGTCTCTTAAATAGAACTAAACACGAGGTCCTTGCGATCATTTATCAACTATCACATTATTATTGTCTTTCAACTGTCTGGTAGTTTCAAATACAGTAACTTAGAAACGGCTCGATCTGATTGCCATCTTTTAACATAAGCCGTTAATCATTTCAATAGAGGTGTCGAATATTGAATGCTTTGAATGCTTTTGTTTAATTCTAAAGCAACAAGGCAAAGATGAAATAATAGCTATAGTAGTTATACCAATGTCTCTAACTAAATTATTTATATAACTTATTAGCTGACCCGTTGAACTTCGCACCGCCATATTCATTTCCGTGAAAATTTTCAGAATTACCGAAAATCTAATTTATCTTATCCGTGTTAATTTCTCAAAGGACGGCAGTGTATACGACTAGGCGAACTAAGAAAATATAATAGATCCGGTTTTCTTTTATTTTTTTCTAAACAAACCTTGTTTTGACAATAACAAACACATAAAAAAATAATTACCCAATTTGGTGCAGCCGATCCAAAATTATGCGGGTACATATATTTTTGTGCTTTATTTTTATAGATTATACGACTTTTCATCACTATTTTAACGGTAACGTGTTAATTAGTGTATCAACTTACCATCGTCCTCTGTTGAATGAAGGCCTCCCTCAAGCGGTTGGTGCTCCTTGTGGAACCCTTCTTTCATTCATCATATACTATAAAAAAATTAAAGATCAAGGGAAATATTCGCATTTAGATACTAGATACAAAGTTGATATCTTCTGTGGATATCGAATTCAAACTCCCCGAGGTTCCTGGTGGTGACTATGTTGAACACGTATACTGCAATGCATTTAAGTAGCAACAGTGGAGTAATCTTTGTTTGTTTGTTTTTAAAAGTATTATTTCGCAGCTGTTTAATAAAAACACATAAAGTAAAACTCTTATCACAAGAAACATTATAATATGGAGATTATACAAAAAATCATAAAAGCGAATCACCGTGAAATATTATGGAATATACACAATCTTAAATTTTATTTACGACCAAACTTTATTAACTACTTGATTCGTTTTTAATCTCATTTTATTAATCTTATCTTTCATCATCGTGTATCTGCCGAGAGCATTCCATTTTAAACTCGGCATAGTACAATTTAATACGGCTATAATGTTCATGAGTTTCCCTATTTTGCGATCGTAAGCTAAAAGCTATCGAGGGGCCTATAAACATTATTTATGATATCTTTGATGATTTTTATGATTACGACTCATTCGTTTTATCACTGGCGTTATTCAGACTAGTCATATTCAATTTATTCATGCAATATTACATTCGATTGGTGTTTTATAATTTTACGGATTTGTAGTAGGGCCCATGTTTGACGCGACCGAAAATCACCACAATACGTGAAAAAAAATATCCCTTCTTGAAGTAGGTTGGCTGGACGAATATCGTATTTAAAATAATTTATGTTTATATGCGGAAGAAGTGCACAAAGCTAATACTTTTGAAAAAAAAGTTAATAATTAAAAAACATAGTTTAAAAAAATAAAAAGACGCTTACAAAAGTCAGTTACAAACATACAGGTACGATAAAAGTGTGTTAAAAACGGCTACAGAAAACAACAGATATTTGGTAAAATACATTGTAATCTCGTTTTCAATTTTATTATTTTAATATATATATTTCAATTAAACCTTTAGGATTGTTATTCGAAGCAATTGACATTTGTGTCAGCATTCTGTCTATGATTGTGATCTACGAACCAATTTAGTACTTAGCATTCAATTCAAGTGAGCGGAAATAAATATCTAGTATCAGATTCGAAGAAATACTCTAATCAAATCGAATAAATTGAATCACTACACAATGAATGTGGCCAATTTAACCGATTCAATTGGGACTGTCCCCGGTGATGATGATGTATGCAGCCACCCCGATAGTCCTGTTCATGATCGGCTTCCTGTCATCATTCAATTATATGTTTGTGTGACTAAATGCGGGCTGCTCTCGATACAAGCTCTTACACAAATCGCCAGTGGCTGGGATTATTTTGAATTGATAGGACGAGTTACTTTGCTTTGACTGGCTGTGGAGAGAAATATAGACGATGCTGCAAATTACCATAGAATAATGTTCGTACATAGCTTTGTTGCTTTGCTTAGTCATTAAAGCTTCACAGAAGAATTTCTCGGTAACTTACGTTTACCTATATTTGATTTAAACAGTCTAGGAAACCGATTGATACTTTGTCAAATGTAAAAATTGTCCGTGGGGGAGCTATGCTTCGGCACGAATGGGCTTGCTCGACCAGAGTGACCATCAGGCGATACGTTTGCTCGTTTGCCCCCTATTGCTAAAAAAAAGGATTATCTACTTTTGAACTAGTTAGTTTTGACTCCAGACTGACTAAATCTTAAACTTAAAAAATAGTTTTTGCGTAAATCTGCTTTTTTTAAGTTATTAGTTGTAATCTCTAACCCAGCTATCATGGTTTTCATATATTTTTTAGCAATGAAGTAGATGAGAGTAATCTCTGCAATGAAAGCTCTTAAATTATGCCTTCCCTTGCGCAATTTTTTCTGGTGTAAATATGAGGTAAGCAATTAGCCGCTGGCGATTGTCAATCATTATATTTCCAAAAGTTATGTTTGAAGAAAATTCTTACATATTTCTAGCTTTTTCTCAATTTATAGTCATTACTGAACTTTTGATGTAAATTTGGGATTTGTTGTGTGGCACTTTATGCACAATATAATTATACCAATACATAGGTTTAAATCATTCTCTTTCATTATTAGGGAAACCATGAAGAGACCCGTATTATTTTCCCATGAGTAAGTTTTCTGGTTATAAAGCGTTGAGGGTTAAGCTTATATATTGCATTTCTCTTGAGATAAGTAATTTCTTAGAGAATTTCCAGTTCTTGTAGAATGATGATGAGTACCTTCTAGGATGGAGTTCGATGTTTCAGTTCATTTGTAATGAAGTATTGAAGTTTTGTCCATACTTACTCTGACCACTGAGCTCACTTCTCAAAACGGCAGGCTCGAGGCGAGCCTTTGGCAAGCCCATTTGTAACAGGATTCAAGTTCCAACTCGACACCAAACATAGAATTACGTTCCGTACTGACAACCAATTCTAAATTATTGCAATTTGTAATCATATGCGTGGGACGAATTCATGAGCTCGATACATTATAGTTTCTGTGCTAATTCCAAAGATTATATCATCACGACTGCCATTCCTAAGCAACCTGTCCGTTTATGTTTTATTAAAGGCTTTATTAGGTGTCGCTACCATTTATCTGGAACTCAGCGTGAATTATTTGAAAACTAATGCAATTTTTCATTAATATTCATGTATTAATGTTGCTGGTAAAATGTAAGTAATGTTAAACTTGCGCTGCTATCGAGTTAAATGATATTTGCACAGAATAAATAAATCGAGAAACGCGATTCGAGAAATTTGGAAATCACATTCTCATGTTTGGGATTTAACGACCGAAGTGCTAACAAGTCGTGTGGTGCGTTTTTGCGAGTCTGCGAAAGGAAACTACACAAAACATACGTGTAATATATATAGGGTACAAGAGCGGCGGCGCTGCGGGACGTGTATAAATCCAATATACCCATTGTCCTGTCGCGCGCACAAAAGTGCAATTTTGTTCAACTTCCAAGCCGATTTAGAACAATGTCTCGCTGAAACGACAGCCTCTATAAACCTCACAAGTTTTTATTTTGAGCTAGTATTTACTTAAACAGTAGTAGAATACGATCTTCCACTTATATGGGAGTCACATCTAACAGAATTGATATCGATGGCAAAAAGATTAATGTTTGAAAAGGGTTTTACAACTCTCGATTTAACCACACAAACAAGGACAAGTTGAGCAATGCAATTATAGTTGTGATGTAGATTACAAAAATAATAAACACGATAGGAATGCAGTCATTTTGTTTGTACATAAGTTGTTATGCACAAGTTAGTTGTAACATTTCCGCTGGATAATGGCTGGACTAGCCACGCGATCCACTTGTTGAAAGCTACATGGATTTGTGTTAACGCAGCTTGCTGCTTGCGACGCCCGTTTTAAATACGGGTATCTTGCAATACCCACATTCAGATGTTTTTATTCATCACATATATAGATACAGTTATTCACAAAAACTTTATCATGAAGGTAGGTAAATAACCACGTCTAACATCTAACAAAAAATTGTTAAAGGCGCCCATATTCCAATTTCAATAAAATTTCACGATCGTAAACTAAATCCAACTTGTAAAATTCGTGCACCAGGAACGTTTTATTACACATTTCTTAATATTTTTATTGATAATGTTCTATAAATCACCGTCTATAAATGTTGGGACTATGGTTCCAAGGTGCAATGTATCACACCCGACAGTCTTATGTCGATAAATCACTGCGGGTCGAGACGCTTATTATAACACCCCCGCTTCGAGAATATCTGAATCGAACTCGCACGCATCCATCGGACAATGAACAATCTAATAGTTGAATATTTTTTAAAAATTTATCTTCATAAAACTACCAAAACGTTAAGAGTAGCTTTGAACGTGTTGGATATCTCAAAAGAGTGAGATTTATTCATTCTTAGAATTCAGCCGCGGCCGTGCGCCCAACATGTGTGCGGAAATGTCCTGTTTACTTTCCGTTTTCGTTTTCGGACACCGCCTTTTAAGTCCGATGTTTATTACGCCCTATGTACGGATAACAAGGGATTTGGTAACTTAGCTATTTGTGGTAGAGAAAGGAATGGTGTCTCTTTACTATCAGTAGGAGTATGCCTAATATCGAATTATGTATTTCGTAACCCTTTCCCATTAAGGAACATGCCTGCGACATATTTGTAATGCTTTGTTCACTAGTTCGTACCTATTAAAGAGCCGCCATGATGGGCCAAATGAAGTAAACTGCGTTTAATTTATTTTATATGGTAATACGGCACGCGGTCGGCTGTGGTTCAAAGAGAGCTCTTAATAAGGACGTGTCCCCTTATTTCTCGTCGGTGTGGTCACTAACATTCCTACAAGAGTTTGCTTTCTACATTTTTGTAAGTTTGATGTTCGTTTTTTATTATACCGTTTCCCACCTCCTTTGCTTGGCGGGTATTTAAACGACCGTACCGATCTCAATCGTAAACGTTTGTACGTCGAGAATAATTACAAAATCTCAAGCGACTATCCAAGAATCCGTTTTTCATCTGTGTTTTTTCATTTTAGTGATTATGTAAGAGATATTGTTATACTTATGCAGTTTATATATCAACAATTTTGAAAACACACCTGTCATCGAAAAGTATTCATGGAGAGCAACTTTTGCCATTGTATTGAATCTGGTTTTCAAAAATATATCTGCTTGTTCTTATTTTACTTGGTCCCTAGTGTATTGTTCTTTTTTTGTGCTGTGGACGTCGTGCGATGGACAATGGTTTAACAAGAGGGCCGGCGCCATTGCGTGCGGCCGTTTCGGCGTTTGAATAGCAAATATGTCTTGATGTGCGGCGGTTGTATCTTGTATAGAGACCGGCACGTGACTTGGCCAGATGCGTTAGATGCGCAGAAGTCGTCTTTTAGGTCCCTTTGGTTGGTAAAGGGACGCAGGGATTGTAGTAGCAACGTTTCGAGCAAGTGATTGGAGCGTCAGTCGATTACACTTTGGTTTTGTTTATTTTGATTTTTGCAATAAGTGTACTATGCGCGAACTTACCCCCACTACGCCGAAATTAACTGAAGCTGCGCTCTCACATCGCATGTCGTGCTATAATGCGCCGAATTGGACGGCTGCAATGATTTTGACGGGACTTTCATTGGCAGATAACTGTTGATATAAGGAGTCGCTATGGAATTTTTTTTACTAGCTTTGCCCCGCAGCGTTACCTACTTTGTTGTTGTACCGCGGGGAGTTCAGCTAGTTGTCTAATATGTTTGACCGTCATGGGTTCTGCTTAATAATATTTTGAACCTTAGGTCTCAAACATTTTTTTTATAGAAATACAAAAATAAACTTTGGTGCTTAACCTGTCTCGGGTGCTGTAATTGACACACGTAGTGAGGTGCCCTCAAATTGTGTTCAAATATTAGCTAGGTGGACGCGTAAAGCGCACAGTAAACATTGGCCGGTCCGTATGTTTGTTGAGTCCAATGAGCCCAGACGCTATGTTTGCACGGGTTATCTCTGTCTCCGCTGTACGTGATCCCGGGACGGGCAGCTTTACTTCATCCCGGAGCTTTTCTTTTGTCTTCCATATAAGCCGTGCAATTTGAACGTGAGATCGACCTCCTTGTGCGTTGACACGTTGCTTCCATCTAGTGCATATATATATTAACACTACTCAATCGTCCACATTTCGTTCGTCAGAAAATACGTGACGTCTGGCGGCCCTGGGATTTTTATCTATTCTGTCGCCATTGTTAAGATCACGTTTTCTTTATTATTGTTATGTTGTTATGCATTTCGTGAATATGTAATTTGAATAGGCGTTATCTGATCCATGCAAATAAAAAAAAAAGAAGTAAATTACCTGTGCGTGCGTACCGAAATGCGAATATTGAGATAAATGTATAGTGTGACGAGAGTGGATCAGATGAGAAATAACTACATTAGAGGAAGTCTGAAGGTAGCATTAGTGGATGAAGAGTTGAATATATCTTGGTATGAACATGTGATGGGTAGAGATTAACCAAATGTAGTGAAGAAAAGTTTTAAGTATGGAAGTTGACAGATAAAAAGTAGGGGTCGACCAAAGAAAAGATGGATAAACTGAATGAAAGAATACATGTCTAGAAAGTGATTTGTTAGTAAACTGTATAGAGTATAATGAAAAAGTAAAACACCAAATATTATAATAATAATAATAAATCGCTTTATTGTACACCAGATAATTAAGTACATAACTTATAGCTAGGTAGGTCGCTAGTACAATCGGCGGCATTGTTGCTTAACGGCAATCTCTTCCAGGCAACCGTAGGATGGAAATAAATGAATGTATTGGGCAGACGTATGGTGTAGTGTCTGGTGCCTTAAAGAGTTATACGTAAGATCAAAAAAAGTATTAATAATAATAAACATATATTAATAACAATATTATATTAAGTACTGGTGACATAGTTATTATGTATATATAACCTTTTATATATACATAATAAGCGAGATTCGTAGATATTATAAATATATATATTGTTAAGTAGGTAAAGTTAAGAAGTAGATGGGTACTTGGCAGTAATATTATATTTTGGGGCGAAAGTTCAACCTGCTTTTTTGTGTATTTTTATTGATCGGAAAATTGAATGTCATCAAAGAATGTTTTTATTTTGAAAGTGTTTTGAAATTCAAGTATCGTAAAGTTAAATAAATATTGTCTGTATGTTTTTGGTGTACACAAATGTATATTTTTAGCAGGTCTAAGACCAGTCTAATACGCCTTTGTTGCGGCAGGACGGATCAGACCCTAAAAAATAACACCACCCTGGTTAAAAATTGTCAGGTATACTCGAAATACTCATAGACAAGAATCCTTTGTAAATAAAACTGACAAATAAAAATTATATAATCATATCTATAGTCACATTCCTATACATGATAGAATATAATTTAAACCTTCAGATTCACGCGACGGCACAACTAATAACTAAAAATAATACTTATAAAAAATACATTGAAACCTTTTTGTATATCAATGTACAAATAATACTAGAACCTGATTTGATTATAAATTTTGCATTTACTAATATTTATTGTGTATTTGTTTCAGGTATGTATTTGAAACTCAGTACTCATCTCTCCGTTAGGTGAAGGTAAAATATAATGTCTATTAAATTTTATGACGCCGTAACGTAACAACCGTACCGGTAAGGTAAGTCAATAAAGGTTAGTGGTGTTCCTTTTCTAGAACTGTTAATTTATTAAATTATACAGTAATCAACCAATAAATTTGTCATAATATACCATTCAAACTATTAAGCTAATTTGTCGATAGCATGCCATGCCATTATCTAAACAAATGCGTGACTTTAAAACTCTTAAAGTTACTATTTGTCGTAAAGACGCCTTAGTGTCTTGGTGTGACCAGAAAAATAAAGTTTTATTTTCTTAATTTTATAGAACAACTTCATAGGTCAGAGATAATGTACTATGACATGCTTATTGGCCCTTCATGCATTATTCAGTTTGGATCTAAAGTAGATCAGGTTGTAAAAGTGTTTGAAAATCAGATCAATTCAAAGTTCCAGTATTTTTATTGTGGATTCTTAATTTTCAAAATTTCACTTTTGTTTTTTTCTTTGAGTTTTGTATACCTATTAAAACAATGTGAATAACAAGAAAACTTAGAGTTAAACGAATCATTTTTAAGGCCGTTTTCAATAAACTATTTCTAGTTTAGCTAAAGATCGTATATTAACCCTTGCATTGCTGCATGAATGAGTCGACTCGACCAGGACAGTACTACCCTCTCACAGAATACCAACTTAAAGTGACACCATTCGTGCTGTCGTATTTCGTTGGTGAATGGCAGACCGGAGGCCCAATGATGCAGAAGCGTCTTAATACGCCGCCATAGTGTGGCTCCTGCATTGTTTGCTTCCAAATTAGTATGGTGGCCGTTATTTTTGAATTCTGCTCATGCTTTTCATCAAGCAGAGTAGAATCAATTTTGCAGACTTACAGGTGACAAAAAAAACACGCACACCTACAAGATTAATCAGTTGAATTAGTAATCTCACCTTTTGCCAAAGTCATAAGTTATAAATATAATTTAAATTCGTCTTCATTCATGTCAAATAAATTACAACATAAACATGTTACTCCTAACATGATTATATTACAAACATTAGAAAGGTGTGTATTGAGTGGGCGGGGTCAGATGTCAATGCTTGTTGTGGTCGGCCGCTAATTTGAGTCGACCACTGCACAAATGTAACTCGACCGCTGATAGTTGGTGGGAAATAGCTTCACACGATTGATGTCTGAAGAGTTTAAATACCTTCAATACACACTAGTAATGATTATTTGCCAAAAGGAGTCGGTTCTCAACTCAGTTGTTTCTTTATGTTGTTACGACCGCCTCGGTGGCGCAGTGGCAACGTATGCGACTGCTGTGCTATAAGGTCTCGGGTTCGATTCCCGGGTCGGATCAAATGTTTGTATGATCTGCAAATATTTGTTTCGGAGTTTGGCTGTTTTCTATGTATAATATATATCTATTTACAAAAAAAAGTATATATATATTTATATCAGTTGTCTAGTACCCATTACACAAGCGCGGCTTAGCTTGGGACTAGATGGCGTTGTGTGTTAGATGTCCGAAATATTTATTTATTACTATTTATTTACCTAGTGGTAGTAGTCTAAAGTTCTTTGTTTTTATTTAAGAAGGTATATTTCCCATTCAAATCTGACCAAAAAGAAAGTACCTCTAATGATAGGAAGTTAACTAACTAAGTTTTCAATCAAAACAGTTTTACTAATAATGAAGTAGGTGCATTGAAGACAGTGATATTTGATTTAAATTAAATGATCGTAATGAATGCCCAAGATTTTAGTGAAAATTGTCAAACAATTGTAAATTTCGTTTGCACCCCTAGTTTATAAATCTAGTCCTTCAATGGGTATCCTAATTTTATTTTAGATCAGCGCAATCTAAAGACAACAAATGACCATACTATCATATGTAATAACTAACTCCCTGGCTTTGCACGGATGTCTTTGAAAATTTCCGATTTTTTCTGCTATGAACAACCTATAATATCCTATCTCCTCTCAGGAGAGGGTTAAACGTCGCCACGCTAGCCGTCTTCTGCTATAATATGCATCTATTCCACACAAACCTTCCCCTCCAGTTTAATAAAGCTACTATCGAAAGATGAATCGCCCATCTTAAATTAGTCTGTCTCAAAGTGTTCGACTCATTTAAAAATAAAAAACTTAGAGCAAATACCAATATGAAAACATCTGTGCATTGAAAAAAACACGTTTAATACCTATATTATTCTATGTATATTTACGTGTCCTAATTTAAAGTTAACCGTGCTTATTTTATATCAAATTACTGCGTAATCTGATACAAACTAAGATTAGATTATTATTTAAATTATATATTTGTGTTTTTATTTGATATAATGAATAGCGTTTCCATAGAATTTCTTACAAATTACCTACATTTCCGCTTTACTGTGATAACATTATCAATATAACTGATTATTAAATATGTTAACAAATCCATATTTAAATTCAAGCTTTTTTTTGTTTTCATGCAATTATTTTGTTTCATGTGGTGAAGGCAATTAATTAATAAAGCTCTGAATTAAACAACTGTTGCCACTGCTTGTTTTATCTTTTGTTAATTTAACATACATACTAGGAAAATAATGAAATATATAAAAACCGAACGTCAAACTTACACCGCGTCTGATTAACATGATATCAGTTATTTATTTATAAAATATTATTTTAAACAACCAGCTGCACACAATTCAGCCATACATTATAAACTTGTTATTTACTTAAATTATACTGTAGTAATCGGCGCTCATAGCTCAATTGCGTGATTGGAACCAATCACCAGGGTAAGTAACAACTGCGTGGTCAGTACCTAGATGGGTGATCGCTGGTGGCATGTTACAATGAGCGTCTCCGTGATTCGGAGGTCACGTTGAGCAGTCGGTCCCGGTTGTTATCGTAGGATAACAGTCGTGAAGCCTAGTTGAAGGCCTTTGGGTGGCTTAAAAACATCCAACGATAAGATTACGTAGTCACAACGTTGTCTTGCCAGCCCCCAACCCGCACTTGGCCAATGTGGGGACGTAGGCCTTAACCCGCTCCTGAGAGGAGACCCGAGTCCACTGCTGGGCTGGACATTATGGGTTGTTGATGATTAATGGTGATGATATATGTCAGGTATTAACGCTAAAACGTATATAAAGAGACCATAAATCCTACCCACAAAGTTATTTAAAGTTATTGCAATTTATGTTCAGACTTAGTTTTTTTAATTTGCTCTGGGTATGCAACCAAATCTATACTTTTTTCGTTTACCTCGTCTCATTAGGCGTACCAGTCACATCGTAATTGTGTCCGGTTCGCCGATACCGTTTTGTACGCAAATACCATTGTTCGTAGCCTCAGCCGAACGACCTTATATTTCTTTTAGTCGCGAAAAAAACCGAAGTAACAATTTGCAGTGCTGAATCTGTGTGAACAAAATTAGGGTTGTGTGTGCTCTTCAAATATTTGTTAACACTAAAATTTTGTAAAAGATCGGCTTAGTCTCATTGATGACCTTGCTAACTAAGAAAAAAGTTGAGCTAAATACCAGAATATTAACCTAACCCTACCTTCCCTTACAAATTTTTAACTTGTAATTTTATTGTGCAGAGAATGAATATGCACATATATATATAATTTTTATTGTAGGATTAATATTAACACTAAATGTGTAAGTGTGAAACAGTGTTACCCCCCAACCTCCATAAGCCGGCAACGAGCTAGTGACGCCTCTGGTGTTGCGGGTGTCCATGGGCGGCGATAATCAAAGTTACGCCTTCTCGTTTGCCCCCTATTCTATAAAAAAAATAAGTATAATAAAATATAAACACATATCTAAAATAAAAATTGGAAGGTTTGTCTAGAGTTAATATTATTAAATAGTGCATCATGAATGCTTATCTCTTATTTAAGTATTTATTTATTAACACTTCCTGCATTACATTCTGCATTAGGTGGATTTATCAGAGCTTTTATTGTGCTATCTTAATTTATTGCTTCTAAATATATTGATATGACTTAGAGAGAGTGAGATTTGGACAGCGAAAAAGTCTTAATTAATACTTCATTAAAACATTAAAATCAATTGAAACAGGTATAAGAGTTCCATTTTAACGCAATAGATAAATATAAAAACACAAACTGACCCGACAAAAGTTATTTTGCCATATATAAAAAAAAAAAAGACAAAAAAAAAAAATATGTCGAGAGTGGGTCACCATCAACTCGATATGGAAACACAATTTCATGTAAATTTGTGCACCGGCTTCAGAGGCGTTTGGTAACAAACTACAAAGTAGTTGTTAAGTGGAAACAAAACACAACGAGTGGCAACCCTAACAAGCTATCAACGGAAGATTGGACGGAATCAATTTTCATTGTTGTGGTGCAAAAACTGATCGCTTTCTTGTAACCAATATGTAATTGATTGTGCTCCGAGGTGAATACGTTTGTATCTGTTTATTCGGCCTCTGAATACTGTGTTGATTAGTTATCGTGAAAGTTTTGAATAAAAGATCTAATACTCCCTCTCCGAAAATCAGACATAAAACTTTGAAACTCAACTCTCTTCTTGAAAATGCTAACCAGTCAAAAGAAGTGATGGTTATTCTAAAGGATGTGTCGTCGTCATTAGCCTGTTGCAGTTGACTACTGGTCATAGATCTCTTTAATTGCACTCCACTTGGTTCGACAGCTCTTGCCGACCATCATGTTGTGGGCGTCCTACGCTACGTTTGCCAAGAAGCGATCTCCGCTCAAGAACACGTTTACCACATGGTTCACAATTATCGGTTCTGCGATGGTGGTGGCCTGGCCATATTAGCTGGATTCTAATCCTGTGATAAAAAAAAACAAATGTTTGTAGGATCGTTTTGGTTAGCAGCCATGCGATTGGCTGATAATTGTTTTACTACTATCAATTTGGCCTCCATTTTCCGCAATATATGTCATATAATGATTTCTGGGAAAGTAATGTTTTTTCCTTTCTTTTTAAATTATAATTATCGTTATCTAAGCCACAACCATTAAAATATGGCTTTGTTTATCTTACCACTAGATATAGTAAAATTTCATGCCAACAAAACGTTTATGCTGTCAAGTCCTCCAAAATTAAAACCACGTTATAATTTCTCGACCAAAATTTTAAATTTTGCCATCTGATTAAGATAGTGATTTGCATCATCAGCGAAAATCGTAATCAACCCGAAAAGTAGTAACCGCCTTATTCTCAAACGTAACTTTAAACTTAATTTATAGAAGGAAGATTATAAAAAACGAATGTATGTTTGTAAATCTTAAGTTAGTAAACTTATCTGTTTTGAATTTTAGCTAAATAATCTGAAAAAGTTGTCTAATTGTACAAATTTTTTTGAGATTATATGCTTTTTTGTGGGCTACTCTTTCACACTCCAACTACTCAACCAGTCATTATAAAATTAAGGAATTCTATAGTTGCATAATTGCTTTAGTAAAATTTGGTATTGCATAAAAATTAAAAATTGTTATTATTTTACTTTTTTTCTAAATTTTGAATATGAATAAAAACCATTGAGGCCTTATTCATCTTCAAGTTATTTTCAACTTGTCTGTTAGTTTAGAGTTGAAAAATACAAATACAGAACAGATGTTTAAGTTTAGTTTTGCTTAAGTACAATGTCAACAGTCAACACTTCTGAAACTTCATTGGAGGCCTTTGGGCGGCTTGAAATCATCCAATAACGAGATTACGTAGCCACAACGTTTTATTGCCAGTCCCCAACCCGCACTCGACCATCGTAGGGATGTATGGCCCTCACCCTCTCCTGAGAGGAGACCCGAACTCAACAGTGGGACATTATGGGTCGCTGATAATATAATATTTGTTGTTGTGACATTTATTGAAGACTAACTTGTTTTGATAGTTTCACTCAATAACCAACTATCTCTCTAGTATCAACTATTAGCTAGCTCTCCACGGTTATTTACATTCGTCAGAGTCACGAGCCACGCTTCGGCATGAATGGATCGGAGTGATACCACGGCCTCTCAAAAAACCGCGCTGTTTCTCACCGAGTAAGTGAGGGTACCGGAGGCCCATACCTCAAATTCTTCCCCCATCCCTAAAAGGCCGGTTACACACTTGTGACGCCTCTGGTGTTGCGGGTGTCCATGGGCGGTGGTATTCGCTTTCTATCAGGCGATACATCTACTTGTTTATTCCATAAAAAACCAAAACCAAACTCAAAATAACATCTTAATTATAATAAGTACTTTACTGATCTACGCAAATCCATCTGCGTCTCTTTTCAACTATGCTCGATTCCTATTGATCGAAGCGTAATGCTAAACTATGCTATCATAGGTACGCCAGCAAAACACACATTTTAAAAAGGAACGTGAAATCGGTTAGATATTTTCGGAGTTAATCATAAGTATGTAATTTAATTGAAACTACGATTGGAAATCGTAGTTTCAATTACAGTATATTGATCACAATAGGCATTGAATAGGCGTAAAACATTGTCACTGCTTAGAAGGGCGCTGCGTGCCGATCGTGTCGGCCCACTCACGGAACTATTCCAAACATCTAGAACTTAGGTATTTCATGTTGCAACAAATATAATTGATTTGTTGTTAAATCTATTGATACAAATATAATATACAGACCACTTGGTTTAATGGAAACTCTAACTAATACACAGTTACAGTCCTAAAAATTGGCTAGGCGTCCGTACTATATAAATAAAGGTAAATCACCAAAATGTATGTACGGGCATAACTTCCGATTGGCTGCACCAATTTAGATAATTCTGTTTTCTGTGTGTTCATTATTGTTAGGACAAGGTTTATATACAAGAACATTAAAAGATAACCTTAAAAGTCTTTTGTTTTTCACTACATGTACGAAACTGAAGCGGGTATAATTACTAAAATAAGTTTTTAGAAACTTTACAAATGTTTACTGGAAAAAATTAAATTAATTCGTACTGTTAAATTTTTGATGTAATTGTTTCAATTGCCACGTAAGTTAACATTTTGCAAAGTTAAACAATCATATCCAGGTCAGTCTGTGATGTTCGAGCATTCCTAACATATTAAGACCTCTCCGTGCCTGGTAGAACACGTTAAAACGTCGGTCAAACATCTTTGGCAATTAGTACGCATAATTAGAGTCCTTATTAGTCCGATAAAATTATTTATACATAACTTTGATTTTGCATAGTACTTGGACTGTGAAGATTTGAATGCGTTCGCTCCAAAGGCAAATACAATCGAAGTTCAGCCGTATCATAGTGGTCTTAAAGCTGATCCCAAGCTACTTCACAAAAAACACTTATAAAGAAGCTATTTATAATGAATATTAATAGTAGTATTTTTTCATGCTCCAGCTGCTGATTATAATTTCATTGTCCAGACAATTTGCACCGCACTCTTTGTTTTTTTACGAGAATTCTCCACACAGTCAATCTCCTTTCGAAGACACTTGATTATGATGTATATTTGCTATGTATATTGTGCAGTGATTGTTAATTAAAATTTCCATTTACTGCTAACGAAATGGACATAAAGAGTGATTGTTTTTAACTTTAATGCTGTCGTTATATACTTGCAGTAATCTCAAGCCTTGAGGCAATTATTTTTAATCTTATCCGTATGGGTTGAAAGGTCCCGTTATTTTCTCTGAACTAGCTGTCTCATACTAGCATAATGAAGTCAATATTCAATTATGATTAGAATTATCAAAACATAAGGTAAAATGATTATATACTAGCTGTTGCCCGTGGCTCCGCACGCATATATGTCGGTTATCTCGGCAAATAGTAGCCTATGTGTTATTCTGATATATAAACCATATTACTGTAAAGTTTCATCCAAATCCATTCATTGAGTAGTTTTCACGTTAAAAAGTAACAAAAATTCATCCATACTTACAAACTTTTGCAACAAACAAACTTTTTCTATAAGTTGCTAAAACTTATGATAATATATTTAGCCCAGAAAATAATTCAACTCCAAAATTGCTTTTTCCTATACAAGAACCTATGTCTCTCTTTTAAAGTCCAAAAAATATCACTAAATAATATGTGCGAGAGCAGTGTGGGCGTCCGGCGTGACCTTTTGAAGGAAAGGCAGCTTAATTTTAAGCTGATTGGTCATGATTGGGTATCATGCGGACTAGATAAGTCAAGGCAGAACTCAACCATGTCATTAAGTCTAAAGGACTAAGGAAACCAGCGTTGAATTTTTATAGAAATTAGTTTACGGAATAGGGCAAATAAACTCAAATAATGCCAATCTTATTTTTCTACACAAAGCAGTAAATAAGAAAAGAAAACAAGTAACACTTATTTATTTCAGACCAGTGGTTGAAATTGTTTTTTTTTTAGGTTTCTGCGTTTGTTCCTCATGCAAACTGTTACTGTGCTATATTTAATTTTCCTCCGTCTGGATACATTTTGTAAAAAAGGGCAAACAATTTTTGCTTCCCGTATTGATAAATAGATACTGAAGATAGTAAAAAAATGGCTAAGTGCGAGTTGGAATCGCGCAGGAAGGGTTCTACCGTTTACATAGTAGCATTATTTGTTCCCGTTGTCAATATCGAGTTAAAACGAGCAATAAAGTCTGTTGTATGCGAGCCCCCTTAAATATTTATTTTGGTTTTTTAGTATTTGTTGTTATAACGGTCACAGAAATATATCATCTCTGAAAATTTCAACTGTCTAATTATCACGGTTCATGAGATACAGTCTGGTGACAGACGGACAGCGAAGTCTTAGTAATTGGGTCCCATTTTATCCTTTAGGTACGAAACCCTAAAAATATGCGAAATAAATTGTACAAGCAATCGAACAAGTTTAATATACCTTTATAGTTTATAATTACGCAGTGAACCTAAATTGAAATCACTATTTAACCTCTAATCATTGAATTTAATACTAGCCGTACAAGATTTGTGTACCGGTTTTAGGTCGCGGACATGGTTCTTGGTCCCGCGATTTTCCAACAGCAATATTATCGGCTGTAAGGGGCCCTAAAAATAAGGCTTGGCTGACTAGACAAACTGAGGAAAATTTTGCAATTGGCATTTAATATGTTGCATGGTTCCAAAAGCTATATTGAGGTTAGTTTCTCAACAAAGAGATTCCTGGCTTCTAAACTACTCTAGCCAGACGGGCTGCAATAGGGGTTGTTTCATGTTCTCCTTCTCTTTACAATGTCAAAAAAGGAGTAGTGACACTCGTGTATAAGTAATTGAATATGTAAGAGTATTTTTCCTTAAGGACTTATTTTAAATATACCAACAAAAATACATTTACACTAACCAGGCTACACTTATACCCTTTTACAAGCTTTTATTTTAGTTTTCCCTGTCCCGATGTTTGTCTGCAATCAAATCGTGCTAGGTAAATTTGATACTTCCTGATTTGCGATTGAGATGAAATTTGAAATACCCCGTTATTTCTGATGACAATTAAGTTATTTATAATCAGTATTATTATTTATTCAAAATGGTCGCTTTAACAAAATGGCGGCGTACATATTTCTGAACAACCCACCTAATATCACATGAAAGGGCTTGAAAGTTTTTTTTATTTAGAAGTAATAAAAGCTTGTTTATATAAAACTTTATAAATTAATCACTTGTTTAAGCTTCTAAAAATGTAGAAAACATGTATTAAAAACCCAAGGTTCATGATGATAGTAACAAAATTTATTTATTTACATCCAAAATAAGAAATTATGACGATAATATCGCTGGTAGTGTTATTATAATCTAGTCCTAAGAAAGGTGCGGTAAGCAAGCTCAGGAGCGGGCGACAGACCGTGTCATGATCGGCTGTGGCGATCTAGACCACAGCGCCTACCGTAGCCTGGCCCACATCGTACATTGAACCTGATGCGCTTCAATGGGCTGTGATTCGGTATTAGACGCCTTCTGTATACCACTGACGGAATTACAATGTAAGATATTTAAAAGAGTTACTAGGTCAATTTGGTATTCAGAAAAAAATGGGACTTATGAAAAAAAAAATCCAAATAATCATTATATAGGCTCCCAAACTTTTATATTATTAGAAAGAACCCTTTGATGTGTGTATACCCCAAGAATCTAAACGAATATTATTTTAGAACACTAGAATTTTATTGTTGTTTTTGTTCACCATGCTTATCTAGAAAGTAATAGTCCGAATTGTAATATAATATTATTATTGTATACCCCACTTATAGAGGAAAGCTATAACATCACGCTTCAACCAATACAATGAGAAATGTTGTAAATCAAGAAAAGGGTAAAAACTTATTCCTTTTCAGAGACAAGACGAATTTCGCTAGCACTCAAATAAATCCTCTTATCGAACGTTTATCATACCAATGATGCATATTAATTGTATGATTGTTTCTCTCGTTACCATATTTTCAATGTAACAAAATCAGAAATAATAACAATATTTCTTAATCTTAAAATAATCATACTGATCACAATATACTTTTTGTCCTGTGTGGGAATCGAAGTTATGACCTTGGGCTCAGCACTCAGGATCAGTAATAAGTAGTAGACTTTCAAGCCGGTAAATTTACTCAAAAAACACAAAGTCGATTTTTATTGTCATATTCCTGACGTTGTTTTTCGTGTTTACCTCGCGAATAAACATGTATCTACATATCTACAGAAAAATTCTCAGAAATACCTGTTTGTTATGTACATGTGTCTCCTAAATTGGCGTGAAATAAATTGCTTTTACAGCATAGCATAGCACGCCATAGCAACAAAAAGTAAAGTGACGGGGTTAGAATTAACTGCTGTCCTGAGCTACGTGTTCATGGAATTCAGTCTTTGTTGTCGCTTCCACTGACGTGCCGCAAATTCTTACATTTTCTAAACGAGGTGAGATTTTCAGCGTCTCCACAACTTAAATATCACCAATTAAATACTGTTAAGCTTTCCTGGTGATTCTTTAATGGAACTGCTGTTTAAAAACTTTAATATAAGTATATTTCAATAATTGGTACGACTCGTTTTTTTAATAAAATTTTAAAATACCTTTCAAACGACAATCAATTAGTTTGTTCCGAATACACAAACCCCGTGGTCAGAGTCAGTTCTTAACAAAATGAATTGTTTTGCTCACCTTTTGCCATTTTTACTTTGTATTTGTCACGACCTCTAAAACATTCGTCGAGATCCGAGTCGCTCGTGCTCGAAGACCTTTTTGTATGCTGCCGCGTCGCGCCGCCATCTTTCCGAGAACTGTCGCTCTACAATAAAAAAAGATCACCTCAATGCTCAGTCGCGGTCGACAGAGGTGTGAATATAATTAATGGACTATCAAAGGGTCCGCCTACCCGCTGATGTTAGTAGAACAGTCTCATTTTGGACATGCACTTATTTGAAGATCGCTCCCGAGTCACGATTTCATAGTTTTTTTACTCCCTCGAAAGAAATTCATCATTAGTCTTGCCAAATATTATTTCTGTCTTAAGTTATTATACCACTATAAGTCTTATATGTTATCGTTACAACATTACATATTTTTACAAGTCGACGACAACTTTATATGTCATGTTAGCTGTATAACTTTCTGTCGCATTTGTCACGTTTATCGTCATATTTCTCGAGATAAACCAGCTGTTTCTGAGTAGCCATATCTATCGTCTCGTGTTGATGGAGATTAGGTGTCGTGTCATGTTATCGTGTAACATCTAAAATATGCCACGTCGTTGAATTGTAATATGAAATTTGGTTAATCGACGCACCGCTGAGAGATTTAATTAGGGGGTCTATTTCTTACACAGTGATTTTTCTTGTTACAAATACATACACTCCAAGTTTGGGTTTATTAAAAACCTATATTCCGAATGTTCTACTCCTGTAAAAAAATATTTAACATCCAAAGAAACCAATTTGTAAAGGTTTAATTTCAAGCGAACAACTTAAGACAAGCGTTTTTCTTATATTGGTCACAAGCAATTGTTTAAAGTTTTCTTTTGCTTTTTAAATTATTGTTACAATCTTATTTAATCTCAGCTGATTGAATTGTGTTAAACATATAAATATAAGCATACTAACTGATCCGGCCGGATAACTTCCCGCAAGGCCGCTCTGTATACGACCAAGCGGACTAAGAAAATATAATACCATCAGTTTTCTTTTTTTTTCTATACAAACTTTGTCCTTACAAAAAAAAATATCAAATTTGGTGCAGTCGATCTAAAGTTATCCGCGTACATACATTTATATGATTATTTTTTATTTATATAGATGTATAATTTTAATGTTAAATAAACTTATTTGTTTTTCACATGGATAAAATGGTACTCAAATGCCACTGGTAGACTTACAAATGACTTCCAGAGAATATACTAAAGAAGTTATGGTGTTTAGTTCTCGTATGACACAAAACGGTGCATTGTGTCCAAGACGGCGAGCCATACCTGGAAGCAGTCGCATAGCAGGTCAATGGCTTGGAGTCTAATTACCGTGCTCGTTATGATTTAGGTAATGGTATTTTGTGGTTGCGCAGGCGCAGATTGTGCGATATCATCTACACCCGTTACGTTTTATGTTACGTTGGAATAAAACGTGATCTTGCTGTGGTTATGTGGACTTGTTATGTGTTTATATGAGTACTGCATTTAATTTTTTATGTAGTTCATGCCTTATCTAGCTGGTTAGTAATTTTTTTAAGTCTTTAATAAGAAACATCTAGCACAAAGGATTTTGCTTGTTTTGTCATCATCATCGCCGATTGATTATTCATCTATCGGTGGTATTTTAGGCAAAATTAAAAATATACAGCGCACTACATAATTCAAAATTTCTGCTTAGCAAATTTCAGTTTCAAAACCATGTTTTATTATTTTAGTTTGGAATGTTTTGTTTATAATCAAAAAACATTAAGTTTTTTTATCGTCTGTATGATTTTGAGAGATCCTTATGACCCTTGACACATCGGATACGACAAAAAACTATACGGTTCGATATTTACTGTTCAAAAGTTTCCGTTAACGTAATAAATGTTTGCTATTCTCCCACATGCTTATAACCATTTTTTTAAACATATATTTTATTTCATTTTATATAGATAATTAAAATAACGCTTTCTTATACGATTCGCAGCATATAAACTTACACAATAGCATCGCAGGTACTGCGCAGGTAGACTTTTGTGTGCATTCTCCAAATGATCGAAGGACCATTGTTAGTTGACGACACCGCGTCTGCCAGATGCCTCGCGTTATTATAGGTGCTATGATAAAAAGCCTATTTTCTCAGAAATCTTCACTATTGCACATGTGCGATGGGGATTTTATACCTGCTGGTTATGCTCGTAAAATAGATCCTTTTGTGTAATATTGTATAGAGTTTATGCGCGGACCGGTTGCGCTATAATCGCATTGTGTAGCTTTACAACTGCAATGATTAGTTTATTTCTGTTTAGTTGAATTTCCATTGGAATAAAATACCTGGTCTTGCTTCAGCAAGTCCCTTTGATAGAGGACTTTTATTATTATTAAATGGAATGGGTGTAAGTCTTCGTGCTCATTTTTTTCTTTCACTCCTCTTATACATAGTTTTATTGAGAATCGAAAAAAAAATAGATTTTAGAAAACCAAAGCTGGTCAATCGTTCTCAAATGAAAATAAAATAAAATCGGAAGCCCAGCAGTCGAGAAAATGTAGGAACGGCTAGTGAACTTTTTAGTCGTTGTCTTAAATGTAGTGTAGATTTTGATATGATAAATATACCGTTTTTTAGAATTTTTATATTGCTTTAGTGTGTATGTACATGTATTATACAGATAGTCTGCGTGGATAGTGACTTTGGGTAGCATTTATTGTATAATTTTTTTTGAAAGGTTGTCTNAAACCATTTTTTCAATAGTTTTTTTCGCATTAATGTCCTCTCTCAGGCTATAGACTATCTGTGTACCAAGTTTCACTTAAATCGGTTCAGCAGTTTTGGCGTGAAAGCGCGACAGACAGAGTTACTTTCGCATTTATAATATTAATAAGGCTATGTGTAGTTATGTATACAAATATATAAATAAATTTTTAGTTAAACGAAACCTCTGAAACCTACTTTTGTGACAAACACCTTTGCCACCCTAAGATTGGAGACAGGGGCGTGTTTTTATTCATTTCAAAGACCATTATTACTTGAACTGCCATTGTATAGACCTTTGGCGACATAAAAGGTCAAACTATTATAGTGGACATTTATAATTTTATGTAGTCGTTTTTCACAATTTTTAACTTTATGTTCATTTTGTTTCAATTTTTTATTTTAATTCACTTCTACTAAGAATTCCGAGAGTATTTGACAGATATTTAAGATTTTATTACCAAACATGGCGCACGAAAGTCCGTACACGGTATGTTTTCGTGGACCATATTTGTTTACCTATATTTTATATATACCCGATAAAGAATTTTCTATACTTATTAAATAAATCATGTTTTTTCCATCTCATGGTTGTTTGTAAGAGATTGCCTCCGAGCGATAAGGCCACCATTTGTAACTACATGCCTACTTAATTTTAAGTTCTTTTTGAATACGTTTGGTGTATAATAAAGTTAATAATATAAATATATAGATATCCTAATGTAATCGTTGCTCAAAATAGGCAACATAAAATACTTTCTTACAATCTTGGCTTTCTTTAAATAGTTTTCATAAACATTTTAGATAGACTATGATAGTAAGCCTCGCGGGAGAAACCGACCGATATCAGATGGAAACGAGACAGAATAACTGATCGAGAGATAATTCCTATATAGAGCGCACAGTTTGTGCGAGACGGCCCGGCGCGTACAACACTAAATATAATCTGAGTTGGCACCGCACCACGGATGTCGCGGCCTGTTATGTCTAGCGATAACACCTGTACGTTATGTATACTGCATTTCAGAACGAAAGGTGACCAGAGATCGCTTCGTATCTAATTAAAAACACTCACTACTATTCGCTATATCAAACTTGAAGCCACGCCTCGTTCTCGTTGCCAATTCTTATTCGATACATATCAGTAGATACGACTGTTACATCTAATATGCAGACCTGATTCCAATTTGATACAAACTCAGTCCCACTGTGTTACCCGCGTTGTAACATCAATCGTAGCTAACGTAGCTACGGTCAAAGATAGTCTAAAAAAAAGTAGCCTGTGAAAGTCTCTTCGGTTCCAGAGATTAGCTGGAAAAAAACAGACAGATAGACAGACGATTTCTTTTTAATTTTTTTGTATGTTCCATTTACATATCCAATTAGTAAAAAGCGTTTACTTAAATACTACAAACAGACCATTTTTATTTATTTCTATAGATTTCTAAAATTAGTCAATCTTTATTAGTCACTAGCTTTTTCCCGCGGTTTCATCCGCGACTTTGCTGGTTATCGCGGTAAAGAAAAGTCTTTGTCCTTCCTCAAGAATCCAAATATCTCCAAGCCAAATTTTATTGAAATTGGTGCTGCGATTTAGCCGTGACGTGACTACAAAACAAAAGGAAGGATTTTAACTGAGTTCTTGTATCCATCGTAAGGATAGGCTAGGACTTTACTGTAAAGTCTTACCATTTTGTTTTAAAACTAATTAAACCTTATTGTTTTTTTGATAAATCACAAGGCGCCGCTATCATTTTGTGGAATCATGATTTAGACTTTGTTTAAACATAAAGTCATGTTTGCAATCTTTACAGTCAACTGTTATAAAAATATGACCCTTACATAAGTACGTTTACGATATACGATTCCAGTAGTGTTATTTACAATACAGTATAGGTATACGATGCCACTAGTGTTATTTACATTTAGTGAGAGCATTTTTTATTGGATAGGTGGCACACGAGCAGATATGTCGCCTGATGGTAAGCGATTACTACCCATGGACCATATAACACCAGAGGCGTCACAAGTGCGTTGCTGCCCTTTGGGGGATAGGGAGGTATTGGGATATGAGCCTCTGGTATCCTCACTCATTTTTTTTTTATAGAATAGGGGGCAAACGAGCTGACGTATCGCCTGATGGTAAGCGATTAACGCCGCCCATGGACACCCGTAACACCAGATACATCACAAGTGCGTTGCCGGCCTTAGGGGATGGGGAGGGAGATGAGAGGAAGGGTTGGATTATGGGCCTCCGGTATCCTCACGCACTCGGTGAAACACAGCGCAGGCGCTGTTTCACACCGGTTTTCTGCGAGGCCGTGGTATCACTCAGGTCGAACTGGCCCAGGCATGCCGAAGCGTGGCTCTCCCACGGTATAAGCACTCACTGTGCCAGCCCTGGCACTGTTTAATACTGGTTTTCTGTGAGGCCATGATATTACCCCGATCAAGCTGACCCATACATGCCGAAGCGTAGTATGAAGACTTCTCCCACGGTAATATAAAAACTTTGAAGCCTATGAAACCTGATTACGTTACTCAAACAATACGAGTATCAAGCTCAAAATATGCGTTAAATCGTACAATAGAACTCTGGATTGTTAATTATTGGCGGCGGATGGATGCAAGTACCTAAGATCTGGACTGGATAGTTGACTTTCTTTGGGGAGGCCTTCATTCAACAGTGGACGGCGATAAGTTGATTGTACAATATCCCAAAATCATTAACATATTCTAGATCTATTAATTATTCAGGTATTCTTAATCTAGAATCTTTCGCAGTTACTCCAAATATGGCAATGATTTTGCCTTACTTCTGTTGTAAACGGTAAACGTTTATGAGATATCTTCGTAAAGTTGGAGGAGCTTAATTTCAACATGTAATAAAATCTCAACTATATAACAAAATATCTTTCAAAAACGAACAAAGATTTCATTTTGAATCTTCCTACAACATTCAAACACATACAAATGTATTCGCGAGTCCTACGAGAAGAACTGAAGAAGCTTTCTCCATTTTATCGCTCACGATACAGGATTGAGAATAATTGACTCTCAACGAATGACAACAAAGAGACAGAATTACGATCTTCAATGGCTGACCATAGTTAACTGAGGTCAATATTGATAGACACTGAAACTCGATACTTTTGCGTTGCACCGGCATGAAGTGTGGTCAGCCAGTTCGTTTGGTACAACCGTTATGCTGACCGACGAGATACTAATATCACTTGTATTTGTAGACCTTTTTCCATGTTGGACTGATAACAAGTAGACGTGGAGAAATGTTCGTGAAATAGGAATAATTGTCAGGACGGTTATTTTATCAGAAAATACATACACAAATTAGCAAGATCAATTTTAACTTGAGTATTTAGATAAGCTGAGGTTGTTCCTTCATCATCGTCAATCTATCGCAGTCCACCGCTGGACATAGGCCTCTACTATTTGCATACTACTCTGATCAATTTGAGGCATCTCGTATTCAACCCCTGCCAGCCATCACTCCACCTGGCCTGTGGTTGTCCCTTGCAATTTAAAAATATTCCTTACATAATGATAGTTATAATATGTTGATTTTATGTGCGAGGATAGTAGCGCCCCAGTCGAGTCGTTTCGATCGTGCTGAAATCAGCGCGGTTCTACTACCGGTGATCAAATAATTTTAAAATTTAATACACAAATGGTTCAACAATTTCCACAATTCTTTTATATATCTACAGATAAACGTTCCTACGTTTGCGAAAAGTTCTTCATAATACAGTTGCAAAAAAACCTCTTAATGTTTATATATAATATCTTATGTATGCATGAGAAAAAAACTGTCTAGCATAAATTTAATTCAAGTTTTTTTTGATAGGTTCGAGGCGTATCTAGTTTCACAGGTGTGTTCGTGTGTGTATAATGAATACGTCTAATTAACTAATATCTGGGTGAGAAGAAACGTCTAGTAATTATTAGTTCATTGAAGCTTGCTATCGGACATTTTAATGATCGATTTGATCCCACGGATAAATTTGTGTCTTCAGGAAATTGGCCGACGGACGAGACGTATGAACGTAATGAATGAATGTACCTAGTTGACGCAAGTTGAATTATAGGTTTCTTAGAAAGTCTGTTATTCGATAATAGAAACGTGAGAAATAATTATAATTGTATTTCGTTTAATATCTCTATAAAAGAGGACGGTGACTAACTGACTAAGATACCTAGAGATCAACACACAGCCCAAACCGCTGAAACTAGAATCCTGAAATTTTGCATGTAGTTTCTTTATACATATAATGTAAGTGAGCAATAACCAAGGAATTTAAAGAATGCCACCCCTAAGGGGGTAAAATAAAGGATGATAATATCTACTTCAGCGCGAGCGTAGCAAAAACTAATAGATCATATTATTCGTATACTTCAGCAGCTCTACCGTGGGAGAGCCACGCTTCGGCACGAATGGGCCGGCTCGACCGGAGTGATACCACGGCCTCACAGAAAACCGGTGTGAAACAGCGCTTACGCTGTGTTTCATCGAGTGAGTGAGGATACCGGAGCCCCATACCCCAATCCAACGCCCCCTATCTCTCTCACCATCCCCTTTCCCCCCCAGGCCGCCATAGTGTGGGTCACCATGCTGCATTGTTCTTTTTCGCATTGAGGATGGTGACCACCACTCTTGGATTCTGCTCATGCTTTCCATCAGGCAAGGCAGAGTCATTTTCGCAGCTTAAATAAAAAAAAATAAAAAAAAAAATAGCTTACTATTTCTTCCTATATCAAACATTGCGAGACTTGCGTCAGTACTAACAGTAAAAAAGCTTACTGGTACTATAGACATTTGCAACAACGATCAAGATGTCATCTACGAAGTAGGCGAACATGTACCAGTGTATTAATAGATCGGTTTGACGAAGTTTGACTAGGGTGTTTTGATATTTGAAGTTTTGATTGAATGAATCATTTGACGACGATCTTAAGCCTTATGCCTATCTCAAACTACTGCTAAACATATACATCTCCTATCCTATTAATACATTAAAAACGGGAAAGTTTGTAAGTATGGATGGATGTTTGTTACTCTTTCACGTAAAAACTACTGAATGGATTTCAGTAAAACTTTACAATAATATAACTCAGAATCAGAATAACTCATAAGCTACAATTTATAAAGATACTAGCTCCGCCCCACGGCGTTGCCTGCGGTTACAACAACAAAGTCGGGTAGCACCGCGGGGCTCAGCTCATAGTAACATATATTTGAATCGAGCAGTTCAAATTCGAATAAAAATCTGCATAATTAGTAAGTTCTCGTGATTTGCTTGAACGATGAAAATAACTTAAGGTTCATAACGGGCTGTCTTATCCCAAATTACTCAGACTGTACTACTATAGATACTGTAGCAAACATTTTTTTGTTATACAACTACTACTACATTATTTACTACAATAAATTGACGGGTGTAAAACTAATTAATAAAAATTAAAAGTAATTAAATATTAATTATAGCATGGATATTATGCAATTTTTTTCAGGGTTCCGTGCCTCCCAAGGAGAAAACGGAACCCTTAAAGGATCACTTTGTTGCTCCTCTGTCTGTCTGTCAAGACCCCTTTTCTCAGGAATCAAGGAGGAGGTATCAATCTCAATTTGACATCAAATACTCATGTCTACTGTGTCTTGGAGCAGTGAAAAAAAAACCGTTTATGCTGCAAAATAACGACACTCGCTAAAAAAATCAAAACTTCCCGTGGACTGAGAATCTTGAAATTTGATACGAAGTGATGCTTACAGCACAGATAAATGAGAAATTGCAAAAACTATAAATTTTTTAAGTAACATCATATAATAAAAATATTGTTAATAATTTTAAAATTACAAGAATTTGTACGGAAACCTTGGTGCACGAGTTCGACTCGCACTTGGCCATTTTGTTTTTAGTATATTAATCAGTAGACAGCACTTAAATTTTAATGAATTTGTGTTTATTATATTGAAGCGAGTATTTTTCCTTATTTTATGTCAGCTTGAGTGCTTTCGCACGAAAGCTATCGGAAGCGGTTTGTATCAGTTTATCGTCATCCGTTCACACCGATCGGTCTTAGTAGGCAGCATATCTACGGATATCGAGATTATAGGTACCCACTAAGTAACTACTATTTATCTTATCCATGGTAAAATATTAAATTTAAGAAGCTCCTGTCAATAATCATTTGAACAGCTGATGGTGATTATTTCATTTGAAGACACTTCTGGGCGTTCGCTTTTGTCTCCTCGACTGCCTCGGTGGCGCAGCGGTAGCGTGTGTGGCTGCTGTTCCCGGGTCGGATCAAATGTTTGTATGATCTACAAATGTTTTTTTCGGAGTTTGGGTGTTTTCTATGTATGAAATGTATGTATTTACAAAAAAAAGTATATATGTATTTATATCAGTTGTATAGTACCCATAATACAAGCTCTGCTTAGTTTGGGACTAGATGGCGTTGTGTGTTAGATGTCCATGGGTACTAGCCCATAATACAAGCTTTGTTTAGTACGGGACTAGATGGCGTTGTATAAAAAAAGAAACAAAAAAGAAACTTTTCGCCTATCCTGTAATGATCGTCGTTAAAAACCACTGAACAAATATTTCGAACATCTCACACACGATAGCCCAAAGCTAAGCAGAGCTTGTGTTATGAACTAGACAACTGATAATATAAACATATTCAGCTTTTTCTTGTAAATACACACATATTATACATAGATAACACTCACACTCCGAAACATATTATGGGGATCTTATGTCAACTGCGGTGAATGTCCGTGCGTTTAGGCGATTCTGCCATACATAGAATACTATAGAATCACATACAGCTCACTTAGGACCCATAATAATGAATCCGTGGTGCTTTCCGGTTTGAAAAGGTGGCTGCCTGAGTTTTTCTTCTGATTAATTTCGTTGCGGGTTCCAAGACAGTAATTTTTCCTGGCACTGCCCGATTGACATAACTCGGTGTGTTCGTGGGTCACTGCTGTTGATCCTGGTGTACAGGAGTTACATTGGTTGGCGTGTAGGCGGGATAAGTCCTATTAAAAAAAAGATACTATCTGTATCCCGCGGCATTACCCTCGGGTTTCGTTATTTTTGAATCAGATATCGTTCACTATTTCATTGGTTTTGATTTTGTTCTAAAATAAAAGTATGTTGAGTTACTCCTAGTTAATAACATCAGCTTTCTGCCAGTGCCAGTGCAAGAGGTTAGCCGGAAAAACACAGTCATTTTTCTTTTAATTTGATTGTTTGATGTAATTACCGTCTACACTTTCAAATGCAATTATTGAAAAGCTGTTAAAATTGCAATCAGACATGAAGTTAATTTAAAGTTTCAGGAAAATATTTTTTTACTATGTATTTTTAATTGAGTAGGTATATTGCTAATACAAATTTCTCTTCTTTCCCCATTTTATAGTCTAGCACAAGTAATTAAACAAAATAGTCAATTTAATAACCGTTCCTGTAATGAACGATAAAATTGATTACATAGAACCACTTTATGCTGAAGTTTACTAATGAATGCCTTGCGAAATAACTCTAATTGCACCTTGATAACGAAATTACACGAAATAACTGTATCGCTTTTTGATTAATTTATGCTCCAAAAATACATCGTTAATTATCATTGAGCAACTAGTTAGGGAGTAGCCATACGCAGACGTTCCCCTGTTAAAGTATAAGCCCAAATGGGCCTACGTTACACTGTTATGATAGAATGAGTGTATGTGTGTGTGAATTTGTAAATGTTTTGTTTTACTTAATTGTTACGAGTGAGTTCGTAGTGGCAGGCCTTTTTTTTGTATATACACTAAAATGAGACAAGATTTCCTCTTGAAAAAAAATTACAGCCTGTTTTGTATCGAAAAAATAAGCTATAGCTACTCCGCACCCTATCGCGCGCATGTGTTGCTCTAAGTTAGGTATAGATAGATGATATTCGCAGATATTGTCTAGGAGTATTAGTGGAAGCAGTCGCACAAAGTAATGTGGGTGAATCTTGTCTAGAAATAGATAAGCCAGTAAAACAGTCAGACAGGGAAAACTAATGTGAATATTGCAGTCATAATAATAATTAACTGTAGGTTATTAACCCCATTTTACGTAAATTATTTTTTATTTCTTTATTTTTAATTATTAAATAAAAAATGAATTATTGTCAAATTTCAGCCACCTGGCGGCAACTAGTATGGTAAAAATACACTTAATTATTTACACCGTGTGCAACTAGTACAAATAAATCATATAGTAAAAATAGACTTTATTAATTAGTTACACCGTATATATAACAGATTCGTTTATGACTCAGTTAGCTTGTCTTAAGATCAAATTTGAGACAATTGTTTTTGAGCATTGAATTGAATGTAAATAGAAACATAGAAAACATTTGTTCAAAGTGAAGTGGGCGGTATTGACCGATTTATATTACAAAATTTTAATTTAAGGGAACACGGGGTTACATTCTGATATATGCCCGACTTAGGTCCAGGATTGCTTCCAGTTCCAAGCAAATTAAAATCGCATTTTCACCTTGATGCAGTTGATCATTATCATCGAGGAAATCCGAGTATATTTAATAATGACATATACGCTCGCATTGAAGATGGTGATCACCACTCTTGGATTCTTCTCACATTTTCCATCAGGCAGAGTAGAGTCATTTTGATAGATTGTACATAAAAAAAACTACACAGATCAACGTATCTATTTCTTTAGGATGGATAAAACTATCATTAAATCTCTTGACTGCGACTCACAAATAAGACTGGTAATATGGTTTTAATTGGTTATTGTCATCAGTCTATCGCAGTCCACTGCTAGACATAGGCCTCTCCAATTAAATAAGTACTTTCAATATTGCCCTCCACAAATGCCAATGTTTCCTGTCACAACGTAACGCCGTTCCACGTCATGGATCCCTTCTTCTCTCTTGTTCGTTATTAAAGTTCTATGGTTTAAATACCTTGCATTTGTATTAATTACAGTCTAGATAAGTTTTTAATGGGAAATATGTATACTAGAAGCTAGAAAAAGTTATTTTATATTGGCAATTCGTGATTAACTCACAAGAATTCACCTACCGAACTTTCAATTGAATTTGTGATAGTAGTAAGACCAATAAACACAATTTTATCTTTGAATTTCAAAATTAACCTTTGATCAAATGAATCTCAATAAAAACAATTATTTTTATACTGGTATTTATTTGTTATGTTATAAATATACAAAATCTATAAGTGGACACAATCAGTTCTAATTATAATCTGTATCGTAAAGTGTTAAAACAGTTTTGAATATTCCGATAGATTCTTACGACACCGCTCGTGATCGTGGCAAGCACGAATACCTTTATCATATGGACTCATCTATAAAATTCCTGTGGTGAAAACTAAACCACAGTGGGTTACCTACGGAACAGTTGGGCAAGAATACATCAGGGCTAACCACAGGAAACAATACCTATTTATATTCCAACAACGCACTTCTAAGGGTCTCGTAGACACGAACTCGCGATGTTTTTAATAGAAACCAATTTGCATATAAATTCACTCCTTTTAAACGGTCTAGTAGTAAATACGGCGGTAAATGTTTATGGTAATATAATCCAAATTATTTCGGTAGATAACGTTGTATTATTCATTAATTTAAGTATTTTAAGCTAAATATATATCACGTTTTCATTATTATATCATAATTTTATAGAGAACGAAGAAAATCTAAATACTAGTAAAAGTTTTATTGCAAATATAACATTGCCAGACTCATAAATGATCACTCAGTCGATACTGCTGTATTGCGGAAATAAAAAAATGTCGTAAAGTGCACAATAAACGAATATTCTGCTTTTTTAAAAGAATCTACCAGAGTAACATGAAAAGGTCAACCTAAATAGTGTTGGCTCGCGCCATCGTCGTAGAAATGGGAACTGTAGTGAACGATGACGTAATTGTGTACCAAAATGATCGACAGCCGGCCTCAGAGCGGTAGTAAACATGCGTAAGCATCATTCACAGACGCGGCCGGATGTTGTGCGCGTGTGAGTGCGCATATACGTCACACACTCTCTTGCATGGCCGCGTGCGTACAGAGAAATTATGAAGTCATTTCTATACAGAATATGCTCGATTCCTATATATTGTTTAAAGATAGCTGCATCATGTTTCGACTCTAAAGTAAATGTGGCTTGGTCTATTATGGTCGTGTCGTATGTAACGGTTGCGTAATAATTATAATTGTGGTATTCATATCATTCGATTGTTCTCGGCTGTGCATATTATGTGTTTTCGATAGATGTCCAACTATTAAATTGTCTGTTTGATCTATTTGAATAGTTCGTTTTAGCAATATCTCGTGTAATATTATACACAGTCCTATTATTATGATTCTCTGATGAAAATCCCGAGTTGTAACAATGCAATGCCAAAATACGAGAACTCGCCTCAATGCTTACGCGCTCTGGTTCTACACGAAGTTACAAGTAATTATACTAATGACGTTGTTAGTTCAAGCCAAGTACCTTAGTTCTAAATTGTGAGATTACAGTCCTTACAACTAACCAACGAAACCAATGGTATATACTTTGAACAAGCGGTTCCATTTTGTCGGACTTATGTTTTCATTTTGTGCGTGCCAGTATTATCACAAATGAAGTTGGATATATTATAATATATAACCAGTTCATTCGGTGAACTTAACCGCTATTTTTTTCGTAATTATTTTCTTAATTTCCGAACAGCTTGTTTTTATTTGCCCACCGCAGTTTCCCAAAGGGAGTCGTAGTAATAAATTATACTTCTGGTTTTTTTTTTCTATTTTTCTTTCATGCAAACACTTAAAAAAAGAATTATCCAATTAGGTGCAGTCGAACGAAAGTTATGCGCGTTTAGAAGGTATACATAGATATTCATACCTAAAACGTGCCCCGTAAGTACTAAAATTACTAGTGACAACTGTCTATACGTCAAAGAAAATTAGTAATTTACAGTCAGTTATCCAACTGTAAAAGACAAAAAATAAATGTCTACCGCGGTTTTTCTTTCTTTTTTTACTGATCTTTGGCTCTTCAAATCAACGGTACAAATACCACCATTTTACTGCATCGTTTTACTAACTTAAATTTTACAACATGTATAAATTGTGATGGCGATACTTACACCAATGCACTCACTAAAGAAATCGTGATCACAATTTCAGTTATAAAACGTTCATTTCTTGCGATAGTCCTCCCACCAAAAAACGTTCTTTAAAGCAGTCGCATATAAACTGAATATACTGTTATATGTGACCCCCGTCTCATTGCCAATCCCACCACTGTGCGCTCATTGGTCAAATTTAATAGCGATTGTTTCCCGCCTACTTGTTACACATTTTTCGCGCTTTTCACAGATTGAGAAGTTATAGAAAACCTTACACATCACAAACAAAACCTCACATACTCATAGGACGTCTACCAACAAGGTTGACTATCGACGTTTCGAATACACATAGCTTTTAATAGTAATTTCAATGCGACATTTGTTTGAGGATAGATCTTTTTTTAAGGAATACGGGGCAAACGAGCAGACGTATCATCTGATGGTAAGCGATGACCTTNCCACAACACCTGCAATGGACACCCTTATCGGGATGGGACCCAGATTGAGAAGTTATAGAAAACCTTACACATCACAAACAAAACCTCACATACTCATAGGACGTCTACCAACAAGGTTGACTATCGACGTTTCGAATACACATAGCTTTTAATAGTAATTTCAATGCGACATTTGTTTGAGGATAGATCTTTTTTTAAGGAATACGGGGCAAACGAGCAGACGTATCATCTGATGGTAAGCGATGACCGCCGCAACCCATGGACACCCGCGATACCAGTGGCGTCACAAATTCGTTGCCAGATTTTGGGCTTTTGGGTATGGGCCTCCGGTATCCTTACTCACTCGGTGAAATACAGCGCAAGCGCTTTTTCACACCGATTTTCTGCCAGTCCTACCACCGAGGCTCATTCATGCCGAAGCGTGGCTCTCCCACGGTAAAGTTGTTACAGAGTCACCACAAAAGGAAAATCTACACGATATATCTAAATAGTACAAGAACATGTATTGACGACCGTTAACAGTACCTTTAAGTACCTTTCAAGTTCTACAAATCACGAATCCATTTATTAACATAATTGATATTGATTATCAAGTGCTTCCATCCGCTCTATAATATTATGTTAATTTATTAGCTATAAGACGTTTGAACCAATTAAAGAACTCTACGGTATCCGTATAAAAATATTCGGCTTGTGTTTTTCTCTGGTTATATCTAAATATTGACTTCTTATACATGATTCCAGTGATTTATAAACTCGATTACGGCTAACGATTGCAAATCAATACTCATGTTACAACCTGTCTTGTATAAAACATGATTTTTGGGCACAGAACATGTTCGCGTTGAGAGTGATGAATGCCTTCCGTTGACATTTAAAACCAAATTTCATTATTTCTCATTGATTTTTATTGCGCACGTATAAATATATATTGTAGTAGCGTAGTAATATATCATAACGCAAAATCGCTGTGGGATACTTCTGATATTTACTAACTATTGATAAAGTCGGAGTGTAAGCCTCTGTTATTTAAATTGTACTATTTTTTTTGTATTTTCACCGTTCTACAATTAGTAATTTCACCGTGAGACAGCCATGCTTCGGCATGAGTGGACTGGCTCGACCGGAGTGATATCACTGCCTCACAGTAAACCGGTGTGAAATAGCGCTTGCGCTGTGTTTCACCGATGAGTGAGAATACCGGAGGCCCATAACCTAACTCCTCCCCAAATCCCACTCCTTATCTCCCAAAGGCCGGCAACGTACTTGTGACGCCTCTGGTGTTTCTGATATCCATGAACGGCCATAGTCGCTTACCATATTTTACCAGTAATAGTAATATGAAAAAATTATTAAATAAGCATTTTACCAAACCCCGGCTTTTACTTTCCAGATATAGCGTAAATCACATTCATTCAATAACGTCTTCTACACAGAGGGCAAACCAGTTCAACAATTGTTATCTGTGTAGGCGAAACAACCTAAAGCTTTGATTAAAAAAGAAAGTTCTAATAGATCCCAACAAGTCGCGACTTGTCTATGTGTAAGGGGTCACGACTGTCGGCCAAACTTGTTTCTTATATAGCAATTTAAAACCAACACACCCAAATTTGGACAAATTAATGATGCGACTTCTCTCTGGTCTAGTTTGAGTGGTCTTTGGCTCGTGGAAATATGTTGTGATGTACTGACTACTGGTAACCATATTACGTGTTCACCATGTTTGGAAATGTGTGTAAACATAATCATCGCTATTAATTTTAATATTAAGTATCTGGATGGCCGAGCTTTGATCAATGTATTTTTTGGTCAACTTTTTAAAAACAAATCTAGCTAGATCGATTTATTGCCCCACGGAACCCCCTCTATACTAAATTTCATGAAAATCTTTGGAGCCGCTCCCGGTATTCAGATTATATATCTATAAGAATTACTTTTTTATAAATATTAGATTAGGTTTAGACGTATTAAAATTGACACACTATGGTTACCAAAATACTCATCATACTTACTTACCTCATTGGCAGTTGAACCCACGACATCAAGTTGAACAGTCGGTATAACTAACCACAAGTCCAACTTCTACAGCACCAGTCCTTTGTTAAATTAATAGAGACCTTTTGTTTACCAAATCGTCTCAGCCAGCTATCACATTAATCTATATATGTAATAAAATTGCTAGAAGTCGTTGTCTGTACTTTAAAAGTATTGAAGAATAATTAATTAACCCTTCATCATGTTTTTCTTCAATACCCTTAAAGCTACAAAACTCAAAACAACTGTTTAGTATGTTACTTGTTAGAATTATGTCTGTCTGCGTGTTCATGCACTCTCTTTAATCTCAGAAATGGTTTAACCGATTTCTTGCCGTTTCCTCTTATGTTTTATGGTAAACTTTACTTAACATTTAGTGTTAGCCTTATTTTAATATGTTGAGAAATAATAAAAGTTCAAGATAACCGATAAATTTATAATAAGCACCATAACGCATTGTCTATTAAGTGAGTATGGTGGCGTCCACTGTTGGATTTTACTCAAGCTTTCCATCAGGCTAAGCAGAGTCACATTGGAAAGATACAAAAAAAAAAACGCGCGGTGGAATCGCAATTGTTAAATATAGCATTTCAGCAAATTTTTGTGATATCATTTATAGTTATAAAGTAATATTTAAATTAAAAAACTTATTGAATAGTTCCCTGACCGTAATCATACCTGAACTTTGTAACCTTAAAAGCCAGGTCAAACAGACCTGTTTGACTTGCCATGATTTATTGCCATTAAGGATGGGTACAACCGAATTTGGTCAATGCAGATTTCTCTATTACTCGTTTTATGAGTAAGGCTGATGAGAAATAAATAATGTATGCAAAGTCAATACCTATCGCAATAACATCTAGACATTTATAGCTTTTGGTATCATTTGTCACGACAAGCGAACACCTGTGGCTAATAAATGTGTGCGGTGCTCTCAGGCGGAAAATGGCTTACATCTTGTTCTATGTTATAACATTTTGAGAACTAGTTTTTTTGACTACTCGACTGAGAGTGGATTGGTGAAGAACTTTATAGTGATTTATGAGTATTAAGTGGTACCGTACCGTACCGTATCAATATGATGACAATGTAGGTACTCCCAGCCGATTTCGATCATGGCGGCCGGTCTCAACGAAGTCCAGCCAACTACCCAGGAGATATTACCAGTGTGTGCGTAAACACAGGTGCACCCCTGTTCCCTTACTTTCACAATCCGATGGAACGAACGGCTATCAGAGACGACTAGGGAAGAGATTAGGCATACGATTTATGTACTCTCCGAGGCACGGTAGTTAAGACTCCAACTTTACTACTGCAGTAAAATTAGGGCTTACGACCAGAAAGGTCTTCTTATTCCACTGCTGGAAATAGGCCTTTCCTTGGCCACTATAAACATTTGAAACTCAAAAGTTGTTATGTCGTTTTGAGCCCTGAATCATTTGGAAGGTGGATACCTGGTGGTGAAGTAAATATCGATTGACCTGTTTGTCTGTTACGAGATTTACACTTGGTCCTGGTGGCCCAAAAAGGTACATAAGATCATCCTCCCTTATCTATATTCTCGTCTTGGAGGAAACTTGATTGTTCGTCTTGGATTGTTTGATAAGAACTAAATTAAGAAGAACGAAGTTACGGACGAAATCTAGTGTTTATTAACAAAATTGACTTCGAAATCAAGGCTTAAATTTTCAGAATAACAGTTTTAAGTGGAAGTTCATTGATGAAATTGATTTTAATTTAAAATGCAAATCCAAAATTTTAAATAATCGTAAGCCATTAAAAATAAGTAGACAATATGAGCATAAGTGTCATAGCTAATTGGTGCGTGTTTCATGTGATCTCAAGAAATGATAAAAAATTGCAGGAAACTATCACCCGCTACTTTGGTCCACCTCTATTTTATTAATGAAAATATAATGTTATAAAATATTAACAAATTAATAGAGACGAGCTTACATGTAGTTTTAAAATTGAGACATTTATAAACATTAATTAGCCATATTAAAGCACTAGGAAACGTCAAGATCGCGATTGAGTAAGATTCTCTTTTAACTTATAGCATCGTTATCAGTATTTTTATTACCACTAACAATTTTAACATGAAAAAACAATCTTACCGAAATAATTAAGTAACATTTTAATGTTTATTCCGACGATCCAACGTGTTGGTAACCGGCACATGGCTGCCGCTGACTTTGCAGACCTGTCTGGGCCGTTATAGACAAGTCAATGGGCCCCCTCAATGGACGGTGCTATTTGCATAAACATTCTATAGTAACATTATGATCACCGTTTCATTCATCTCGTGGAAAGTTCGTTATAGCTGTACATTGATTGGCTTTGAATTTTTTATACTGGTTTATTTATGAGACTATTTGCCTATTTGTGTTTAAGTTTTGTGATAATTACTTCTTAATCTATATCTGAAATCAGTTAAAGAGAATGAAGTATGTATTTTCGTTAATGCTTCTCGTATTTTGACAACGTTCTGTGCTTTGTCTATTCATGTATCTGTTACGTTAAATAAATATTGAGTAATTGCTATTTTAGTATATATGTGCGTATGATATTAAGATCGTCCCGTGCAATATAAAATTTAAAATTAATCTCGGTTATTAGACTAGGTTTATGTCGAAAAATCGCAGAAAATATGGACGAAACGAAAGAAACTGTCTTGTGATGGTCGTTGGTAATCATGGTAAACAAATTGTGTGATCAATTGTTTGGTGTCTGATTGTCATTTATCTTTAATGTCTTCAGAGATATTCAAGTATGTTTATCAGCAGTCTGGTTACTATGACACTCAGTCACGCTGTCAGTCAGGTCTTTGACATATGACAGTGAATTTTTAAATCTATTCATAATGGGACGTAGAGTGGTCCGAATCTTTAAACAGATTTCAATACTTCCTCATCTGCGCACGCCTAAAGCCAGATAAATATAATTAAAAAACCTTTGAACCGGTCGTTTGATAAAGAATTACCCACGTTTAGTTATTATTCTCTAATTTGATTAGTCACATTTGAGAGCTGTCCTCTTATAATACCAGCCAGTTAGTGTCAACAGCCATCTCGTGTTTAAAAATAAACGTATTGTTTTACAATTGGTCATGCATGTAATTTGAAACCCCATCACAGATATGTATTATAATGGGTATATAATATTTATAATTATTGAAGTCACAGGTGTTTATAGAAGGCAAGAAACACGATACTAATCGTATTATGTTTCTGACATTCCAATGTGTTTGGACTCCAACGCAGATAGATATATTTTAAATTCTGGTATAATTATTTTAAAATAGGAGTATTTTCTCCGACACAAAGCTACACTCAGACTAGGCGGGGTAATCAATACTTGCGAGCTGCAGTGCAAAGATTGATTGTGAGTAAAAAATAAACTAAGATACCTCTTAATATGTCTATTCCTTTGTCTCTGTGTTATCTCGTCACAAAATATTGATGTCACACCTTACAACGCTACACGCGTGCGTCACATATCTAAGTACTTGGATTTTAAGATATTCCTCTAAAACTTATACTATTGACGCATAATGTTAACATATAATTATCAATCATCATCAGCCTATCTTTCCTATTTTCAGTAGTACTGTTATATTAGCCAACTTCTCCTTTATTTAGAAAGGTCTACGTTACGTCTCTTCTTAAAACGGATTTCTTAGATTTAACATACTTTATACTATCGCCACAGGCCTTCTATCCAGCCTATCTGGCCAGGGTGGTAAACCCTGTAATTTGTTTGTTTTTCTTCTATTTGCAGTGCTTTTTGTATTTGCTACCTGAACCGTCTCTTACGACACTCATTGTTTAAGATGACATGATTAGAGCCCCCGCAAACTACAGACTTTCGATCTGCAGATAGTTTGGTTGGTTTCTTAATCAGTATGAAGATGTATGAGAGTGTGCACTTTATAACTTGGAAAAAAATGTGGCAGGAAGTTTCTGAAGCAATTATTGCTGATTGGCATCAGCATTTATTACTACGAACTTATGCGACCACTCACTTCAAAATCCGAAAAGTAACTAGAACATTATTTCGAAGGAATCACTCGATTGTTTGCCTGGTGTGCGCACGCGCAACCAAACCAACAGTATAGTTGGGCCACATAAAGCCTAACACGATCAAACTATCGGCAAATTAAAAAGTTTGTAGACTGAGGGGCTCTAATCTGTCACCACACTTAGATATTTGTTAATATTTATTAACTAATCCTTAATGCACAGAAATATACAATGCCAGTCAGAAATGACACTTCTGTTATAATTGTGCCAGATCCAGAACTATGATGTTATGACAGTGGTCCTACTGTTCCCGTTTTAAACATTGCGGGTTAATAGCACATTCCACCTTATGTTATCGTATGATGAGACTGTATTGAGGAGCGTATAGTACGCTAACCATTGAATTTTTCGGCAAGACAGTCAATTCCTTATAATGCTCTATAAAAAACTTTTCAATATTAATAGATTTCATTGCGTTTTAACCATGCTTGTAAGTTATATAATGTATGCTATACAGCCTTACTCGATGGATAGGTTTTTCAACACTTTTTTTTTTTGTTTCGAGCGTAATATTTCCTAAAATTGAAATGAAAAAGTTAGATATAGATTAAAGCCTTTTTTATCGAATAAAAACTCACTTGATAAAACACAGCACAAGCGCACTTTCACAGCAGTTTACTGTGAGGCCGTGGTATCACTCCGGTCAAGCCGGCCCATTCATGCCGAAGCGTGGCTCTCTCACGATATATAACTTACAGTAAGCTGCTGTTAATTTGCCTGGCCAACAAATGTGTAATCTTTAGAGAGAGATAATTAAGCTGATAATACGTACTCACAACAGAATATAATGGATCTCTTTATATTTTTAATAAACGCTAAACTGTTTCCACATGTTATTTATTAATTTTAATGCTTTTTCTAAATCAGATTTAATTCTAATATTGTTAATTAATGTCTGTCGTTAATTATATCGAAGGCTTATCAAAACAGTTTTTAATTAAATTTAAAACTTTCATAGATCTGTGATTAGGTTAAGATTCATAAATAAGATGATTTATTTAATTTAGGTTTATACACCACTTATAATTGGCCGGAAGGCAATTTCTAATTAGGTATATAAAAGCAAAAATGCTGATGTGAAATTAAATTGTAATTTAATGAAGATGGTGTTTAAATGCATACATTTTATGTGTTTCATAATTAAGTGTCTGCTATAATGTGATTATCTTACGATTGAATATCAATTTTGATAACCTTTTTTATATGGAATAGTGGCATACGAGCAGACGTATCGCCTGGATGGTATGCGATTACCGCCGCCCATGGACACCCGCGACAACAGAGGCGTCACAAGTGCGTTACTGGCCTTTGGAGATGAGGAGAGGGATGGGGGAGGGGTTGGTGTATGGGCCTTCGCTATCCTCACTCACTCGGTGAAACACGGCGCGGTTGCACACCGGTTTTCTTGAGGCTGTGGTAGAACCGGCCCATTGATACCGATGCGTGGCTCTCCCACAAACGTGGCTCCTATTTTATACTTGTACATATACAAGGGAGAAGCAGTTTCCTTATCGCGATCTACACTTTTTACTTACATAAGAGTTTTCTTATCGCGATCTACATCAGGACTATTTACTTATTTGTACCGAAATTAGAAAACATACTTTCCATAGAGATATCGATCTAAATTCAGTGCACAAAGAATACTGATATGTACTTGGTACCAATTTAAATGAGAACAAAAGCGAATTAATAATTCTGGCGTTGACTGAGAGCGGATCTGATCTGAACATGTGATGGTACCACATCTCTAATTGTAAATTAATTATTCAATGAAACGTGATTGTTGGTAGTAATGAATGCTTTCATCGACGATAGGGTCAGCAGACACCGTCATGTGTTTTTTTTTACTTTGGATGTCCACGAAATGCATCTTTAAGTAAGTCTTAGTTTTATTTTATACTAACTGAGCCCCGCGGTATTACCGGCAGCTGTTGTTGTACCTTTACAATAATACCTGCGGGCAACACCGCTGGCCGACGCTAGTCTCAAATAGGAGTAGCCTAAGTTAATACTTATATCAACTTTCTACCAGTGAAGGTCCCGTCAAAATTGGTTCAGCCGTTCCAGAGGTTAGTCGAAATGAAAAGACAGACTGACCAAAAAATATAAATACGATTTTAATGCTTATGCTTTTATTGAAAAGCTGTTAACTTGAAATTAAAAACAAGCATTTCGAGATAATGAAAGATTAAACTGTCGCATATCATTAAAATGTTACTTATTGTTCACAAGTAAGTTTTTTTTAGGAATTAAAGTACATTCATACTGACAATAGTAATACTTATATCTTGACATGAGACAGTAGTGAAACTAAGTCCTCTCATAACCACACAGTTGGCAGTTATCCGCAATTCACCAGATACTTGTTTGATAACCCTGAAACGCAGTCGATGTGTTGCAAATTACGTCTTCAACAACACGAATCCGTTTTTTTGTACTCCAAACAACACCTGAGCATGGATAAGTATGAATTTTGTTGAAGGTAATTTACGTTCGAACCACGTAGGTGAGCAAATTGGGCACCGCAAACACCTTTGGTTCAATAATTAGCCTTTTTACCAACATTTCGTGTGCATCGTCTTCTGTTGATAGCTCAGAAGCTCGTGAGCTGTAGTCACGATTGTGATTTTGAAAACTTTTGTAGCAATTCTTTACAACAGGGTTGTATAGTGTTAATATTACCAACGGGAATGATGTTTGTGATTGCCAGGTTTCAGAATTTCGTGGTTACATTCACAGTATACTTTTATTAATAGATTCAACAAAAGTTAATCCCTTGTGCTGAAATTGAGACTTGTAGTATTGCTTTAACTTAATAAAATAAATAAATAAATAAATATTTCGGACATCTAACACACAACGCCATCTAGTCCCAAACTAAGCAGAGCTTGTATTATGGGTACTAGATAACTGATATTAATACATAAATACTTTTTTTTCTGTAAATACATACATATTAATGATGACACAAAGCCCCTTGAGTCTCTGCAGTTTCGTAGAGGTATCGCCTCTGTGGCTGTCCTCTATCGCCTTTATCACGCAGAGGGTTCTGAAGAGCTCTTCAAACTGGTTCCCCCTTCTCTCTTCCTCTGCGGGACAACACGTACACGGTCTTGGAAGTCACAGCTTCAGAGTAGTAAACATACGATCTCATACTCACCGTTTCGATTCTTTCTTCCTGTGCTGAGTGATCAAAACCTGGAACTCACTACCAGCGCACGTGTTTCCCTCCCCATATATCTTACTATCCCACTATGCTTCCCATCAGACAGATTAGGAAGAGTCATTTTGGCATGTATATAAAAAAAATGTACTTTATATGTTAACAACCTTATAAACTTTAGTTCAAGTACTTGAGATCCTATTGACTAACAAAAAAACACAGCATATAAGTATTGCTATGTTATAGGGGTCTCCTGACAGCTAGAAGAAAGTATGTCCTGTTCAAACTATCCAAATGTAACAGAAATTTGTTTTATTGTACCTCTATCTGTCCTCCCATATTAGAATCGGAAGCCTACTAGAGAAAGAAATATTTAGCAAGGGACCACTAACACAATTTGTTTTTAAATTCTCTTTACTTTCTATATTTTGACATTGATTCATCATCAGTCCCCTGCCACCAATAATTGTGTTAACTTAAGAAAAAGCTTGTGGACAAACAACTCTCCATATACATTATACAATTTTATTCTATGCCGTTATACGATCATATTGTTGAGTGTTTTATTGGTGCAATCCGTCATGCCGTCAGTCCGCCCCCGATCAGATCGGAGCATCGTTAATGGCCGCCCACCGATGCCGGCATCATTTCGCAATAATCATCAATTACAAGGGTAATTGGCCGACGAACACCTCCGTGAAGAAGGCTTGGTTCTCTTACTTAATAGTGATCGTCGAGGGGGTGTGTGGGCGGTGGTGACCTCTCGCCATGCGTGGGCGCTGCTTTCTACACTACTGATGCGTCAACGTTATCTAACTCTTATAAGCATCTAACGCGTTTGATGACGTATTGTGACCAATTATTTTTACTGTATTTCTATATTTCGGTCTTGTAAAAAATATGAATGTTCATTTATGTGGCGTAAGTTATTATTGAAGTATTATTTTTTGGTGAAACAGCATACATCCGAATTTTGAGAGTTGTTTAACCACAACCTGTCAGTACTTAACTTTAGAGTTACCTTTTTTAGAGATTCTTTTCAAGTTAAAGCTCAATAGGCCATTGTCTTTATGAATATAATGCAGTACACAACTATGTCGTTTTCTAGAAACTTTCTGCCTCGCACAACAAAACTGTGGAATGAAATGTCGCACGCTGTATACGGGACCAACACGATCTTCAAACCTTAAAAAAAAGCGTACTCCTTCTTAAAAGGACGGCGGTAATCGCTTAACATCAGGCGATACGTATGCTCGTTTGCCCCCAATAATAAAAAAAGAATTCTAGTTCATTGGTCCTTTTAACATTTAACATTATATTTTAAAATTAATACACAGTAGATACAACAGCCGGTGTTAAGTAAATATATAGTTAACAATTTCCGCCATCAAGATTTAGTCAAGTATATTCAGTTCGCCTCTGTTTGTTAGTTTGAGCAGGTTGCCAGCAGATCATAATACTGAATAATTCAACAGCACAGCTAAGCCGTAGACCGCCCACTGTACATTACGTGGTCTCCTTACTTCTAAAGATGCTAAAGACATGTAATGTTGTGTATGTGATGGCTTCGCTTTTATACTCATTAGCGACGGTCCCGTTGGCTGGCGAAACGAGCTTAGTTTATACCGCAGCTGTCGATCTAACGTGTTAAGTTTCACTATAAAATGTTTAGCAGTTGATTAAAATGTAATGTTGCTTTTATTGGTGTCAGACTATTTCCTGGTATACTAAAATAGTGAGAATTATGGGTTTTAAGTTACATAAAATTGTGGATGTAAAATGTGAAAAGTTAGTAATTTAAAAAAAAACAAATATCACTACATACTCGTATGATAGTTTAATAATAAAAAAATACAGTCAATTGATTGATAACCTCCTCATTTTCTGAAGTCGCTTAAAAATTAACCTTAGCATATCAACCATCCCATCGGATTATAAGAGTGAAGGAACAGAGAGTCACACTTTGGCTAGAATATCTCCTGCGTAGTTGGCTGGTCTGTGTTGACGCTTGCCGGCGTGGTCGTAATCGGCTAGGAGAACATCAATACATGAATATTGACTGATTAAACTCGTTTAAAAACCATACATTTTGCTGACACATGGAAAATAATTTTTCTAAAAATTTTTTTCTAAATTAGTTTTGATTCTAAAGCATCTATTGTTTCTTCCCAATAATCCCACTTAATACCATACCACATGTACAACTTTCAATAGCCATATGGGACCTTTAAAATAGATTAACTAATAGATGTGTATTTTTTGTGTCCTTGAAAACGGGCAAAGACTTCCTTTCTGTTTATAAAGTATCGCATTACGATTTCGGCGTCCAAAATAAGCTGTTTTAATGCTATAATATTACTTCAAATAAAATTAGTATATCATTACATACACACACGTTTATGAGGCGTTTATTTTTGATGGGGCCGCAATGAGAGCGTTCAACTTGAAAGGCGTTCTACAGTCCTTGGCTATATATAGAATTTCATATGAAGAAATAATAAGAATTTCTTTATTGAAAGGTAATACCTACCTATTGCGACTGTTGAGACTTACCTAAAAAAATAAAAAATAAAAAATTATATAAAAGCCATGGCCTTGGTATGGCTTAGTACCGGCTGGTACTACGAAATGAAAATGACCGTAAATGATTTATGAATCAGATAAAAAAGATGCAAAATAGTTAGTAGTACTGTAGTAGTATTTATAGCATAGGTACATATTAGGCCTATCATCTATGAAATGCTGGGACATTTATGAAGATGCCAACATTTAAATTCACTCGTTACATATGAACCTATTGAATCATTAAAAATAAATGCGTGTTTTTTGTTAATATGTTATAATTATTAAAGGACGAATGTTTGTGGCTACTGGCAGATAATGGATAAAATAACCTTAATCTTTCTTTACCATATTAAGGAATATTGAATTTAAAGCTCACTGTAGTTTCGACAACTTGTATAATTTCATGAAATTAAAAAAAAACTGTGGTTCTTTTTTATTTCCGTCGAATGCGTTCTATTCATTTTGTCATCAATGTCAAGCGGATTAAAGATTGTACGTCTTTGGACAGTTTTAACAGTAATTGCATCTAAACGCGCAATAAAACTGTGTGTCATGGGGTATTTTGAATCCAGACGGTCAAAGTGATTTTTTTCTACTTTATTCTTATTAAAAATGAACATTTAAAACACTCATATATAACTCATTCATGTAACGTAAATGCACGGTTATGCAATCGGCCCCACATCTCGCCTCGTCGTACCGGTCAAAAGTTCGAAGGCACTCCTACGCGAACTCCGGACATCTATTTACACCGACGTCGCGTCGAAACTGCTTCATCATAATCTCGTTCATATATTGTATTGCATCTTTAAACAAACGTAGGTGCTCAAAACACACATTTACGTGAAATGATAGACCACTTATCTTGTGGGTTCACATGTAAAATTTTCCATTCTCAACTGTATTAAATTTTCACTCTGCGTTTATGATCGTATGGCCTTAAGCCTCTTCTGAGAGAAGACCCGAGCCCAGCAGTGGGACATTATGGGTTGTTGATGATGATGATTGATGTTTATGATCACTGCTTCGTCCTTATCGTTGTAGCGTAATGCTTATACCCTGTACGCCCTCTTAGCAGTTAAGTTATCAAATGCATTTATTACTACTATTTGTATTTGCAGATAATTACCCAAATATTTTTTAATTCTTCTACAATAAATGATTCTTGAAACTATTAACTTAATTTCTAATAGAAATCACTGGCATTTAATTTGTTTAGTAGCCTTTTTAATCTAGTCCGACGTTTTAATCACGGTTTATATTAGTTAGTACATTATTTAGTTCGTTAGCGTTCAGTCGGCTAGTTGTCGGGACGAGATAGTCCAATAACTCAGCTACCCCGAGGCCATGTATCGCGCTCGGGCCGATACGACTTTCACGCAGTTGTGGGCGTCACCTGTCGTGCCTTACCGTGTCCATTCGACAAGCGTATACAACTACACTTCAATAAATCACATCTTAAATCCTAAGACACAAGGACCATATCAAAAGCAATGACAAATTAGTCCACTCTCACCCACGGCACTTATTGGGTCCAAATATCTAGCCCGTCTAAAGATTCTGCATTAATTAATCTTGGAGTGGCATTGGTTATCGTTTTGTCATTACTTTCTAAATTTAATTTAATCGTTTTCTTTTTTGTTATTATCTGCCATCCAAAATTTGTCTGAAAAACTTCAATTTTTTTGCTACTGAAGAGAAATAGAACAAATATTGTATGAGAAATACAGATTCATCTTTAAGGTCCACTTGTTAGACGTTTTTATTTTAACGGTATCAGAATGCAATGCTTATACAAACACATGTCGTATCCAAATGTTTCTTTAGTTACATACTCGTTCAACAGCACTAGTTCGCCTACATACACTTTTTGTTCAAACCATTAACCGCAATTGTCAATCGCACAACACAATTGACACAAGAGTGACGTTCAATCCGTGTTTATTTGTCCGAGTATCGCCCACCATACCATTTGTACTTTTCAATCGTTATCTCTTCATACATCTCAACATTCATTGACAGATCATTAATTACATCTGTTACTGTCAAGACAATTTGTATGCGATTGTTTCAATTGTCGCCCTCGTAATCCATTATAGTAATATCTCCCTATATCTAAGCAAATTACGTATCTTTTGTACTCAATACCTTTGATATCGTATCACCTGAAATAATACTGCGTAGTATTCTTTACGCGGTCCGTATGTTTTGTCGTCAATTTATCATGCACGACGTGTGACGATTATTAAACTACCGACCAACTCTAATAGGACACATAAAATTGTACATCAAATACTGATAAAATTCTTTTAACAGTGATAACGGCCGCGCCTCTCACCATTAGGATTATCGATATGATTAACAAAATGTTTGTTTACCCTAAAATTCTAATTATCGCCATTATGTTTTATAATTTTTCGTAGAAATGTATATATTTGGGTCGCGCTATCTGTCTGGAAAACGTGAAACGTTGTTGTGAAAAGTTTACTCAGTGATATTCGTAACTGGCATCAATAACTGTTATCGATCAGCGACTCGAGTGCGTTGACAATTGTCTGTCTGGGGTATAATGTATGTGTATTGCAGCAAACGCTTCCATTCAATACGAACAGTAACGTACCAATGTGTTGTTTTGATAGATTCTTTATTAGAACGGCGCGTCGGGATATCACAGACTATATCGCGTTTACACTCTCACGCAGTCGGACCTATGCCCTTTGTTGCACAACTGTCACAAAACACGGTTATTCACGCGTCTATTTTTGTATGTCTATACAGAAATAAGGTGTGAGATCCCGCAACCTCGGCGTATGACATTTTTATTTGTTCGTGGCGATATTTACGTTATCGTGGCATATATTTAGTTTCTATTACTCTATCTACATAAAGTGGACATTTATAAAGTTATACGAGCTCATTATCGTAGGGTATCAGGTGCGATGTGACCGCTTTACGTCGGGGTAACGGGCCTCGATCAATCGAGTGGGTCGCGCATAGAAAACGACATTACCTAAGTACTTGCGCCCCGCGTCCGACCATGAATATTCAGTTGAGATCAATCAACATATAAATGTACCTAGTCGCCATACTGCCCGTCGCGCAAATTACCCATACAGCGTATTTACGTTGACAACCTATAACTGATAGTCTCCGCTCTTTAATTTGTTATAACTATTTCCATTCGTAGATTTACATTTAATTCCTCAATAAATTACTATGTCCAATAGTAAATGTTCGGTCCAATGTTAATAATTTTAAATTTGATATTTTGCTAAAGTTTATTGCGGCAATTTAAATTATTATCTTTAATGTCTTAGCGGACTTCGCTCGTTTATGATCTATTATATACGCATAAAGTAAAATAAAATTTTCCTTACTTTGCTAGGCGTACCACAAAATCTGAACGTCCGCAACACATTATAGCTGTTCGTACATCGCCGGCGCACTAGACCTCTACCCTTTACAAACAAACCTCTGTAAGAAAGATCTCTCGGAGATACAGATCTCCGAGAGGTCTTTCTTACAGAGGTTTGTACTGATGACAGCATCAGGACAGTCAGTTTAAGAAAAAATTGCAGTTCAGCCGTGTCGTACTCCAATGAAAGCCGACCCACATCTAACTTTTAAAAATAATTGGAGAATGAAAATTGTGATGAAATGAGGAGTGTCAAAAAAGTACCTATGATCTAATAATACACTTTCTTTACAATTGAACATATAAATCAGCGTAGTGACCAATCCGTGATTTTGGTCACGTTGTCTAAGTCATGATACTACGCCGTACTACTATTTCTCTATCGATATCTTATCAGTATCGTTTAAGGCTAATTGTTGATTAAATTTTGTATATAAAACACTCAATAGTCTAATTTTGGACGCGTAATACTCTTAAAGGCTGTAAAACAAAATATAAAATTCTGGGACATTTTAACACAACGCTGTCATTTATAATATAGTACGAAAAATATGTATAATATACAAACACAACAAACAGTTTAAGTATTAAACGTTCATTTTTTAAGATACGGCGGCCAACGAGCAAACGTCAGCTCATGGTTGGGTCGTTGGCAATCCAACCTTTTCGGTGAAAACAATGAAAAAATATTAGCACTGTTTTGACCACCGGGATGAACCACGGCCTCATAGCCCGTGGTTCATTCCGGTTGCTCTGACCCATTTATACCGAAGCTCCTTCCTGAATCTTATGTTGTATTCTAAAATGTAATCGTGTATATTATATAATACTTCAGTACACTACATTTGACGTACTATTTTTGATGACAAAACGCCAATTTGGTGTATAAGGACCTAATATTAAAATATATATAGTTTCTTGTTTATAACAGCAATTATAAAACAAAAACTTAGCCATCATGAAACGTCTTTCAGACAGGAAACATCGAAATTTTATAGAAAGAATTTATAATAAATATTTATAAAAGGAACTAAAAAAGGACAATTTGAAACATCAATCAACAACCCGTAATGTCCCACTGCTGGGCCCGGGTTTCTTCTCAGGAGAGGGTTAAGGCCATACGTTCTCACGCTGGTCAAGTGCGGGTTGGGGGACTAGCAAGACTACGTTGTGGCTACGTAACCCTATTGTTGGATGATTTAAGCCGCCCAAAGGCCTCCAACTAAGCTTCACGACTATTATCCTATGATAATAACTGACCGACCGACCGACTGCTTAACGTGACCTCTGAATTACGGAGACGCTCATGATAACATGTCACCAGCGGTCACCCATCCCTGCTTACCCTGGTGATTATATTTGAAACATAATTCTCAGATTTTATGATTTTTTTTCCTTTTTGCAAGAGGATTGGAAACCACAACACTTGGCGCAGTAGAAAACAACCTGGTGACCACTTAAACCATGAGTGGTGGCCAATCTTACAGTTTTCCATTACACTTAGAAAAATATTTACCTGTACGTGGTACGCTCGTAGTAATTTCGCATCTTATCTCAACACTGCAGGTTATTTAACCCACGATAAAGATAGTGTACAAAGTAATTCTCACGTCAGGTATGGTGATATGATAACACTTCACTGTGGTTTATTTTTTGTAAATATTGATTTTATAATATCAGACTCTCGGTGAACCGTGTTGTCGGTTATTTCGTCATCTGCTCATAAATAAATTACTGTGCTTAGCTATACAGCAGGTAGTGTTACAGACCCTGCTGTTCCAACGGTGAATACGAGGTGTCTACAATTTTTTTTCTAAAAATCAACTCTAACATTGATGTCCTCGTTTTCTATTTCACTCATTTTTTTATGGTATAAGGGGAAAACGAGCATATGTATCGCCTGATGGTAAACGATTACCGTCGCCCATGGACACCCGTAACACCAGAAGTGCGTTGCCGGCCTTTGGGGTACGGGCCTCTGGTATCCTCGCTCACTCGACAAAACACAGCGTATGCATTTCACATAATATTTACTGTTCTTACAAAAAACCCAACGATGCATAAGGATCTCAAGAGGCCGCAGTAGGGTGGGTCACCATGCTGCATTGTTGCATTACCTGCATTTGCAATTAATAGTGACCACCACTCTTGGAGTCTGCTCATGCTTCCATCAGGCAGTAGAGTCAGTTTGGCAGGCTAATACATAAAATAAATACAAAAAAAGAGATTTTTTAAAATTAAAATGAGTCTGAAAATACTGACGGTAAGGCGATGAAAGTCGAAAAAAGCTTTTAATTCTGGTTTTATAATTCTCATAAGGCCCTGCGAATTTTGGAAACTGGAAGTTATGGATCGACACAGGCAGGCAGTGAATTTTGGTGTTTTCACCTAATTCTCCTTGACAATAGAGTACATCAGGCGTCTGTTTGGGTCGATCTATGATTTTTATCTGTAGCATCTGAACATTGTACTTCATAAATGTCACTTGATTGAACAAATGATATTTATTTTGAATTTGAATTTGAAAAAAGAATTTGAATATGAATATAATATTGTCATTAATAATTTTATACAACAATGTAATGTGGTTCTAATACCTAAAAAAAGTAGGTAATTATGTAGGTAGTAGGTATTTTTAACCCACTTCAATAAAGGAGGAGGTTCTCAATTTGACTGTATTTTTTTATGTTTGTGACCTAAATACTTTTGACTGGGTTAACCGATTTTGATCGTTATTTTTTTATTTGAATGCTCATCTGATCCCATTACATTAATTTTGATCCATTTCTTAAAGTCGGTTTTTTTTGTTTAAATTTTTCTTATAAGTTTATGAGGAATATGAAATCTGCCTTTTTCACTTTACCTACTAGCTTCTTCTTTTTTATTGATGAGCTGCAGTTTTTTTTAGTTTTTTTAATTTGGCAACACTAACCGTAGGGAAGCCTTACTTCAGCACTTATCGTAGACTCGACGAATGTTATACCAGGGCCTCAAAGAAAACCGGTACTAGGCATTTCTTTACGTTATTTTCACCTATCGAGTGAGGGTAACGTAAGTCCAGTGTAGCTACTGCCACGTACAGTGCCATCTACCGAAAATACAGTGGCCCGCCAGGCGTGATCACCACGCCTGGACGAAGGATCCTCCCTTCCCTTGGGTTGGAGGGACAATGATACCCGTCCCCCCAAATTCAGAACCCTCCTCTAATTATGGGGGTTAGCACTTTTCTTTTGAGGAACAGGTATCATTCGGCGGCACTGCTCACTATCAAGTACAAGTCCTGCTTAGTTTGGGACTAGATAACGTGGTGTGTCACATTTCTGAAATAATATTATTATCGTGTGATTTGTCTGCTGGTTTATCCTATAACCAACCCACGAAGGAGGTAGCTTTGCAGAATACAAAAGTTTCAGTGTCTTTAACAATGTCTGTTAAAAAAAAATTGGTATAATTATTTGCAGTAACTCAATTATACTAATAATTACTTACCTTACGAGGTATATTCTTAAAAATACAAAGTTAGTAACGGCCGCCCTCGACTTAGCACGCATAGAGAATAGAGTAAATCATCCCTTCTTATAATAGTAGCATAAGTAGTTGTTTTAAATAATTTTAATCCTTAAATACCATTTAGAATCATTCTGCCATAATTGCTTTAACTTCACTAACACTGGACTTTTATACAAACTACCATATCCCCCGTTTTAACCCCAAAAAGATTTGATACCCAAAGATACATCCATTGAGCATACATTTTTAATTTCAAGTCTCTTACTTCAAAAACGTAGGACTTTCATACAAGCTTCCAAGCCCTATTTTTTACGTGTGGAAACCCCTTCGGGCCTTTACCCCACCGGGGTTTTGCGGCGGGGCGGTGTGTCGGAACCGAACCGACTAAAACCACACGGTGTGCCACTCTGCGCCCGAGATGAGAGAGATCCGGGAACCGCTTTCTTACGCCATCCGGACCCCTCCCAGCGCCTGCCCGCACTGAAGCGGGCACCGTCTTTAGATGTTAAATCCTCTCAATTTAGGCGACGTACGGCACACGCGTATCGCCGCCCCTCTCGCGGCTGGCCTGTGAAGCGGATGGGGGGAAAACCCGTCCCGCCCATCCGCGGCCACAAGCTGCCAAGCCCTTTTTTTTTTTTTTGACGTGGGTGAACGCCTTTACGCACTTCGCTCCCCCCCCCGCGGGGACGGGGGTTCGCTTTGTGTGGGACTCCTGACTGACACCAGCCAGACTACCCACTAAACCACCACGNGTCCTCACTGCAGTCGCAGTGGTAGCAGGTGGAACTCAATTCCCTCCACGCGACCGAGTGCAGGTACTTCCCGAAGCAACCGTGCCCGGAAAGCACCTGCGTCAGTCGGAAGGAAAGGGTCCCGTGCTGCCGCCCTGCCCACTCGAGGATGACGGGCTGGAGCGCCTCCACGGCGGCGAAGCCAGCACGTGGAGCCTCCAGCCGCGACGACCATCGAACCACAGTGGCTCGACGGGCGGCTTCACGCCACTCGCGTACCTCTTCGGGCGGAGGGCGCATGCCAATCTCCGCCCGGAATTCAGCCACCCGTCGATAAACTTCGGCGAGCACTTCCGCCTCCAAATCCCACGGGGGTGTTCCGGCCAAAAGCTTTCAAGCCCTGCTTTAACCCCTTAGGGGCGAAATTTCTTAAAAGCCGTTCTTAGCGGATGTGTACACTCTATAAGGAACCTACCTACCAAATTTCAAGTTTGTAGGTGTTATAGTTTATGTGGTTTCGTCATTAATCAGTGAGTGGTATTTCGGTTTTATTTAGATAGAAAATAAATGTGTGTACTTATATATCTAAATGTCTATACAAATGGGTCCACCATGATTCTATGGTCCCATAACAATTTAGAAATTGTTGCCTATTGAAATTAAACATCATCGTTATGTTAATGACGGTGAAACAACTAACGCTTTGTATATATTTTGGAGAAAATATGCATATCAAAAATTCTTCCATGTTTATTTCAACCAACACACAATTCCGAATACCACTTGAATATGGCTATCAACTAGATAATTAAAACTTTACAACACTCCTCTTCCGCTTTTCCGCCCACATTTCTTAATAAATCGTTTATGTTGGTCGTCTTTTCTAAACCTTTTTTGTTTCAACAGAATACCTGCCTACAGCTCGTTTAAAAAGCAATCTCATAAATTGTTACTTTGAAATAAATTAGAGGACTCATTTACTCATGTACAATGTCGTAACGTGCGAGCGATATGCGCACGAGCAAATATTGTCGCTGTTGTGCTCTTATCGTATAGATGGACTATGTCGTAAACAGGTGGTGTACAAACCTGTCAGCAGCGTAAAATATTCACAGTGTACACAAAAAAACTATTCCAATTCGGCCACGGCCCGCGCCTCGAGATTAAGGGTGTGTAAAAACTATTACGTAACCTGCATTTAAATCCGATACTCCTTAAACCCCGGCACAAAAAAAAACGGGATCCTGTTTAGAAAGAGATGGGCAGGAGATGTGCGAGGGGAGCGGGAGCGGTCCGCGGCACCTCCGAGGCGCGCCACTCTGCCGCCGAATAAATTATGTTCTTTGGCCCGTATCACGCGCCGCGTGCCCCGCGCAAACCCCTCGGGACCTTATCGATCGAGTTGGATAATCCTAGAGGTCGCTAGATCGCCGGCGCCTGCGCACTGTGCGATGATGACCTCTCACCTCGGCAAAGCATGATCGGAAACGAATGCCATTTGCAACAGTCACGACAGAAGTGTTTGTCAGATAACCGCGAGGTGGAACTTGAGTGCAAAGCATTGTTTGTTTTAATTATCCCTTTGCTAATCAGTATCACTATCTGCCCGATCTCATTATATCTTGTCTTTTCCGTTACACGATAGTCATCGATTAGACCGATTCAATTGGTAGAACAGAAGTCGATTTTATTCATATCCTCGACAAGATAATGCGAACCAGCGTTATATCAAAATCATCTTGATCGATGGCCCCTTTTACTTGTATCTTTAACAAATCGATTTATGCGATTCTTGCAATTGCAGCACTCACAGTAGCGATTCCTTCTCGTGTACATTAACCGATACGAGAAACATCTGCTCCATTTTCCGAATCTAAGTAACAAGTTTTGCACGTGCACCAAGAGCTGAGGCCACCCATTCGCAACTATGTCAATAAAACATCGTAAAAGTGGTTTTCTATTGACTGATGACTGCCGATGAGTACATGATTTGTGTATCTCCTCATCGGCGACACTGTTGATGAGCTTCTGATTGCCTGTATGTTTGTCAACGTCAGGTTTCCCACAAACGTACATACAAAGTAGTTACTGTCACACGGTACGCACACAGACCGAATATGACCTAGGTATTTGCTCCGAAAATACACCATTAACATCCAATTGGCGGTGCGTATTAGGCTAATAGCGTTGATTATTTGCAAATTGATATCATTGACGGACAAGAGAACAATAGTGTCGGTACTTTACGTGTGTAATTTGAATTCATAACAGTAATTTGCATACAATTTGGCAATCAACACGTGTCCGATGCTCCTCAGTCGAGTATCACTCGTGTTTGAATACATCCTTGAAATGCATTAATATAACCAATAGATAAATTACTGAAACGAACTCGAGCGCCGAGTGCAGAGAGTGACGTTAGTAAACCACATGCGGATATGGCGACAGAGAAATGAAATCGAGGCTTTTGCGATTCGAGATAACATCGGTACAACCAAATCTGTTTGTATAGAGACCACCAACACACTTATCCCAGAATAACATATACACTAATGTCGACACGTCTGATGCTAAAGACTCGCTTCGTAACGACGACGGTGTAAAACATAGGAAGAAAACACAAAATTAGGCGATATAAAAGCTACACATTGACAGTGTTCCGATTAGTTAGCGCAGTAAGGTTTTATTGCGTGCCCCTAATAACATGTGGAGTAACAGGATTAATACCGATCGTAAACTATAAAAAGCATCCGCTCTGTCAGATGTTGGATCGCGAGAACTGCTACAAAATTTATGACTTTCGCTAAATTTACATACTTGTTTTGTGTTGTGTCGTCCGGACCGATTAATACAAGACACCTCTTGTTCTTTTGATATTTTATCTAAATTGTTTCTGCCTGGTATAATTTTTCCCAAAAATTTAAATAATGCGTAATTGTATTCTTCACAAGAAACATTGTTCCTTCTTTAGTTATGTTCGTTATCTTATTTGGCTGTCCAATTATTGCCTCGCGTTGAACAGTAAGTTTATTATTGTTGCTTAATCTATTAGTTGCGGTACAGTTAATATGTTTACGAGTACATCATAATAAACAGTTGGCGTCAATGAATCGCATCGCGCGCCACATTTATATATCTATGATGAGTGTTGCGTGATCGCGGCTCGCTGCTCACGTTATCTCCAGAGCCATGTGGAGGCTGTGCAGCGGTGCATACTGCACGGAGTGGGGGACGCGGTGCGGGGCCTCCGCCCCAGGGGGACGCCGCTCGCGCTCCGCCCGTCATTCGCGCCGTGGGCGTCGCTCGAGCGATACGTGCCGTCAATATTGTTCAGTGTTATTGTGCGACCGGTTGTGTATCGCGCGCGAACCACCACCGTCTCCTGTGTGACAGCGTGCAGTGTGACTTGCCACATATAATCTCGGTGGTGTAAAAATAAAGCCGGCGACAGACGGCGGCGTCCCAAGTTATATTTAAATGATAGCGAGGACGCAGGGCCGGGCTCGCCTCGAACGCTTTCCAACGACGACATGAAGCGAAGTACGTGAAACACCTTAAACAGATCATAAATTCATGTTGCAGTTGATTCTGCAGATATTATTATTATGTGTCTCGCAAGTGGTCTTGATTGTAGTTTTCAGTAACCTGAAGATGACTCCTCTGCGAATTTGTTTTTTCTGTACCAAAATGTCAGCAAGTTAAGTTGTGATCTAGACGTGTTTCCGCCTCTTGAACAGATTGCATAGGAGTTAAGGATGTGGATATTGAATCATTCCATGTTTCCTGTCTTTGTTGTATTTACGATTTCTCCATCTGTGTTGTTCGGTTGTAGTTACAATTTGTGATTATGTGTTTATCTACGTAAATACTATCCAAGGATCAGTTTGAGATCACTAAAACTGTTTGTGTAAGTCATTCACGGACAAGTTGATTCACAGTCAATATATTGTTGCTTCTAGTGTGTGTATGAGCTCAAGTCTCAGATTTCTTCACTAGCTACTAGCTGTATAATTAACTGAAGCTTTATTGCTTCCGAGTTATGCTAATAGCTGTCTGTAAAGATTTCTCGATTACTTGCATGGCGTAGTCGAGATTTATGTAAATCCTAATTATATTCTCAATCACAAGGTAAATGTTTATTTACTACTTTCTTTATGTCGAACAAATCACAGACATTTACTATGCTCATAAACCTTTAGACCATCCGTTAACACTATGTTTACTTACCTGCTCTTATTGCGCTTCGGACGTCGTAACCCTCCAAGCGCGTCGGGTATCGACCGAAGAGTTACCTGTTGCATGTGGCAAAAAAACATATACTATAAACGTATTCAATGTATTGAATGGTTAATATTCAAATATAATCATTATTCTGTTCATAATATTACAATATCCATATGCTAACACAAACCTTGGCCACGAGTAGCGAAGTTCATACATTTTTAATGTAGTATATCACGAACTAAAAGCATTTTAGTAGTTAGTCAAATATTTAAAATTTAAAACTTATTGATTTAAATAAAATACCCACAGAAATGAGTTTTGAGAACACAATTAAATTTGAATGAGTACTAGCAAATAAAAAAACAATGAAAATGTTGACAAGTTATTAACAAATATTTATATACGAGCGTCGAAAATTTCCCTTTACCCTAAAATGTTCAAGAAATATAAATATAAAAAGATTAAAAAAGAAAAAGTATTCTAAATGAAAACGGCTTGATCTTCGAATCTCCGTAATATCTGCCATAAAAAGTAGAAAATCGCAATTAACTTTACATCAACATTACATGCAGATAAAACTTTATACCAAACTCCTAAATCATTTGTTAATTCTGACAAACCTAGACGATAGATAATCGAATCGAATAACCAGAACAATCGATGATTAAAACCTGGAATGACATCCAAACCTCACATTTAGCAATTATTAGAAATTCAAATGTCGAATTCGTAAAATAATATGGATTGGTTGAAACCAAATCGTCGATTACCTTGCGGTACAGTACCTTACAGATTAAGTAAATCAATAGGTATTACAGAATATTCACGGCCCCGAAGGCTGTATTTACATTTCTTACTCTTTCACGCAAAAACTACAGAACGTATGTATTCATATGAAACTTAAGAAAAAAAGGGAGCATACCTTAAACACATATACTATTTTTTATCGCGAAAACAGATATATACGCGGGAGAAACCGCCAACAAAAACCTTTCCTAACCCTATCAAGCCGAACAGATCGATGCTGTTTGCATTTTATAGTCCTATTATATTGGTGATAATTGTGATCTTTGTACAAATGCAAGAAATCGATACTCGATTCACTGAAAGCTGGATAAACAACACTGGCAATAGGAAGAACTGGAGTTTAATGGTTGTTTTGTGACATTCATACGACGGAATTCAATTCATATTATCTTTAGTTTTTAGCTATGACCTTCAAGATTCTTTCATTGAACGCTACTCATAATAATTTTTTTTCTCCAATTTACGACCCTTATGAGCAGTAACTTTCTCTTCAAAGGACAATAGCAGGTTTGTATGGGATTTTTGTACCGCCTGGCGTATCATGGTTGGTTTTTGTATTTATTTGGCTGCTAATATCACCGACGATATCATTTTAAATTCCCAGATTTTTAAAACATTGCGGTAATAAGTTAATTTAGTTTTAGATTTCAATGAAATGGTTTACAAATGAGTTTTCATTATTGTCAACAAAATAGCGTAACATAATATTTTTGAAATCAAAATCATTCGCGTACAATTTTTTGATGCTCAATAAAATTTTGCTCTTTTACTAAATTCACCAGTAAGCTGATTCATAAATATCGATACAAATATTTTATCGTTTTTTGTGTAATCTATTCTAAATATCTATTTTAAAGTAATGTAAAATATTTTTGGCAATCAGACACACAACGCCATCTAGTTTTCAGACCAAGTAGACTTTAAGCATGGCTTGTTTAGAACACGTAGGAATGCGTTTTTTTGACGCAGTTGTAACAACTTTATGAGCATAATTGAAATTCTTATAGCACAGTTCTAAAAATATAATAAATACAAAAAAAATAGAATAATTCTACTAACTGTTTAGGTATAAATCTCATAACCATTCATAACATATTGCCAGCGGTACAGGATCTGCTATTTTCCAGTGACTAGGACCAGATGGAATCTGTCTCAAGTGAAAAAGTAACTTTCCAAATCGTATCGTCGTCATAAACTTTTTTTGGGATTTAACAAAAAAAGAACAGCCCGAAAATGAGTACTTGTGCATTGAATCAGCGTTGACGGTATGTTTCTTTGGTTCAAGCTTCGGTAGCTCTCACTTCCATCATAATGTTAATAACATTGTCGATTGTTTCATTTTCAGTCATAATTATTTTATATTATCGTGTGCCCGTGAGTTATTCCCAGCTGTTAATCTATAAACAATCGTTATGTGATAATGATATCATTGGTTCTTTCTTTTTAATTGTTATATCATCGACCATGTTATCTATTAAGAGGTTGTAGGCTGAGGCGTGGCTTGCACGTTTCCATTAATTAACTTGTTTTTGATACAAATGAAAAGGTTGGCAAAATGTAGTTTTTATATCTTGTTTTAGATCCATCGAATCTTGGTTTGACGAAATAAATAAAATGGCCAAATAGGCCATTGTACTGTTAAGAATTTTCATAACACGATTTATATAATTAACAAACTTGTATTTCAAATGTGTACTAGGATAAGACTTGATAAAGTACCTAACTTCAACAGCGGACATTCGTAAACCCTACCCTCTGCCGATGGAGCCCTTTTCTTGGAAGCATGCATAATTAAGTTGTATTGTTTTGTATTACAGCTCGGGGCCTATTGTGCGAGTGCTTGGGCCCTACCTACTGCCCCGATGGAGCCGCAAACGGCACATGCTTCACTCAACCGGGCGGTTACTGCTTTGTCGCCGCTGAAGAAGTTCTCGATGAATATAACCGAGTAGTTGTCGATAGAACTGCTGGATGTTTGCCGCCGGAAGAGTCGGGGTTTATGCAAGTGAGTATAGCATTTATAAAAATCATTGGTGCAATTAACTTATATAATAAATTTCAATTGTTTAATTTTTTACACCATTAGGTTTTCATCCGTTTTAAAATACAACCATCTCACGATCTTTGTTAAATATCAAATTAACCAACCAATACATGAATTCCAAAAATATTATTTCATAACTTGACTGTTTCTCAATCTTTTGTCGATGATAAATTGGTCCAATTGGCATAGTTTCGTCGTTAGGCCTATTGTAGGTTAACACCTCATACCTAAGCATTGCAAACTACTACTGCAACCACTAACTTATAGTTTTTCTATTTTCCAGTGCAAAGGCTCCCAGGCGCCACATCAACACCCCAAAATTATAGAATGTTGTATGGACTCAGATCTGTGCAACAGGCGGTTGCAACCACAACTGGCGGATCCTTCACCCGATGTCACGGAAACACCTGGAGTTCGGGGATCAGGGACTAATACTCCTACATTACTAGTTGCAGCGGCACTCTGCATCGCGTTGATTGCTTTTCTCGCCGCATTCCTCTTGGTGTTCAGAAGGCGGCGGCGTGCTGGCAAACGTCCACCGTCACCGCCCGCTCCACATACTGCTGAGGTATCATCGGGATCCGGATCGGGTCTGCCACTACTCGTACAACGTACCGTCGCTAAACAAATTCAAATGGTTGAATCAATCGGAAAGGGAAGATATGGTGAAGTATGGCTCGCTCGCTGGCGTGGTGAACGCGTCGCTGTTAAAGTCTTTTTCACGACTGAGGAAGCTTCCTGGTTCCGCGAGACTGAGATTTACCAAACTGTGCTCATGCGCCACGAAAACATCCTCGGCTTTATAGCTGCCGACATCAAAGGTACGGGATCATGGACACAGATGTTGCTCATCACCGACTATCACGAGAACGGATCCCTTCATGACTATCTACAAACCGTGGTGCTCGACACACATGGCCTCATGACCATGGCGTACTCGATTGTCAGCGGCCTTGCACATCTACATATGGACATATTTGGCACAAAAGGGAAACCAGCTATTGCTCATAGAGATATTAAAAGTAAAAATATTCTTGTAAAGCGTAACGGGCAGTGTGCGATCGCTGACTTCGGTCTAGCCGTGCGATACGTAGCCGAACGGAACGAAGTCGACATCGCACCCAACACTCGAGTTGGAACCCGCCGGTACATGGCACCTGAAGTCTTGAGCGAGAACCTCGACGTGAGCAACTTCGAAGCGTTCAAGATGGCAGATATGTACTCGCTAGGACTAGTACTGTGGGAGATGTGCAGACGGTGCGCTACAGGCGATAAGTCGCAGTTTGTAGAAGCATACGCTTTACCGTACCACGAGTTCGTGCCTAGTGATCCGTCCTTCGAGGACATGCACGCGGTGGTCGTGGCAAAAGGAATCCGGCCTCCCATCCCTGCGCGCTGGATCTCTGCGGAGCCCCTGTCGACGCTGGTGAACGTGATGTCGGAGTGCTGGCACGCCAACCCGCCCGTGCGGCTCACGGCGCTCCGCGTCAAGAAGACCCTCGCCAAGTACAACACGGAGACCACGATCAAGCTCGTGTGACACCTTGTAAATAATACCGTGTGCTGTTCGCTCCTGTAAATACGTACTGTGACTCTTAGTGTAGAATGGTGAACGCTTCGCGGAGACAGACTGGCCCTAATTTAGGTTCAAAGTTAAGTTCCTCGATCATTTTCTATTTATTTACGATTCAACTTTGAAAATCATAGGTGTAAAGCCCCCATCGATGTGAAAAATTCAGTTTGACCACCGTTATTGTTTAAATCTCAGTATTGTTAAGTTTATTCGGTTAGCAGTTCACACTAGTGAAGCATTCTCTAATTATAACTAACTTATGAACGGTCCCGTTGGAATCTCTCAACTGATCCTACCATTTTGGTTTTAGTTTTGTTCTAAAAGTAATGTTTTATTTTATTATTGTTGCTTAGAGTTAATGAAGTGTTTTTTATAAATGATAAATTTGTTGTCTTCCTTTTGTATAAGCAATCGAAGTGTTTGCATTGAGGCAGCTATATTGGGAGTATTGGAGCCCGTGGCGATGTTCGGTGATGTGGTCGGCCACAGGATTGTAGATATGACAATACTCTATTTGTTTCTGTTATATATTAGTTCACTATTGTAAGAGCAAGAACTGCCACGGCGTGGTCGACGTGCTATTGTGATATTTTGACAATAAGACGCCTTTATAATTGTACAAAACAGTTCAAAATTATCCTCAGAGTAATATGCATTTTATATTGACACAACTGTTGATACAGATGGTTGTGGATTGTACTTAAACGATGTTAAAAAGACTAGTGCTGGTGTTTGAGTATTATACAGAGGAATGGATGGCGCAGTGTCTTATGGTGATGCCTTGCAACTATTAGTATTAAAGTGATTTTGTTTTGTATAGCGTCGCACTTGGTCCTTCGAACCTTAGGATGTTTTGTACTTTAGCCAATCATCTTACACAATAACTATTTAATAAGGTACTGAAGTGTGCTCATTACCAAGTTTTGAAGTTGAAATCTTTAAAAATATATTATTTTTGCATGAATACATAGATGAAATGTTTAATAACTGTACAACACATTTTAATAGAGATTGTTTATAATTTTATTTTTTAAAATGTCTTTAACTTAATGTTTCACGCAAACATTGAACATTCTTAAAATTACTAATTATTTGATAAACATGTTCATGAATAAATATAAAATAGTTATATTGGCATGTCATAATTGAATTTTTACGATAATAAATACCATCACAAAGTTTATGATTGTAAGCTCAGAATACAAAGCATAGCGGCTAATCGTGAAGTGCGTAGTCTGTGGCCAAGTGCGCGCGTAGCATTTACTAGTGCGCGAGCACCCTGTACAGTGTTGTGTAAATATAGCGGGTAGATGACATTGCATAGGTCTTAAACGTGTTAAGTTACGAATAAAACTTTAATGGGCACAGATAATGTCTACTTATTTTATACCTCAGTGTTAATCCAGATCTTGAGCAGGTGATCCCAACGTATGGCCTAGTGAGCCTGAGTGTAATGGAAAACTGCATGATTTGGACACCACTCTCTACTGCGGTAAGTGTTGTGGGTTCAAATCATATATGGGACAACAGTTTATGTGATCCACAAATTGTTGTTCCGAGTTTCGGTGTTCTTTGTGTCCATTTTTGTGTGTTCTTTAATCATGTTTGTAAAATCCCCTGCGACACAGGATTATTATTACTAATGGAGGTGCTTCTTTAAAAGCAAAATAGTATAAGATGAAGTCGCTTCCGCTGTCTGTTCGCTTAAATCTTTTAAAATACCCAACGGATTCAATGCAGGTTCCAGAATCAAGGAGATTTATATGTGTAATACGTGCCTAACATAGCAGAGGATATCTGAGAACTTCAAAGACTTCCGTGAGAAGCCGAGTCGGGTGCTAGTAGTGTATGAAATAAATCAATGCACAAAACGTTTTTTGCTAGAAAAGTAGGTGGTAATTCTATTACGCCATATATTTATCGCATGGATTGATTGTTTTCAATGACTTCCCTTACTCGTTATAACAGTAATTTGTAGTAGAGCCAAACTGATCTCGGCACGAACGGGACAGCTCGACCGGGGCGGTACGACCCTCGCACAGAAGATCTAAATAAAATGACAGGATTCGTTCTGTCGTGTTTCGTTGGTAAGTGCGAGATCGGAGACCCAATGATGCAGAAGGATCACTAGACCGCCATGGTGTGGTCACCATGCTACATCGTTGCATTGGCAGCATTCGCAATAATGTGTATGGCGACCACCACTCTTGGATTCTGTTTATGGTTTCCATCGAGCAGAGTAGAGACACTTTGGCAGGGATGTACATAAAAGAAACTAATTAAGGAGAGGGTTTGGGATATGAGCCTCCGGTATCCTGATTCACTCGGTGAAACACAGCCTAATCGCTTTTCTGTGAGGCCATGGTGTTATTCCGGTCGCGCCGGCCCGTACATGCCGCAGCGTGGCTCTCCCAAGGCAAGTTTAGTTTAGATTGGTGATACTTTAGAGTTTTCTCTTAATTTCGTATGATTTTTTTATTTGAGTATACATTTAAATGGTTTATTTTTTTTAGACTGCCTCGGTGGCGCAGTGGTAGCGTACGCGACTGCTGTCCATGAGGTCTCGGGTTGGAATCTTGGATCGGGCCAAATGTTTGTATGATCTGCAAATATTTGTTTCGGAGTTTGGGTGTTTTTGTATGTATAGTAAGTATGTATTTACAAAAAAAAGGATTTATGTATTCTTATCAGTTGTCTAGTACCCATATTACAAGCTCTGCTTAGTTCGGGAATAGATGGTGTTGTGTGTTAGATATCCGAAATATTTATATTTATTTATTAATTTAACACTGATGTATATTATATTATATAGTGTCAGTCAGGACGAATTTCGTCGTAGAGCATTGTGCCCATGTTGGGCAGAATGTCGAAGAGTGTAGATCGCGCCAGGATCGTCACTGTCTCATGCGAGATCGTACGGTAGCCCCGTATAACTATCAACCGCTGCAGACTTCCGATTTGAGCATTACAGCGCGGGGAACCCGATGGGGCCTCATAGAGGACCATAGATCGCACGACGCACATGTAGAGGCAGCGAATTTCTTCCCGCGGTCCCCTGAGACCTGGACCCTTGGGAAGAGCGTGTACCTTTTTACCAGATGGCAGGAAAGCCTTAATTAGAAAACAACTTAGTACCCACTCACAGTGTACGTATGTAAAGTTTATGTATTAGCTTGTATCATATAATGTGTAATCGTGTGTATGTATATAAAGTTTATATATTACCGTGTATATATATTTATTTATATTTTTATGTATATATTGTAACTTCACGAATATATATTTTTTTTCCCACCACAATATATCTACCCCACAAAATTTCTACACCATCCAAAGGTTGGCTGGAAGAGAATGCCTTGGGCATTAAGCCCGCCGTTGTACATGTGTGCATGGTTTTAAAATAAATAAATATAGCATTCTTTCTAAAAACTCCGGTCCGGGCTAGTAGGGTCATCTGAATTGTTATGGCAGAGCAGACCTGAATCACGACAACCTTGGAGGGCAAAGTTTTCTCATCACATTATAACACATTTTAAATTTATAGGTGTTTAACAAGGCCCATCCTTTGATTTCTTATCTCAATTGAACAATTATAGAAACCGAGGAGAAAAAAAAACCAGGTCCTAGTAGCAGTTGGAAAAAATACGATTTTGGGGGGTCATATCTTATGAAGTGACTCCCCTCCCCTACTTACAACCGCGCCTACCGTTCGTCCAATTTAAATAAGTATTAATATAGATTATATATGTATATTTATATTTATAATCATAATAATACACTTTTTTATAATCTATATATAATATATGTATATAGATTATAAAAAAGTGAGAATATTTATAGAAGGAAATTGAAATCGAAACTGAAATGTTCTGGTGAATCCTGATGCTCTTATATTATTCAAAAGGTCGTTAATAATTGATTTTGGATAAAATGACTAATTCGCTGTGGATATTTTGAGCAACACAGATTTCAGAACAAACTCAGGCGACTGTCGATTTTATGTCCAAAATCGTGTAATGTGTGTCGTCTCTACCCCAGAGCCACCTCAACAAGTTCTTATAAATTATATTTTAAAAAAATAATGTACGTCAGACGAGGTATATGTAGGTACTCTTGAGGCTATTATCACTATGTATAACTAAGCAACATAAAAATGGCTTAAGACCCCTGCCCTTAAGCACGTACTCAGACTAGATAAAAGTACTGCTTTTTTTTATGAAATCGTATGTATTTCGTACGAATACTCCAGTGTTCGTACGTTCCTTCGAGGCTGTCTCGTTGATGTAGCGGTTGGCCTATGCGACTGGTAATCGAATCCCCAGGTCGGGTGAAGTGATATAAAACTAAGCTAACAGACATCCTAACACATATTGACACACTAAAATGGAGATGGACTGGGCACATGCTCCGTAGTAAACATGAAAAATGGAGCAAACAAGTAACAGTCTGGTATCCAAGAGACAGATCAAGGAGCAGAGGTCGCAAAGTGAGAAGATGGCAAGATGATCTAAAATTAACTCTAGGTCCCCTTTGGCTAAGAATTGTAAGTGATAGGAAACAGTGGAAGACGTTGGAGGAGGCCTATGCCGTAAGGCACACCGAACTTAGGGATTTATTATGATAAGAATACTAGATATTAATTAAAAGAAAGAAAATTTGTAAAATTTCGGAATAAAAGGCTTATTATTATCATTATTAGTCCCGGGTTTCGGAGAGCATGTAAAACCTGCCCCTGATCTCTCTTCTGTTGTGTCGGTTAACCGTCCTATCGAATTATGAGAGTGAAGGAATCGAGAATTGTATGTTTGGGCACTCGCTTATGCACTTATTAGCTCCTGCGTAGTTAACAGATTTCCGTTAAGACTGGCCACTGGCCAGAACAGCAATCGAGTGTATCCGTGTTATAATGGTTGTGATTACTTTAATTTTGATGTAATTTAAAAAAAACGCCTTGTTATTTCATGTTAGCAATTTATTTTTCTGCATTTGACTTGAATTAAGTACAAATTCAATGACATTATTTTACCTTTTTTTTCAATCCTAACAACTTCATGGCAAACTTTTTGAATCGTGGACACCAATTGCAACAATAAATAAAGATATATGTATTTATTAATAATATCAAAATATATGTACAAGTACAAGTAATTGCCAAATCTCTCAAGTGTATTTACCTTAAGTGAACGACCCTACTCGATACATCTTTGAAAGTTTTGTTCAATTTTACATATGACTTATAGTAATTCTACGGTTTAAATAAGTTCTTGTGTAGTGATCGTACTAGTTATTTTGTCATCAATTAAAGAGCTCAAAATTAGAAGTTGCTAACATACAATGACAAGGTGTTTCATACAAAATTACAAATCGGCGAAAATAATCAAATATATGTTAATAATAGATTTTACGCATTCTCATGTTTTAAGAGGATCTGCTGGGAGTATGCTCCGAGTCGCCGAGGCAGAGTTACAATCGATGCTCAATAATTTGTTTACCCACGTCGATTACCGAAAACGGTTCAGATAAATAATTTTAGAATATAACTGACAAGATTTTATTGGGTAGCTCTACGGAAAACAACGAGGCCTAAGATTAGCCACTATCTACCATTATTTTAATATTAGTTTCAGTGAAACGCAAAACATCTTTTCTTGCATCTGAGGTACCCCAGCAATATGAATGTTATCAATATTATCTCCAATAACATGTAATTGAATGAACTAAATATCATTAGTAATGGAACAAGAGACAGTCCTAAGTTTCAATAACATCTATTTATACATAATAAGACGTGTTCTCTGCTAACCCCATCTAGTTGTCACACAAACAATGGCGAAACTGGTGTTTCTATCTGCGTTGTCGCCCACTTGGAACGTATAGCTATATATAGTTGTACTTTTTGTGCCAGATATTTATTTTGAGTTGTGACTCGGTACAAATATATCATGAAGTCAGTCAATATCTTAATTTTAATATAAAGAATTACCATAATCTTAAAATCATGGAATAAAATCAGTTATGAAACTGCGTTACACTTAACCGTCGCGATAGACTAAAAATTTAGAACTTCAAGTTATTTTCGGTAACTAAGGTCAACATGGTCACATGTTAATAAGACTTGCTTAATATTTACTTCCCATATCCAATCCAGACTTGTGTTTACTAAAAGAAAAACATTCAAAAAGCTATGTTGAAATCTCAATAAACAATCAAAGATTTAAGCTACTTTATCTAATAATCTTAAAGTAATAGTAATAAATAGTAATTCTATGAATTACTTACAGCATGAAATGACTATTCACAAAAAAGTCAATACCGAGTCAATTAGCATCAGTCTAACGACAAGAAGAAAAACAAAATGTTTATACTTAACTGATATTTATTTCACTTATATACATTCAGTCACAAAACACATCCCGTTTCAAGTCCATTCCTATCATACTTAGTGGAAATAGCAGAATCAGTCACTCCCACCCCCTAACTTATAGAAGTAATAATTTTATTATCTATGAAAAAGTACTTGACACATTGTCAGGACAATCAGTGGTTCATTTACAATTGATTGCAACTGAGCGTTGGACAATAACTAATCTATATCTAACTAATAAGGCGCATATCTTCTTGAAGGTGACGGTCCTCGCATTCCAGGCCTGAAAACAAACAGGTTTCATTGTAAACACAATTTCTAAATAAAAATTAGAGCACAAAGGAGAGAATGATAAGTTTTAAATCATCGTCTTTAAACAATGGTCCTGTCCTGTGTGGATCCTACAGCTGTCCACATCATCAGAAACAAAAATGAGTCAAAATACACAACTATCATTATCTAGTTTAGGACTCGAAGGCTGTATGTTAGATTATCAGTAACTTTTTATTTTCTCCCATATACATATTAGTTTTCCAATACATATTTGGTCATTGACAGATGTCTGCAGTTATTACTGACACTCTCGGAATGTCCTTAGTCTGAGCAGATTAATACTGAATTGAATGTGTAGTACCAAGCAGAGCATTAGATTTGGCTCAAATTAACATGTGCTCACCTTCTGTCATCAAATGTGTCCCGGCTGAAATCTTCATACATTCTGTAATAGAAACAAAGTAGTTGTAGTTCTCTATTTGTGTTAAAAATATGAAAGCTAGGTGAGGTAGATGAATTCGTCCTAAGCTGAATTCAAATTATTAATGAGAGTGTGATCGAGTGCAGTTAGAGAGGCACAATGTAAGTTGTGTTACAAGATATGAAGTGTCATTTCATAACAGACAGTGTATACAAATATTACTTCTACTCGACGGCAAAAACCAATTTTGTAAACGCTACGACCCTAAGAAACACAACAACATTGCCAAGAGAATTCTCACCCCCGGGACATTTGAGGCCCTTGCGGGGGACTTCGCCTGCTGTACATAGCATCATACGACGACCTCATAGATCCCATTCCGCTGCGCATCGGCGGCAAGCTGGGCATCGGCGGCATGGGCTCCCGGCGCAGCGGCGGCGACACGAAGTCCCCGCGACCGCCGCGCGCCGCCGCCATGTCCAGCCCGCGGGACGCGCCCACGGGGTACCTGCGCTCGAACAGGTCGCGCGGCGAGTCGAACCTGGCGCGGTCGTAGTACCCATCGTAAGGATCCTGTTCACATTAAACAGAAAATTACATTCAGTACAGATTTCAAAAAATAAAAACTAGTGAACTCAAAAATAAAATAACTCGAACTGATAGCGTAAAGGGGTTGATTGGCTACTGTAGCATCATCGAGTCCGGCCTATGTACTTGGGCCCGAGATAGGTACCGCGTGCGGAGACTGTCTCTACGCCTCGGCCTACGTGATGCATCGGAGACGGTTAGATAGAAACCGACGGTTCGGAAAGTAAGAAGGAGAGCGCGTTACCCCAAATCCTCCCATCATGCGATCGCGAAGGAACGGCGGCGGTGGCGGTGGAGGGTACGGGTCGCGGCCGAAAGCTCGATCGCGTAAAATGTTCCGGTCTGGGCCCAGCGCCTTCGGGCACTCCTTGGACCAGTGACCGCCCCGACCGCAGCGATAGCACTGCTCGGGGTCGCCCATGCCCGGCCGCTGACGGACGCGGCTTGTAGATAACTGCACCTTCATGGGCTGCCCGTCGACCATCATACCGTTCAGCTCTTTGATAGCTTCGTTGACATCGCCCGACGCGTCCAAGTGCACGAAGCCATAGTTACGAACGATATCACACTCGACGACGGTTCCGAACTTCTGAAACAGCTCGCGGACCTCGGGCGCGCGCGTCTTGTCCGTTAGGTTACCGACGAATATTTTGGTGGTCGGCGTCGAAGGTGCCTTTCGGCTCTTGGCCGCTTCTATTTTGATAGCTTGACCATGGACCATCTCTCCGTTTAAATTCTGAATGGCTTCGCGGCCGACTTGCTCGTTTTCCATGTGCACGAAACCGTAATTTCTGACGATATCGCATTCTACGACCGTACCGTACTTTTCGAATAGCGGTCTAAGATCGGCGTCCGTCGTTTTATCGGAAAGATTCCCGACGAAGATTTTGAAAGTACCGGCGCCCGGCATTTTAGATTCTGAAACGCATACATAATTTGTCGAAGTGAGTCGTCAGCGTTCATGACAATGGAAGTTGGTAGTTCCGAAAAAACAATGCAAATAGCGACATTTGCAATTGTTTGGCAATACTTACCTTTAAGATGTAAAACTACACTAAAATAAGCACAATAAAACAAATGAACACCCGACTACTCTTTTCCACGACACTCGCAATGCACTTTAGCGCTTCTGACTACAAAATGGCGACATTCATCGACGACCAAGTGAAACGTTTCTGTGAACGAATGAAATAGAAGGATTGAGAATGTCATCAAGCAATGTACAAAAATGGCTAGTCCATTCACATCCGTTACCGTTGACCACAGACAAAGTAAGTAGGTGAAAAACGTTATCAAAATGTTTAGTTTTTAAGACATTTTAAACAAGTGTTATTTTTGCTAACATTTTATTAAAGACTAACCTAGCTACCACACTAAAGCAACCATTTGATAACGGTAAAGGACTTAAGAAATATACTACATAAAAAAATATTTCGACGAAGATGCAAGGCCATGCTCACTTTTGTATATACATACATATTTTTTATAGAAACTACGACAAAAATATCTGCAGATCATAGAAACTTCGGGTCTGGTCTGGGAATCGAACCGGAGACCTCGAACACAGCAGCAGTCACATACGGTACGAGGCAGTCAAATTTATTAGTATTGTTAATACTCCATTTAATATTATTATATTAGTATTGCTAATACTACTATTATTGTAGTCACAAATTAGTTAGTATTGTGTCAGTGCTGTAAAGTTATTTCCTAAGAATTGTAGTAGTAGTTGGATGCCAGCTAAATTAACAAATGTAGGTTGCAGATTCTTGAGGAGTATATATTTTTTCATAATTTTATGAGTTTGTAAATAGTACTGCTAGCTACAATTTTTAGTTTAGTTATACAATACTTGTTTTTGTATGATAACACGAGATATCTTCAAATTTTTATTTTGAGTTTTAAATTAACTGGCTAAAATCGGCTTAAGACCCTAACCTAGTATAATATACTTGCATCGACGTTTTATGTCTATGTAAACTGGACGCATTCGTTCCATCCATCCATGGGATTTATTTATATAGAGAAATGTGATATATGTATAATTTAAATAAGTGTAAATGTGTATTTGCTTGTTCCTTTTCATAAAAGAAATGTTGTAGTAAAACGACAACAATTTTAGAGCTTTATTAAGCACTTTTGATTTTATATGGCAAGTATTGTTTAAATGATGGCAAGGATAAACTAAATGTCAAAACCCGTCATTCTGTCGACGTACGTCTACTCACAATAATATTGAATAAATTTATGATTTAAGTCGATTTGTCGTGAAAATTGTGTTTTATGAAGAATCGCCGACATTTCGCAACGGCGTCCAGCACCTTAATCGGGGTAAGTTTTTGTTTTCATGTTAACTGTAGACATTGTGAGAAGTGAAAATAGATCCAATGGCATTTTGAATTATTAAATTTTATTTTCACTTCTAATAATCGCGTTGTCTGTGATATTTTAATGCTGTGGAATGCGGTTTTATTCGGGTGACGTAGGTTTATCGTTATAGGATCAAAAACATTATAATACGCTGGTTACAATATACTTAATATAGTATTTGAAATTTTGATACTGGTATATAGAACTATGTTATGATATTTCATAATAGTCCTATTAGTTATTATAAACAAGAATTATTTATTCATCAGACACTGAGACATTGCAGTGTTTCTTGTAAACTAATTATCTTATTACCTGTATCTGATATTCTTAACAGTGAAGAAGTGAATTACAATTTTAATATAAATTTCCATTAAAACTGAAATCAATATTATATAGTCTACGAATATATTGACATATGAACTGTCCATAAATTGTTTTTTTGATAATGTCATTGACAATCAGTGAAGCTCGTTGTCACCTCCTCATCCTGTTTCTGGACCTCTTAATCTTGAAATTTGAAAAGAGTAAACTCGAATTGCAAAGGCTGGCAAAACCAGTGCCTGATAAGTAATAGGTGGCAGTAACTTTCATGTTACCTAGTTGCACTTTTGCCAACTTTTATAAATCTAGTCCTAAGCTAAGCAGAGCTTGTGTTTTCGATACAATACGAGTGATTTAAATACATATACCCTTTTTTTAAATGTTTTCACACCCAAACTCCGTAACAAACATTTACAGGTCATACAAACAGTTGGTCCAACCCGGAAATTGAACCCGAGTTGCCAAGCACAGCAGTCACATATTTTACCACTGCACTACTTAGGCATTCCAATAGAAGCTAAACTTAAAATTTTAACCAAATGCATATCCAGTAAGGATTTCCTGTGTTACTAATTACTATTTTGTTGAGTCTACACAGGTAATGGCAGATATCAATTAAGATCTTAATTGTTCCGAATGGTTTTAAAGTGAATACATAGCATATTAAAATCCTACTAAATACATTTTACTGCAACAGTAGCATATGCAACATCTGTAGTTGAGGTCTAGGGTTCGCTTCTGGGGTCAGACCGAATGTGTGTGTGATCTGTAAATGTTCGTTGTTGAGCTGTTTTCATTGTCTAATATGAATGTATTTACAAAGGAGTATAAAAGTATTAAATTAGACAACCTAGATGTAATAGGACTTTGCTTAGTTTGGAGCTAGATGGTGTTGTATGTTAAATGTCCGAAATATTTATATTTTTTTTATTCAGGTTTCGTAACAATGTTATGCTTTCATAGACAACTATAGTTGTTTTAGTCATTATTCATCAACAACTCATAATGTCCCACTGCTGGGCTCGGGTCTCCTCAGAAAGGGTTAAGGCCATATGTAATCATTATTATCATGTCTTAATCATCTTAGTGTACACACTGAGATCATGACAGGATTTATTTTATAATTGTAACATGGTTTTTTATTTGTTTATATTTTGTTTTAAAAATATAAGGAAATATTTGTCATAGGCAAACCAGTCAAGTTTTATAATAATATGTAATTTAATATTTCTTAACTCGGTAACCTTCATTCAAAGTTATCAAATTTAAAATGTTACTTTTAAAGTAATTTCTTTTCTACTCAGTTATATGAACTTGAATTCAATTGATATATTGAATATATTTTAAAATTAATAAAAATACAAGTCATATTTTTAAGGTTACACTCATACTCACTGTAGTCGCAGTGTTTACAGGTTATACAATTAATACCTGGGTCCAGCCACTTTTTATAGTTTTAGGGCCTAACATTTAGTGAAATATTAAAGGAGGTAACTTATATTTAGTGGCTGGTACTAAAGAGAGAGATAGTGTACTAACATAGAGCACATAAAAATTATCTCAGAGATGGTTATTTTAAAAATTAGTGTAACATGTTGTTAACATTTCCATAAATAACATATTTTTCTCACAATAAATGTTACTCTGCTCATTACAATTTACATGGCACGTGACACGGCTGAAATCGATGTCTCTGCAAACAGCTGTCTCATTGCTACAAATACATCGGTGTTTCACCTACATCATTTTGTTGTGTTACATGTTGTGGGGCGGCAATGAATGGGGTACGTCAAAACCACCCGAGGTTGTCGCGTCCGGTCCGGCGTCTTGGTACGCAGAATGTGTGAGCGAGATGGTCGCCCGAGCGGGACGCACGTCGCTCGATAACGCCCGGTATTGTTAGGGCGTCCCTCTCCCCGCGCTTCGCTCAAGAGGGTTATGTAATTTAAGCAAGGCCTTTAAGTAAGCGGTTTGAATGAGGGGTCAGCATTATACTAAATATCATTCTTCCTCGCGTTAACATTTTAGTCAGTTTCTTTAGATTTGTTCGACTAATTTTGATCTTTATTCGTACCATATAGAGTAGATGTCTTGTGGCATTGGTTAACGTGATCGGGGTAGATCTTCCTCTATCACCTTTTGCTTTAAAACGTTAAAGTTTCTAGTGTAGTGAAATGTTTCTATTAATAAGTTGTATAGGAGATTGGTAGCTTACGAGGTCCTGTTAATCATTATTATCAATTAAAAGTTAACTGTGTAACTCTCATTAAAAAGTTAACAAACCTTTAATTTTTAATTGTGGCAACCTTTTTTTATGAAGCGGTGTTAATTGTCAACTTGTTTGATCGGCAATTCTTCTCATTTCATCGTCAGTTATTTCTTCCAATGTTGAATATTTAAAGTCTTCAAGTCTTCGTTGTGGTGAAAATAATTATAAAAATTGTGGATGAGATGATGATGATGATGAGATGAAAAAAAAACCTAGGTAATTGTTTTTGTGGCTCTTGTCTGACAGGTTAGATGAATCTTCTTTAGTGAAATTGTCATTATCATCTTAACTTTAGGCTACATAAATACTTCTACAGAAATCGGCCTTGCACTACCACTATTCATTCGCCACTAGTCACTTGGACCAGTCGTTTGGACATTTTGGAGAAATATTTGTTCTCTGAAACAGTTGTCTCACTTTTTGTCCAAATGAATTAATCATATACTATAACTACCTATTACTAAAATTATATATAGGTATATCAAATACGAATAATATCCTTTTGTGTAAAATCTGCACAATAGAGATAAATTAGAACATAATGCTACAGTCTGCGGATTGCGGACCGTAAAGTCTTGATGTTCGTTTGTTTATTTAAAATAAATATAAATATTTCGGACATCTAGTTACACAACAATACACAATACTACAATACACAACGCCATCTAGTCTCAAGCTCAGCAGAGCTTGTAGCTAGTAGCTTTGCAGATCATTCAAAGATTTGGTCCGACAAGGGGATTAGACCCAATAGCTCAAGCACAGCAATCGCATAAGCTACCGCTGCGCCAGGGAGTCAGGCAGTTACTTTCGAATTTCGTAATATCTTAATCGATTTGAATATATACTTTCCGTTTAGTTCTATGTAATTTCCATGAAACATTTATATCCCTATATAGGGAACAACAAAAAAAAGCAATTTATTGTAATGCAATACGCGTGTAGGCTACCGTGAGAGACCCACGCTTCGGCATGAATGGGCCGGCTCGACCGGAGTGATACCACGGCCTCACAGCAAACCGAGTGAGTGAGGATACCGGAGGCCCATAATCCAACCCTTCCCCTCATTCCCCTTCCCATCCTCCAAGGCCGGCAACGCAACTGTGACGCCTCTGGTGTTGCGGGTGTCCATGGGCGGCGGTAATCGCTTACCATCAGGCGATACGTCTGCTCGTTTTGCCCCCTATTCCATAAATAAAAAAATAAAGTAGGCTCGTTGTATAGTTAACTATGTTGTGTATTTTAAATGTACTGTAATTTTACTGATTATAATACGAGTAATATAAGTCATGAGACCTTTAAGCTAACAAAATATCCTTTCCTTATTATCACTTGTTCATTAAATAATGCATGATCACAAAATGAAAGTTCGCAGATGGCACACACTTTCAAGAACTTAATAAGAATTTCTAGGGCTTCTGATTTTTATAATAATTTTAATCAGAGAGATATGGGATCTCATTTCTGGCAGACATGTTTACAGTGCGTCAATACGGGAAATGATGTTTCCGCGATGCGACATCACGAAAATGCTTTACTATATTGTGTGTGATGAATGGAACCAGCCCCAAATGGAATTCGGAATATAATACTACCTATGTGTAGCAAAGTTCCAAGGTCTACATTCCGAGATACTGGACTTGTTGTTATGATAAGTTTTATACTATTTATTAACTTCGTTTGCAATTTATGAATTTGTTACAATTTGTATTGGTTTTAGATTAAGAAGAAAGAAATTTATTATTTTAATGTCTTTTACAATTATTTAAACAGCATACATATTGAATTACTTGGCTTAAGGGCCTGTGTCCCTTAGACGGGGCAAAGGGTGTTTGCAGTGCATCGCCATCCCGCTCGGTCTTGAGCGTCTTGCTTGATTACGCTCAAGGTCTTGCTAATAGCCTTCGCTTCATCGATGATAGTCCGCACCCCAGGTTTTTTTGGACGGCTATGCTTTTTCCTTGGGGATTTCAGTTGTCTTAGTCTTCCTCGGGATGTGGTTGGAATCTCTTCAGAAGAGCGTACATATTGATTCTATTTTAACTATATAAAAAAATTCATATTTCCAAATATAAATTAAGGTAGACCATCATAGGGACCAAGACACTTTGTGGTTAGGACTCCAAGACCTCTTCACTATATGAACCTTGTCAAGTAGGACTACCTTCCACACCTGATCTTTTGCGATATTCGCGTTTTGTAAGGCCAATCCTTACATCTTTATGGGAAATAGTAGGAGTGAGTCCCTCTATTACAATAATTGACGCGTGATATTCGCGATTTGAGACGCGATATGTTGTATTATTTCACGTAATGTGCTGAAAAGATCAGCACTGTGATGAATATCTGCTTTTTTTATTTGTCTTTATTGTATACATATAGTAAGAAATGGTACACTAGGAACAGTCACAAAGTATGTATAACAATTGGCGGTCTTATCGCTCTCGGCGATTTCTTCCAGACAACCATAACACGGATATGAATGTTTCAAAATTTTGAAATTTAGGGTAGCTTACATACAGGGAACACATAAAATATACAAAAAAACAAAAAGTAATAGTAGCGATCCATATACAAATGTTATACACTATTCCCATTACACAATCATACTTATACCTACACAAATACATATACACACTGAAATTTTTAAGTTTTAAGAGATGAGGTTTAATTTCCCAGGATTTTCAAGCTGAATTTTTTTTTTGTTGCAGTCTTTTCAAATTCGTTTTTAATGCATATGATTAATGTAGTATGTGATCTAAATCTCGTCTGTTCTCGGTAGTTGACCATTATTATACTCACAACCCTGTACAATTTAGATATAGTAGCATTAAACAAAGTAGTAACTTCAGTCAGTCGCATTTTTTGTTAACATTTTGTTCACGCACGTAAAAAACCTTTTAAGCCGAAATATTTTGTTCGGAGTTGAACAAAAAAACAAATTGTCCAAGTGAATCACGAGTGACATTCTGTTTGCGGCAAAAATCGTTGCTAAGAATGATTCACACCTGACTTAAACTAGGTTTGTTGTAATTTTGAAACGCTCGCGCCTCCCGAGATAATCCTTTATGGACCAATCGCGCGAAGTAAGCCCCCCTCTCTCTCTCTCTCTCTCTAAGTGTTAGTTTGTTGAATCATGCCACCGATTCTAACGCTGATACTGTGCTAAATGTAAAGTATTGTATTTGTTCTGAGTGGAACGGAATCCGAATAATGATGTTAATTTACGCGATCTGTTGCTGATATGATATTTGACCGTTCTAGACGAAATTTAATTACAAATGTCACTTGTGGATTGATTTATGATATCATAAATGTGTTGTGATTTAAACAACAATGTTTTGTATGGTTTCTGTGTACAGTACCTACACGATATTTTGGGAATACACGAGCTGGTTTGTATTGCTATTATACAAAATAAATTTTGGAGAAACGGTATCTAACCGGTTTAGCAAACTGTAAAAAAGAATTAAAATCCAATCTTTCATCAGATACTATAGATACATGAATAGAATATTAACTAATTGTGTATAAAAATAATGACAACTCGTCTTGCTAGAAACATATAGATAAATGTGATGTGAGTAAGTAATAGTGATAAGACTAAGTCGCTAGCCGCAGTAAGAAGTCTGGCGGAAAGATTTGAATCTAATCTAATAAACATCATCAAAATATATGTAAATACATTTTATCTTACACAAATAGACGATTAGTCGATGCATCATAAAATGGAACTGGTCATCTGTTTGAGAGATGTGTCAATTTATTATCATTACTTAATACTATTTTTCGGACTTCCTCGGTTGTGCAGTGGCAGCGTATGCGACTGCTGTGCTTGAGGTCTCGGTGTCGAGTCCCGAATCGGACCAAATGTTTATATGATCTGCAACTATTTGTATCATGAGCGTGAGTTTGAGTGTTTTCTATGTATAAATATATAGTGTTTACAAAAATAAAAGTAAATATATATTCATGTCAGTTGTCTAGTACCCATAGTACAAGCTCTGCTTAGTTTGGGACTAAATGGCGTTGTTTTTTAAATGTCCGAAAATATTTTAAAATGTACAGTAAATTCAATTTGGCTTTTTATTAATTTTATCGAAATCGGTGCAGTGGTTTAACCACTCTCAACTCAGATATGAATACAAAATAAATGTTGTATTATCCAAACCAGTCCTTATTAAAACCATCTTTGTTTGATAATAATTAAGGGAACTTCCCGTACTTTGTACTTTACAAACGAAGATCTCTGGTAATTACGAAGGTAAGATAACGGTATCTGGCTGTGATAATCCTCTATATAAAAGATAACGGCGGTGTGCATACATTCAGTTTGAATCAGCCTTACTTACCTGGTAAACACTCAGTACTGCGTTCAGTAATATTGTTAAATGGAGAACATTCTGATTTAATTATATATAGGTGGAAATGAGTTTGTTTGTTACTTAAGTCTTGAGCTTCGTAAGAGATTTTCGTGAAGTTTAGGTTGTGGTAGAGACCAATTATGTTTGAGAAGGTTCACTTAAAGAGTATTTATTGAGATTAGCATAATGTTTTGTCGATTTCTGTTTATACTTGAGTCGCAGATCAACGATGAAAAATGTACTTTAATTGAAATATTGCTCTGTTGGCGATGTGGTTGCATATGCGACTGCGGTATATCACTTGTACATGGAACACGGGTTTGTTTTCCGTGTCGGACCAAATGTTTTTATAATCTGCAAATGTTCCTTTACGATGTATTTCCAAAAATAAATAATTATGTTTTAGTATCAGTTGTCTAGTACAGATTGTATAAGCTCTGCATAGTTTGGTACTAAGTGACGTTATGTTTAAGATGTCCGAAATGTCCGAATTATTTATTTATAGTACACATTACACAGCTATTTGTCCTGTTCAAGAAACGAACTGACAACCTAGGTCTTAACAAAAAGACATCTAATCGCTCGACGACCACTATATCAGTCGATTCAAAGATATAGTATTGAAGACAACAAAAATATATTGAATTAGTATGTAACTTTGTGGTTTCTTTTCTTTCTTTTTTCTTTTTTTTAAAGACAACTCCCGCATTAGGAATATACATTCCTGTGTCGCGGGGTTCTCTACAAACATACATGAAACGGACATAAAGTACACCCAGACTTAGAACAACAATTTATGAATCACACAAAGTGTTGTCCCATGTAGGATTTGAACCCACAACACTTGGCACAGTAGGAAGCGGTGTGGCGACCACTCCAACCACTAGGCCAACCGTGTAGTCAAAGGTTAAGTGTAGTATAAGGTTTAAGATTTGTAAAACTATAAGTTTCAATAGAAAACCAAATAACATGTTGCCTTATATCAATTCGCCGAAACTCCAATATTTCTTTCAGAATCAGAAGTTTTCTTCAATGAAATCTCAACATCGGCTTCTATTTTTAAATTTAAAACTTCCGAATTTCCAGACTGCACGTCGGCACGCATTTCGCATATCTTCGTGAAATTGTTATAACATCTGTGCCAAAAAAAAACGGCGCCAAAATTCCACAGCTGTTTTATATTTTTTCAACATGGCGGTATAATTAGACATGTATTGTTTGTCAGGATTAGACGCTGATTACAATATTGTTCTTAGCGCATTTTGTAAAAGTTTTTCTTAATTTAGGACTTTACATAATGTTAAATTCTTAAAATACGTGTCTTTCATCACTTTATAATATTTTTAAGGATAGAAGCAATTGTTATGTATTGTATCTTTGTACGTTTGAAATATTGTCGCACTCGTTTAATGCCATAGTTTTGTTAAAGAGAATGCAACCAACAAATTTCACAACAACTAAACAGTGTTAATTAGAAAAATAACTATCAACTAAAAATTACATCAAAACCGGTACAGCGGTTTAATAGTGAAAGCGTAATAGACAGAGTTCCTTTTGAATTTATAATGTTCGTATAGATTACAGTTCTGTTAATATTCTGTAAGAGATCGTCATGAGCGATAAGACCGCCAATTGTCACATTTGTATGTTGTAATTCTTTTTTTTTCTATCTGTTAAGTGTGTACAATAAAGTTTAATAAATAAATATTACCTTACTTGTACACATATTATTTATGTGTACAAGTATACATAAAAAGACACAAAGAGTAAGATAAAACAGCATTGTAACCAAAAATTTTGACCTTAGAATTGTTAGCTTTCATGGTCAGTGGTAGTCATTAGGTGACCTTTCTGCTTGCAAATATAAAAAAAGTCTGTTAGAAAAGTTGTGGGTAGTTGTTTTTCAACTACCCACAACTTTTCTAACAGACCAGTGCGAGTTGGACTCGCGCCCCGAGAGTTTTGTATAAATCTGTAAGTATATAAGTAAAATTTATGCTTTTCGCAAATTTCCCTTTATCTGTGGTATAAGACGTTCTTTCGTACCACATTTCAAGATTCTGAGTTCACGGGCCTGTAGGTTTTGATTCCCTTACCAGAGTCGCAAATTTGCAGCATAAACGGCTATCTTTTGATTGCGTTGGCTTAGAAGTTTGATTTTTTTACAGCTCCAAGGGACAGTGAAATTAAGTATTTAATATGAATTCCTGCCAAATACCTCCTTCTTTCCTGCGAAAAATTGTCTTGAAATATAGACAGGTGGACAAAAAAGTGATCCTATAAGGGTTCCGGTTTTTCCTTTTGAAGCACGGAACCCTAAAAAGTAACAGACGTAATACATTACATCAAGGGCCGTTAACAGTCATCCGCTGGACATACACCTCTCCTCAGAAAAGGTTTGGTCAACTATACAGCCCATAACCCATAATATATGTATAAACAGTAATTTTGATTATGGTTAAACAAAAAATTTATGTTATGGACGATTGAGACGAGATATGGACGAGAGTGATCATCTAAAAAACTCCTCTACGTTTTTGAACCTTGCACACTCATCCTCATATTAACCTACTAAGAACGTGAGTTACGTGAAAAGCACGGAATACCAACCGCTATCACGTGGAACCTCCCCTCCTGCGAGGTGGGATAGGGCCACATCGGGGAGCTCTCATTAAAGAAACGCAAATTATATGACGCTTTGACGGTTGGTGGCAAACGAACACATGCACACACATAAGACAGAAGTAGATCTAGAAAGGGTGTGGACCTTTACTCATTTCACTAAATTTCATCTTACTCCAGTTAAACTGGTCAATGTTTATCGGTTGTAGTAAACGATTTTTTAAGGTCTGATGCCTTTGTACTACTGTAATTCAAGTTTGTACTACTACTGATGCCTCTGTACTCAGAAGATATTTATTACTTGTTATCCAAAGGCATAGATAAGATACAAAAAGTTTATACAAGTACCTTGAAAACCAATTATGTTCTCTATTATTAGACTACATGAAACTGAGATGTTTAAGAGTTTTTTGTTTCTGGTCACGTTAAATCATAATTTAGGATTGACTTGACACGAAATGATTTGAAATTAATTATTTAGCCTTTAGCATTTATTGTCTTATTGAATATGATGTGCAGAAATGGGTGTCATACCTTACCCACCCATGGAAGGAGCTTCCCATAAGTTGAGGTGATTGAGCCGGCGGGCCGCAGTCCAGTCAATGGTTGATGTTGAGAAGTTTTTATGTCGCAATTTAGGATTTGCAGTTACTACGTAGTTCAGTTTGCATTCCTTAAATGGCAGTTTATTATATTTTTGTGTTACAACTTGCAACAACGACAAAAAATGAGCTCTGTTCAGCTACTGTTACGCATGAACGCGTCGGAGTACGTTCTTGTGTTTAAAGAAAAGTAAATTATTAGACATCGAACCACGTCACTAACATGTAGAGCAGCGTGTTATCTCATACATCAATAGAGCAACATGGGCCACCGAACGGCCACCCCGTTACGTCTTTTTCCGATACAAAACAGTCCGTCATTTTTGAGGGGGAAATCTTCGCACATAATTTAGACTCACATTTATAAACAATCGCCTGTCACAACGAAGTCACATGTGGAGGAACGGGTATCATGTTCCTCCAACACAAAGGGAGCAACCTCCGACAGGGCGAAGTGATCATGCCTGGCGCGCCATTGCTTAACGATTCACGTTGGGATGTTGTATTCATGCTAAGAACTTCTATTGCGCGGTTTAGGATTGGTAGATTCTTTGTTTCCTTCGTTACTCTGTAGTACCACGTATATTCAGTAGATGGCGCTGTTGTGTGTTTCTGTTGTTACGTTGTACGTGGAAGTCGCCACACACATAACAATTCAAACAAAATATTCAAGGCACTCATATACATTCTGTATAAGAACAGTATAACTCGTAGGCCTATTTGGGCTTCTACTTTGACTGAGGGGAACACCTGCGTATGGCTAAGCCCTACCGTGTTGCTGTATACATACACCTAACATTGTGTAGTCTATTTATTAATATATGTAAGTATAAATAAGTAACATATGTCTATTTCAAATATATACAATATTCTTTAGTTTGTGATAAGAATCTAAAGTCGATCCTTTTATTCGGGTCAACAAAGTTGTCGGACAAATGTTTTGAGTGTTGCCTATCGCTTGAGGGTTGTTTGCTAACCGTTTTGTTACTCGTGTAAACCTACACAGAAAAAACCTCATAGAACACAGAAAACTGAGGTTTATGGAAAATGTTTCAGATAGAACTAATGAGATATTTTAAGAATAGAGGTGGGCTTCTGTTTATTGTCCTTTTAAAATTAATACTGGATCATCATAATTACGGTTTATTGTGGGTATTTGTGTTCAATTACGTACGCTTCGCAGTACGTTTTGCAGCTTGAATTTCATACGAGAGCTTACGCCCTGGTGTCAAATTAGATTTTATTGCGATATTTCACCCGGTCTTTTTTATGCAGACCCTGCAAAATGACTGTACTCGGCGTGATGGAAAGCATAAGCAGAATCCGAGAGTGGTGGTCACCATACTCATTGCGAAAGTTGATATTGCAACAATGCAGCATGGTGACCCTTACTATAGTGGCCTAGTAATGCTTCTGCATCATTGGACCTACGGTCTTACACTCACCAACGAAACACGACATCACGAACGCTGTCATTTTACGGTGATTTTCTGTGCGAGGGGAGTACCGTGTGTCAAATAAATCAGCGTGGCTCTACTGCATCTAATTACCGCAAGCTGGCAAAAGGTTGGAGTTTTGAGAGGATTTTGATCCTGATTTATTACTTTTTTCTTAAATATCGATTTAAACTGTTTTTGAAAACTTATTTTTCGGACGTCCTGCTTTGGTTGTTTTTTAGTAGCACACCTTTCGGGAACTAAACTTTCCATAAAATAACCTTCAGTGACTTTAGCAACTATTTTCATATGCTTATTGATTGATCCGAATATAAAGGAACGGTTTACATTGTTAGTGTCACCCCGTCCATGGCAATAGCAAGCTAATAGATTATTTTTAACTGTTCCCTTCAGTGACTATAATGCTTAGGTTACATTGTCTAATAACCTTGTGAGGCTCACATTTTTTTGGTTAAAATTTTGCAATACAACATAAGAGTTAAAACATTTTAAACGTTTCACTCTTAATTCACATTTAATTTCATAATAATTATCAAAAATATTAAAATCCTAAGAAAATATTCGAAACAAACTGTCCGTTTGCCTTTTCCTTTGCTACTCTCTGCCATTTTTAATGTTTAAAAAATATATAATATTCATTAATAAATTAACTATATGTCATTAAGCTATTAAGCCCGAAATATGTATTACATTATGCGAAAAGTGTGTAAATAAATACATATTAATACTTGTGATTTTTACGCTGCTGAAATATATACCGATATATTTCTTCCATACAAGACGCTTACATTTTAATTTAGCTAGATCGAAATTTAGAACTACAGCTGTGAAAATGTCACATTTACTTCAAAGTTGTCATAAAACAAAGTTTGTATTATGTTATTTTAATTTATATCACATTGTTATTTGAAAACCGAATATGCTAAGTCGTGCAATAAGTACGACAGAGGGCCGGTTAACGACTTAAATTAGATTTTTATTCTATTTGGTCTAAACGCCTAAACTGTTTTTAACTGTGTGTGTTTTGCGAGCGGTCCGAAGATAATATTTAAATTCATCCGTTTTTAAAAACACAACCATGTGAAAATTTCTTAGATAGTTTCGGTGCTTATCGTAGGTTACAAAGGGACTCGACAATTATATAATAGACAGGAGACTTAACGGGGTACCTTGATTACTAAAAGAAGATCGTATAACTAAATAGATCGACGTATAAAACTCAGAACTTAATTTTACTTCAATTTGATCCTGCAACTATCTAAAATAGTGAGAACTGATGGAAGAAATTAAATAAAAAAATGTAGTTTAAAGTTTTAATAATTTGCGTTTGAATGCAAAGTTTTGCACTACCATCACTAGAGAAACTTAATTAACAGTACAATGAATTCTTGTCGTGTCCCATCTGAGCGCTATCCATGTGCACGGGGGTTGTCCCCGGGAGGGTGAGGGGTTAGAGGGTGTAGGTTCAGCTCGTCGCTAGTGCTCGACGTCAGTTCCATTGATCGTGTTGTGACGTCACTGCAGCGGTCGTACGATCGTTCGCGCCTCTTGCCCGGGCCGCGTTCAGTTCGCAAACACCTCGCAGGCTCTGCTGTAAATGGAATTGTTTGATTTGTAGCCACTGTTTGTGTGTTTTGCAAACGTTCTAAATGACTTTTAAATGTACTACAAATTGAATGTTACTTTACGTTGTTTTATTTATGTGTATTACTACAGCTTTTCTTACTTTTTTTTTGAGTTAATAATGAATTATTTCAAGTAAATTCTTCGGCGTTTCCTAATCGTAAAATTTATCTAATGAAACTCTTCCACTAATATGTACTGTTTTATACTATTTTATTATTTTACTACTATTTATAAATGTAAAACAGAGTACGATGAGAACTAACACTTTCTTTCCACGGAAATTTGAGAAAACAAAGTTGATAAATAGACAATTTACGACATACGACATACGACAACATACGTGTTAATTACGTAAGAAAGTAAGAAAATAGATTAGCTAGGTATATTAGTTCAGAAATAGCTACACTACAAATAAATAAAATCAATTTCAATAAGAACCTAGTTTTTCTGCCCCGATGGCGTAGTGGTAGCGTATGCGACTGCTGTGATAGAGATCTCGGGTTCGAACGAGTTGGACCAAATGTTTGTATGATTTACAAACATTTGTTTCGGAGTTTGGGTGTTTTCTGTGTATAATAAGTATGTATTTACAAAAAAAAAAGTAAATGTATTAATATCAGTTGTCTAGTTACCCATTTTTCTTTTTACGTGTGGAATCCCCCTCGGGCCTTCACCCCACCGGGGTTTGTGGCGGGGCGGTGTGTCGGAATCGAACCGACTAAAACCACACGGTGTGCCACTCGCGCCTGAGACGGGAAAGATCCGTAAACCGCTTTCTTACTCCATCCGGGAACAAGTTGTCTAGGACCTACAGTACAAGCTCTGCTTACTTAACTTAGTAGTTGTAGTGTAATTATGTGTATAATTACCATTTTTGTTTAAAATATGAAATTGATTAGTATCCAATTTCATTAAATTGTAAGATGATCTAATTATCACATTCTTTATAACTGACTACGGCGAAGCCAAAAGTACCACAGTAAAGCCTAAACTACTGAACCGATTTTAACGAATGAGGTGTCAAAAATTCGTAATAGCGCTCCGGGTAAAATTATATAAGTTTTTACGCAGTCGGATTAATCTTTAAAACTTCTCGCCTCGCACAATAATAGTCGCCTGCGGCATTCCTGGACCCATATGACATTCAAGAAAGACCGTACTCCTTCTTAGAAGGCTGGCGACGCACTTGTGACGCTTCTGGTGTTGCGGGTGTCTATGGGCGGCGCTAATCGCTTACCATCACGATATCCGTCTGCTCGTTTGCCCCCTTTCCCATTAAAAAACTTTTTCTTGTCATTAATTATATCACAATACAAACAAAATTAATATCTTAGAAAATGAAACTATATCCTATTTAGTCATTTTAGTCCGAAAGAGTAATTTAACACATGTATGTATGACCTCAAATTAACTTAATAAGTACACCGCACAATGCTAAAAGTACTTAATGTTTAACTTGCAAAGTTTCTAACAACTCGGTCCACATTCATCCCGTTCTGACTACCTCCCCCATTTCATACATTTTTTGCACCTTATTTTAATATTCGACTAACCAGGAAAAGTTTATTACCAACACTGAATTTATGAGCTGACTTTTTTGACGTTAGCAGGAAATTAAAAAATGACTGTTTTCAAATATATATATTTTTTAAATGAGCTGTGATCCAGGTAATTAGAGTTTGAGGTTCGTAACATATTGATCTGAATATGTTTAAGACTTTAGATATCATTATGAGTAACTTAAAATTTCCATTTCATTTTATTATTTGTTTATTTAATGTTTTCATTTAAATGTTTCAATTTGAGTGTATAATATGCTCATATTGAAACATTTTAGTTACAAGAAAATAACAGGTTTTTTTAAGTTTTCTTCCAGCTAACCTTAGAGTGAATAGAATATTCGTACAGGCATTTAAAAATGCCATAAGGAAATCGATCAAGTATAAACTCAATTTAAATACTGGCATGAGTACAAAGGTTGATTCTAGAATGTATGAAGATGAATGTAGCCTACATATTGAGAAAAGTGTGAATAAAATCAGAAATGCTGTATTTTCCATGTACATGGGTAAACTCAAATATTGGTAATGTATAAAACAATAGTCTGTGAAGTTTTGTAATTAGCTACGAATATAACGATATCAAAGCTCTTATCAGTGTTTTCATCGTAGTGAGTGAAAAGTGTTGGTAATCGATTTCGTTTATATATTAAAATTATTTCAATATTTGCAAGGTTTCAATAGCCGTTCAATTGATATTATTATTTTTTGTTATCGCTGATCAGTCATGAACCATTATACGAATGAAATATAGCTTGACTATATTTTTACAATAATTAAATATATAGTCTGCAGAATGAAATACAATGTAAAAGAATTAAAAAAATACAATGCCTTATATTAATTCTTTGAATAGTCATATGCTTATTGTGACCACCACTCTTGGATTCGGCTTAAGGTTTCCATCAGGCAGAATAGAGACATTATGGCAGGCCTATACAAAAAAAAACAAAATGGAGGAGTCCCTAAAGCGATAAAACTTGTTTGACAACCGCGGCCGTAATCAGTAATCAACTAGGCTCTTTCCCCGACGAGGGTAGGGGAAAAATGACACCGGTTACGTAAATTTTTAAATTGGGCCTGTCGCTTAGATTTTAACGTTGCCAATGTTGCACGATGAATATCAAGAGACAAAACATGAAATAATAAATTTGACGAATATACTTGTACACAGAAGACTGTTATGTTCATAATATTTGTATTCGAATGTCACCTTGCAATAACATCTGTTTACAAAGAATATTACATTTTATATTATACTAATGACCGGCTTCGGGAGTTTTTGAAATTCCTGGATTTCCTCTTACTATAATATGCATGTATAGCTAAGACTGTATTAATATCCGTAGTAGAGTAGTTGAAAAGATCGCGAGAGAGCGGAAGCGACTTAATCCTACTAATATTATAAATGTGAAAGTTTGTGAGGATGTTTGTTACTCTTTCACGCAAAAAAGTACTGAACGGATTTGGATTAAACTTTACAGTAATATAGCTGAAACATCAGAATAACGCATAGGCTACTATTTGCCGCGATTAAAGATATATACGCTGGCGGAGCCGAGGACATAGACTAGTACTACGTTATATTTCCATACAATTTATTAAGACAAAATTGAAAATTATTAACAATAATTAACAAACACTACACTATATTTACTAGTACCTACCTATATCGTATGTAGGTGTGATGTTGGCAAAATTGTACACTTCTATAGTTCACAGCTGTCTCGCTTCAACGTATACCTGTGTGAATTAAATAACGTGGGGTCGACGACCCTCGGGAGTTAATCTGAGCATTGCTGAAGGGTTGCCCTTCTTACTTCATATATATAGATACAATTTATCACTATATAGTACAAAACAAAGTGGCTGCCCGCAGTCTATCTATCCCTATAAATGCTTAAATCTTTAAAATTACGCAACGGATTTTAATGCAGTTTTCTTTAATAGATAGAGGGATTTACGAGGAAGGTTTGTATGTATACTACGTACATAACATAGTAGAGAAACATTGATAATCTAGAGACCCATAAAATGTGATGTCGAATAACTTTTTTTTATCCTATTAAGTACCTTAAATACATTGTGCATTTAATATAGATCAATATGACCTTTAACAGTAAGTAATTTAAAAGAATATATTCGAAGCACAACAAAACTGTGGAATGAACTGTCGCCTGCGGTATTTTCGGACCAATATGACCTTCAAATCTTCAAGAAAAGAGCGTAATCCTTTAAAGACCAGCAACGCACTTGTGACGCCTCTGGTGTTGCGGGTGTCCACGTACGGCGGTAATCGCTTACCATAAGTTCGTCAACCTCGTTTGCCCCTTGTATCATAAAAAAAGAAGATATTACAGATTTAAAATTAACGAATCGTGTCGTTGGTGGGTGCATTTGAAATCCACCCGTGCGAACTCGGTCGGGTCGCTAGTATATGTTGATATATTGTGGTGTAATAATTTGAGAAAAAAGCCAGGAAACTATGTCCAGCAGTAGGCTGTTAACGCAATTGATGTGATATGAAAGCAATAAGTCCCACCGTAATGGTTCCCATGATCAACGATTTATGTTGAGTAGATTTAGAAAGAACAAGAATTATTGGTTGTAGTAAATAAGTACAGCATAAATGCGTTTTATGGACACGCCATTATTCCGGTGATAAGATCCGTTATGGAGGATTGGCTCGAGAGGCATCACGTGAGCCTCTCATAACGGCTAACGCCGTTGATCACTGGAAAAGCCTGTGTTAGATCTGCAAGGAGCCAACGCCTGAGTGCCAGTGCCAGTCGGTGGTAACCGAGAGGATTTTCGCTCAAATAAAAGGATAAATACTTTCACATTATGTTAAACCTGTAACGATATAATTTATGAAACAAAAAATGAAAAGGTACATTTTTTATGTTGCAAACATTATAAATGGTGTTTCGTTTTTCATATTGTCATTAAACATTCATATGTTTTCATTATTTAAAAATAACAGAGATCAAATATGATTACAGAAATTTTGCAATTCAGGGTCAGAAAAATAGGGTTACTTTAATAACTAAAGATGAAACTAATATCCGGCAACTATTCGGAATTCGGCCTATCCGGCTTTGTTTTCATTATTATCAAAATACCAAAACTTTGGTTTTTTTGGTAAAAAGCTTTCATTTTAAAATTAGCAATAAATAATAGATTTTGATAGACGTATTGAGAAGGTGCAAAGATCTGAATTAGAAACTGATTATTATTAAAAGATAAAACTTCAAAACTTTAACTCTTTATATGTGTAGGTAGCCTTTCGTCTAATCAGTGCGGATACTTTTATGAAAGGTTTTATTGCTTTCGAATAACAATAGAATTTATTAGAATCGGATACACAAACAATTTCTGTGATCTTAAAGTTCAATAATGATTGCAGCTGCTTTCCTTCCCACACGTCTTAGATAAATTTTCTTACGATCAATTAGTGTTGCGTATTTTGCCTATACAAACATGGTATATGGTAACAAGGTTGTTGAGGCCCAGTGGTGCAGAAAAATACTAGGCCGCCATGGTGTGGGTTACTATGCTGCGTTGTTGCAATCGCAATGTGTATTGTGACCATTGCTCTTGGATTCTGCTTATGCTTAATATTAGGCAGAGTGGAGTCATTTTGGCAGGTCTATATATAATATTAAGTACCCTAAGTAAATAGAACATATCAACCGACTTCTTCCGTCCTTTCAACATATTCTGACCGACTCTGACTTTCAGCAAAGACGATGCCCCAACTAGACAACTGAAATAAAATTTCACAAATTCTTCTTAAAACATAACCCGATTTCGAAAGAAGGAGGGTTATGTTTTTCGAGTATACGTATGTATCTATATTTCTTTTGCACGCCCTAGAGCCAAACGGCTTGTCGTATTTTTATGTGAGTGGTGTCAATAGATTTGTCGGGTACATCAAAATTAAAAAATTAAGGATTTTTGGCGCCAAAAAGTAATCTCGAAAAATAACCAAGCCATTGATATTTAAAAAAAAGACATCTTCTAAACAGAGAACCTATTTATATAAAGCTGTCATACACCTTTATACTTTAACATACAAGAAAATCGACTCCATGGAATATATTTCATTATCTTTACCACATCGATTTCTACAAAGCTTCAGAATTATTTATTACTCGATCCCCTATTAGCATTTACGATGTATCTGTGGATATATGATAATAAACTCTGCTTACCCTTTGTAGAGATTAAAGGGAGTGAGTACACTTATTGACCCTTCTAACTAGCGCGTAGGTAACAAAACATGTTAATCACGGTGTAATAGGATGGGTGTCCGACCGGCATTGAGTTCTTAAGTAAGCTTTGACGTAAGCTGGAGTCTCTTTTTACGTTTAACCATGAATGTGATAATTATTGTAGCGGTACGGAATTTAAATTAACAATGAAATGGATCAGAGCAGATTGAACTTAAAAACCTTTAATTTATTTTGGGACTATTCTACAATGTATTAGTCTATAAATACTTACATAATACTACAAACTACCTACCTTAGTTAACTAACCACCTTACTTAATACTATAAATTCTATACCGTGAGAGAGCCACGCTTCGGTACGAATAGGCCGGCTCGACCGGAGTGATACCACTGCCTCGCAGAAAACCGGTGTGAAACAGCGTTTGCGCTGTGTTTCACCGAGTGAGTGAGGATACCGGAGACCCATTTTTATTTGAAAGCCTGTTTCCTTGCCTTGGTACTTAGCTATGTTTGGTTAATATCGGTCCAGCAGTGTAATAGTGTCAGATCTTTTACAAAATGATTATTTGAAGGCGTTTTTGGCGTATGATTACTCGATTAAGAGAGTTTTTTAAATTAATTATTTATATTATTATGTGGAGGAACAGGCCACATGTTCCTCCAACTCAAAGGGAGGATCCTCCGACCAGGCGAGGTGATCACGCCTGGCGGGTCACTGCCCAACGGTTGATGTTGGGAATTTGTATATATCTTAATCGGCGCGAGAACTTCTATTGCGCGATGCAGGATTGGTAGCTTCTTCGTGCACTACGTTACTCCGTAGTTCAGTGTATCTTCAGTGGATGGCGTTGTCATATATTTATGTTGACGCTGTATGAGGAAGTCGCCACAATTATTTTAAGCTTTTATTTGTTATCGTTTTACTGCTACTTCACTCTCTCGAAGGGTGTTAATTTTATTGGGCGGCTTCATGTAATGGAGTCTGTGTCCTCACATATTCTGAGAGACTAACTCCATTAGACGTGGGTACTTGGATGGACACATGGATTTTTACATGGACCTAGTAGCTCCAGTAAAGTGTAAAATAATTGTTGAGTCAGTTTGACAGGTGCAAAATTGTGTCGATACTTGCTTACCTATTAGGCAACTAGCCTGTACGTTTGCCTCCTAAATCGTATATAGTAGACTTCCATTTATTATCCCTACCTTACAATTGGAATGCCAATATAATAATATTATACTAGCATGAACATCATATACATATTAACTCGATAGGTCTAAGTTGATAGAAAGGATGATACCCTCGTAATTCACTTACTTATGCCAGGGCGACGGCTAGTCTCGCCACCTCGCCCCGCTAACACACCGTTAAAAATGATTCTCCTCCGGATTTACCGACGTACGTATTTCTAACAAGATTTTTGAAAATATTCTTTCCTTTCAGACTGTTATAGTTTAACTTGCCGTTAGAGGTTTTTAGACCCACTAAAGGCCTCAAACAAAGCTTCGCGACTGTTATCCTATGATAACAACTGGGACCGACTGCTTCACGTGAGCTCTGATTTAGATGCTCATAGTATTATGTTCCAAGCGGTCACCCATCCAGCTACTGACCGCACCGCCTTTGCTTACCCTCGGTGATTTCTAATCACCGAGTGCAACTGGGCTATGAGCGTCTCATATCCTCATAAATACTTAGGTAATTTAGAGTACATACGCACAAATATCGCATAATGCTTGAATATAATGTTATTACTTTTATTTGAATATACGTTTTATTAAATGTGTGTATTGGTGTTAACATCACGCTTAGACTAAAAGGAGCCGAGCATGATTGAAAAGAGACGCAGACAAAGTTGCGTGGGTCAGCTAGTGTATTTATAATTACATTTAGAAATGAGTGATCGAGACCCTCCCTAGATGTTTATTTTCATCCAATAACTTTTGTATATTAATACTCTTCTAGGCAACGATAATGTGTCGATGACCTATATTTCTGGATGACCAGGAGTAATTATAAGCGAATGTTCGAGAATGTCCACGCATATGTATCACAAGGGAACGACAAAGTACCTACATATATTTTGTTTATTTTCTTCGCTCAACCGTGAGCCATTGTACTGTATGATGTACACACGTTGTTATATGAGTACTTATATCTATAAACATTTTAAGCTCATAACTCAAACGTTTGGCCGGAACTCCATTGTGGAGTTAATGCTCCAAAATTCATGTGAAAATGTTTTTACCAAAGAAAGATGTATATGAAACATTGTTTTTGAAATTATCTTTGTTATTTAATAACTAGTATTTGCATTTTGAGACCAAGCCACTTTATTATGGTCGTCCGATACAAGAGCTACTTAACTTACTTGTCGATTTACACTGTGCTATAATAAATATAATTGTAGGTCGACAGCCCCTTATCTTACGTGTAAGAATGTGGCGTGTTTCATTTGACCTGCAGAGTATGTAGACATGCCATTCAATTGGCAGCCAATATGGCGGCGCTATGTGGACAAAAACAAATGGTAGCGACAGTTTCCACATTTTTAAAAACGTTATTTGATTTACATTAGTCGATTTCCTTTATTTTAAGTATAGAGCAACCAATACCGCCATCGAAACACGACAGCACGATTGCTGTCATTTTAGGTTGATATTTTGTACGAAGGCAGTACCGCTGTTCGTGCTGAAATCAGCTGAAATCGCTATATATGAATGTGATAAAGGATGGATGCATCATTGACTGCTCGAAATAGGTTTCTTCAATTACACCTTAAAAGTCTAAATATCTCATCCCAATAATCTATATAAACTCTGACAATCACCGCCATTTCAATTATTCGAAAAGTAATTGCACGATAGAATCTTCAATACCTTAAAACAAAATGTCCTTTATTTGCAATCGTATGTATGGTAACAATTTCCCTTTCATTTTCATAAACATGCGATCCACTTTATCCTTCATGTCTTCAAGAAATCGAGTCATAATTATATCCGATACAGCGATAATGAATTCGACATGGTTTTATAAAGCTTCCTGAAGTTCTTCACGGCGCTCTATGGATATGCGTGTTAATCTTATTGGGGGAATATTTTTGTCCTAAACCTGAACTAACAGAGATAATAATTGATGTTAAAATCTTATAAAATGTAAAAGTTTTGTAATGGTTCCCTTACGTGTCTACTTTGTTACTTCACTACAAGGGCACGAGCTTGCTGCGTGTGTGTCACACTATCCTTTTGCATTTATTTTAACGTGTTGTGTCGATTCCAAAATTATTGACACTAATTGAAAATACACGTGATCAAACATCTCATCTTTGAAAAAATATGAATACCTGAATACTGAAAGTTTTTACTCTCAAGTTTTGAAACGGGTCTAAACTAACTGACAACTTACTATTCAATTGCATATATCTCTGTTTAATCGGAATAAATATAACGATGTATTTTTATCCCCGAGGAAAAGGGAGATATAGACATATATACGCGGCGTTATATCCAGTAACGCTACCGTCAAAGTTGCTTCATTACCCTCGACTTAGCTGGTATTCACTCAACTCGGCTAATGGCTGAACTTGAACTATTGGCGGCGCTCCACTCATTCGATAAACTTTTTCGACATACACCCACTATTCCGGAGTTATTGACAGTTTATCAGGTAGAAACGATTCAGAGTATTTTCATAAATACGTTCTTGATTTTATTCAATTGAGTGTGGATACAAGAGTTTTGCCTTACGAGTGATTTGGTTCTATTTAATAATATGTGAGGAGTAGTCTTCGAACCCAACCCGCACTTGGCCAGCGTGGGGACGTATGGCCTTAACCCTCTCCTGAGAGGAGACCCGAGCCCAGCAGTGGGACATTATGGGTTGTTGATTGAGAAGTCTTCGTACGCATTTCTATTGTTTAATTACGGCGTGGAAGCAACTAAACAATGTTTCGTGTTTTTTACACTACTACCTAAGATAAAATTAAAACGGTTTAGGATCTTTTTGTAATAATAATAATCTTTTTTTTACAAAGCGGTCCGTATTTCCTTTTTTTAGAATCATAACTAATTATATATCATCTACTCGGCTACCGATAATTTATCCTGAAGAGGTTGTAGCCGTGGCTCTACTTCTCCAGTAATGCTGAACAGTTTCACGTGTCTCTTGAGTTGAAAGATGAAACCAGTATTTATTGATGGTCGATACTCTTCTTATGGACGCACTTTTCTAAACTCTTGTACCGATTGTTCCAGGAAGTACACCTTCCTTCATTGCTTAGTTATTCTGGAAACACAAGTTATGACATTTTATAGTTATAACAGTTTTTGTGTCTCGATAAAACACTTTTTCCATTGCTCTGTTAAACATAAAGTAATTGTATTTTATTAACAGCGGTAATTCATTACGTTTTGTGATTTCCAGGCTTTCTTTGGATATAAATAATAAAAGTTAATAATCTCGATAATTGAAAGGCACTTCAAAGCGAACCGTGAAGACTGACGGAGCTAAGATTATTATTAAGGTATTTTAAGTGGATCTTTAGTAGCACTTGCGAATATTTTTTTAAGGTCTGTGAAAGCTTTCCTTTTCCTAATCGACCTCAAAAGGGAGGAGATTCGCAATATTGTGTTTGAATAAAAAAATATTACTTTTGAATTTGGAATCTGTCATATTTATACGATTGTTCAAGGTGTTTGTTTATTTTCGCGGCAATGTATTGTAAAATATTTTGTGATATTAAAATGGAGTGGGTGATAAAGGGAACCGAATCGCTGTAATTACATTACATAAAATAGGTTTGGAGCCAGCTACAATTTTTAAAATCCTTCATACCATTGGTATTAGTCAAATGTTTGTGTATCGGGCTATAAATAATTCTGTAAAGAATAGTCAAAAAATTCAAAGGCATCACCATGCCTCTTTAGTATTAACGCTAAAGGAACATGATGAATAAAATCGATTCTAAAATCACAATTTTATCAAATGATCTAAATATACAACAGCATTATACATGGACTAAGAAAGAGAGACTCCTTATAATGAGATCTAAATTTGTCATTCGATGTTTGATTTTCCAGAAGCGGGTACTTTCTTATTTCTTTCTAAAAAAGACGACTCCCGCACCAGGAATAAATCCTGTGTCGCGGTTGACTTAATAAACATACATGCAACGCAAACATGGAACACCTAGACTTAGAACAACAATTTGTGATACACACAAAGTGTTGTTCCATTTAGGATTTTTAACCACAACACTTAGCGAAGCATGAATCGGCATGGCGATCGCTTAACCATTAGGCCATATGTGCAGTCAAACCTTAACATATTAATATATAAATTTTCGTAATTACATCATCTTTTAAACCCTACTGCTATATCTACATGCACGGATTCCTTATTCTGTCAATCGATCCTAATCAACTAAAGCTGATAATACCCCGCTTAACAATTATTCAGGGGAGAAAGGTTCATTTATTTGCTCTAATTAGTTCTCAGTTATATGAATTATGGTATGAATGAAAATATCCATAAATAACTTACCGTCCTGAACCGAATGTCTGATACCCGGCCGGATACTAATTTATTAGTCGACATCCGGTTGAGTACTAAATTTTGGCCGGGTGATTAAGGCAGTATCTATAGGCATATTTATTATTTGTTTCTCTCTTATCATCTGGACTCTTGATTTATACATATGTTAACTGACTGCACGCTTGACTTAGTGGTATAATCGGTCGACACGCCGCTTTCGAACAATACTTTGTCTGATTCACAAATTGTTGTTCTGAGTCTTGGTATTGTGTCTCTTTCATGTAAGTTTGTGAAGGCCCCCGCAATACAGGATGTGTATTCCTAATTCTGAAGTAATATTTTTAAAATAAACATAAACAAGTATGTTCCAATGGCTTTCGTTTAACTGTAGATGGGGGTAGGCTGAAGAAGATATCATTTTATAAATATTATTTATAAAACGGCGATCACTTGGTTAGGCGTATTAATCAAACTAATGTGTTATTAACATTAGAATTCGGGTTAGCTTCCGTCTGGTGACGGATTAAGCATTTGAAGTCTCTCCACCCCTGTTCATCTCGTGGGTGTCGTAAGTTTCGATAACGGGTGTAAAACTACGCAAGACAACAGAGAAAAGCTTGATACAAATCCTGTACTGACCCATCTAGTCTGATATATCAGACCAATACCATAACCTGTCTTAGGAGAGGTCTATGTCCATCAGTGGATTATGAAAGATGTTGATGTTTGAAGTGAAAGGATCAAGAAAAGATACTAATAATATGAAGTCCGTGATCTGCAACCGCCTTAGTATTAATACATAATGAACTCCTGAGGGGTCAGACATTTTGTTTTAAAATTGGCGCGTGAGTCACGCGATTTTGGGAGAACTCCTGTTAAATTGCCGATTCTCGTTGAAATGCCGATTTCCAAGAAAAGTTGTATTGGAGCTATATAAAATTTTGATATCATTAGAATAGTTATTAAAATACTAAGTACTATCAGATGGTGTATATTTGATTGCGATGTTACATAGCATTAAATTATTAAATTGAATATGAAAGTACATAAAGAGATTTTTTCCTCGATGTACTTATACTGTATAATATAACCTCTTAGTAGTTACACCTTTTAGGTGTTACTACTAAGAGGTTATATTAATAAGACAAAGAAGATGAGCCTAACGATAAAATGTTTTAATTGAGTTTATGCTATTCTTGATACTTCTAGATATTTCTGAACTGTTTTCCTGTCTGTAGCGATAAGTAGTATAAATATCAGTCCTCAAAATAAAACAAAAGCACCCATCCATAAACTCTTTAACGGATGAATTAATGATAAGTCTCGCTGTAAATGTTTTTAATGAATCGATTTATACGGCGCTGTCAAGCCTGAGAATATAGCAATGTTTATTTGCTGTTGTTGAACTGAGATCTTAGTGATGTCAACGGTGAGGGGACCTTTATATTTTATTGTTGTGCCTTGAGTGAGTTGCTCCTTCCTGTGTTGTGTTGTAAATATTCATCAACCTATACTTACATTCTAATATGGACAGCGGTAAGCTTTCACGGCGATGGGCACACTGAATTGATTGTTTTTTTCTGTATGGCCCTCCTAATATGATTCTACACTACCCGATGGAAAGCATAAGCAGAATCTAAAGAGTGGTGGTCACCACACTCATTGCAAATGCAGATAATGCAGCAATACAGCATGGTGACCCACACCATGGCAGCTCTCGCAATAACCAAACACGACAGCACGAACGCAGTTATTTTACGGTGATCTTCTGTGCGAGGGTAGTACCGCCTCGAAAGTAATATTTTGGAGTTATTATCTATGCATAAGTTATACCTTTAATTGTTTAAGTCAATTCTACATAACTAAGACTACCTACCGAAACAGCCTTAAGATGAAAGGAAAATATAATTAGTATCTGGGAAAATATTAAAAATAACTATGTGCAATTTATCGTATAAAACAAACTATTAAAATAAAAACACCACTAATGCATGTTGAGAAAATACGAAATGCTAAATTCTCCCTGCTTAAATTTTGTTTAAATCTGTGCTTAATTGAAGCCCCTGCATTGGTAAACTTGCATTGCATGGATGAAGTTGGTAGCGTAGTAGCTAAGTTGCGATCAACCGGTACTAACAAACTTTAGTTGGGAAGCTTAAAGAAAACCCTACTATGTATTCCTGAAAGTCTATTAAAAGAAAGAACAAAAAAAAACAGAAGGTCAATAAGTAGATGTCCCAAGACATCAGTACCTAAAGAATTATTTATAAAATAAGTGCGGGTGTTTGGCGACAGCTGGTGTCCGAGTCACCTCTGCAAACAAAAAAAAACGCTAATGGCTGCTGTTACCTTTGAGTGTTTTATTAGATTTCCTGTCGTCTAGAAGAAATATAGAAATAGAAAGATGTGTGGTTGTAACTTTATTAATGTTGTTTGTGAAATCGGAACACAATGTTGAGTGCTTGCAAAAACCCCTTTCGCCGTGTGTAAGACGAATTTTACGGTTGTGTACGCTTCAAGCACTCAAAAAGTTGTGTGTCGATTGAAGACACGATATATATTTGGTTTATAAGATTATTTTTAACTTTGTGTCGGTTTTGTCATTCCTTTTTCAACAAGGCAAGCTACATCAAATAAATCATTCTCTATTATCGTGGTAGCAGAAATTGATAGACACTGTTAACAGAGTCCTAGAAATTAGGAAGCGCTGTGTTCGTCTTTATATTTTTCATCGACAGCTGGTGGATATAGTAGGTCTTTTGATGGATTTTTAGAGAGAACGTTTTGATTTATTATACAGCGCTAGTCAGAGAGTTAGCAAAGAGATTGTTTCAAGTTATTCTTCCCTTAGTAGTACTGATGTCCTGCGTAATTTGCATGGTTTGCGTTTTTGCTTTGCTCTTACGACACTCACGGGATGAGTATTCATGGTGGCGCTCTGAGACACGCACACGTTTTATTTTTTTAAAACTGTAGTATTAAAAAAAATTGCCAATTCATTTACTAACTTTAAAAATAAACCAAACTGAGAGATACCCCAATCGTTCGTAATGCAGACATTTGAAATTTGGCGATCTTCGGGGAAATAGTGGGAGGTAGCTATTCATTCTTAAACCAATAAGCCTACACATTAGACAAAGTTCAATATCACGTAGGTGTTCCAACTTGATATTGATAGACATGTTAAACATTGTTCTTTCGGTAAGTCGTCTGTGGGCGTCATATGTATGTTATTAATTAGTAAATCAGTGGAACATTTTCGTGACCTTGACATTGTGATCAATTAAAATACTGTTTATTAGAACTTTATTTGTGGGTTTTTACATTGATCGTGGAATTTCTAAGTAACATTTAAAAAGGAATTTCGGTTCTCCAGACTTCAGCTAAAAATATTTTTTCAGGAAATCCTTTTTAGGAGTAAGTTAAAGAAATTAATTGACAGTTCTCTTGCAACTTTTTTGGGTCCGTATTTAAAATCGATGGAACCACAAAATCAAACTATACATTTTAAGTTAAGTATAGAATCTGCATTAAATACGCGAAGCAAAAACTTTGTTCCTACCCCTTGTTACGAAAATTATGCGAATGTAGGTTTATGACATTTCGCAGAGTTAAAGTTTAAAAATGTATCGAATTAGGGTTGAATTTTATCGACGGTTTAGCGAACATTAGTAATTATAATTTTTGCAAGGTATTGTAAGGTTTTTTGGGTTTGATCTATAATTCAAAATGAACTTTGTCCAATCTTAAGTGCTGAAATATTCTCGCTAAGGACTCATTGCGTGAAGACACTGTTATTTGTAAGTTGATTGATTTTATTTTACCAGCAATAAATATTTACATATTTCTTAAGGTATATGTGTCAATTTGATTACAGCAGAATTGCAAATTATGGTCCGCGAAAAGTAGGCGTTTAAAACATTTCTGTTAACCCCCGTTCAGGGATTAAAGGACGTCACACATACATTCGTTAAGGCTCTATAATCAGCGCAAGAGAAGCAAAAAACCGACCAAGTACGAGTCGGACTAGTGCATCGAGGCTTCCGTATACATGTATATTATATGATGTAACAAAAATTTCATGGTTTTCGAATTTTTCCCTTTAGCAGTACTATAAGACGTTGCTTCGTACCAAATTTCAAGATTCTGAGTTCACGGGAATTACCCTGTAGGTTTTAATTCCCTTGTTAGTGTCGAAAATTTGAAGCATAATCGGCTGAATCTTTAGATTGCGTTGGACAGACGGACAAACAGACAGACAACAAAGTGATCCTATAAGGGATCCGTTTTTTACTTTTTAGGTGCGGAACCCTAAAAACTGACCTAAACCATATACGGATGTCATGTTCATCTATAAAATGCGAAGGAAGTTTGGCAAGAGTATCGAGCATCATTTATCTTACTGTTCGCTGGATGCATTTGCAATTTTTCTGCTGTCTCACAGCGGACGGCTTCATCGGACTCGAAACCATCAATCCGCCCATAAATCTTAGTCTATACATTGAACTCATGATGCTTTTGAACTGTTTTCAACTTGAAATATTCTAGCCAGCTTTAAACACTAAGCCAGTTGAAAACAGTAGTACAACAGTAAATAAGGTATTCTAAGTATTTTTTGATATGTAATTATATTTATTCAGAGATTAAAATTGAAGTCTGAGCGATTAATATTATTTATGTAATAACACTCATTATTCAATACCCAAAGGGACCGAGACGTATGTCTACATGCTCACATTTTGTCGACTTTAATGAATTGAATGATGAGTAGAGCGATTTGCTACTTAAGAAGTATTTGCGAGTAATTTATTGCTGTGATTGAACTATTTTCATATCACAAAACTTGTTTCTGCGTTATTTTCGAATTGCAATTAGTTTCTTCGTAGATTGCTAAAAGAATAATAAATAATTTACGTAACTCCAAAGTTCAAACATCACATTTTATGTAAACGCCAACTTATGCCAAAAGACCAATGATACACTAAAATAACCAAAAATTAAAAAAAAGACTTCAAGCCACACACACAACAGCTTTCAGGTAAATAAAAAACCATCAAAATCGGTTCACCCAGTCGAATGTTATGAGGCAACAAACATAAAAAAATATACAGTCAAATTGATGACCCCGTCCTTTTTGAAGTCAGTTAAAAAGAAAGGCAAATACAAAATATTTTATTTTATCCAGTAGCTTAAAATACATGGCGACAAACACTCTAAATAAATATACAAGTGCGAAATCTCGCACCAACATTTAACAGAATGGAGTTTGCGACGTCCCATTTGAATGCCCCTAACAGAGGGTACGAATAATAAAATAACTATAGCGGTATATCCTTGCTTTTCCTCTTTCCGTGAGGGACGCGATGTTTTATCGTACGTAGATGCTGAAAATCCAATTTCTCCCGGGGCCTATTCACAGACTGTACCATCAAAGTGATGACGTTGAAGGCCCTAATATGTTGGTCATCAATATTTTTCGTACAGTTTTATGACAATAGTCCTTCGTAGATAACATTGATTTCTTTTTATCGCCGTAATATTGGGTTCCGTATTTTACCAATGTGAAACAACTGCTCTTGTTTAATTTGGTTGCCAAAGTCTGTGTTTTTGGTACAGCATCTCATTTAACATTTTCAACGTTTGGATACATAATTATCTTTTCTAAACAATTTTCTTTTACCTAGATATTTTTCTTAAAAGAGAGTGTTGAAATTTTAAAGATTGTTGGCATTGTAATGAGCTAAAGTCATGCTAGTGTTTCGCCTTTGTTTTGATTCAATTATATTGCGCTTTAAAATTCGTTTTCTTATTAGTGTTCAAAATTTGTAGCAACTGAACTTTGAAAGTGATTTAACATTTGAAATATATTTATTAAGTTGAGAAATCCAATACCTAGAGAAACCTAGTTTGAGTTTTATTTAGATAGCTATTTAAAGGTTCAAATTCTTGTAGTGTTGCTAACTAACGCTAATTAAAGCAGTTAACAGTAGTGTTTTACGAAAACGTAACAGAAGAGAAAATTACCCCTTTAGTTTTTGTCCTTGGTTATATTATATAAGCAAGGACGTGCCCGCAGTTTCCCTCGCGTAGGTGTTGGGGTATGGGCTTCTTGTATCCTCACTCACTCGGTGAAACACAGCGCAAACGTTGTTTCCCAATGGTTTTCTGCGAGGCCGTGGTATCGCTCCAGTCGAACCGGCCAATTCATGCCTAAGCGTGGCTCTCCCATGGTAGGACCAAATGTTTGTATGATGTGTAGTTATTTGTATCGGAGTTTGGGAGTATTCTATGTGTAATATTTATGTATTTTCAAATTAATTATATAATGTATATTATTCGTATCAGTTATCTAGCATCTTATGGCATCATACGCTAGCAAAAACTAGTATTCTTTTTATGGTATAGGAGGCAAACGAGCAGACGTATCGCCTGATGGTAAGCGATTACCGCCGCCCATGGACACCCACAACACCAGAGGCGTCAGAAGTGCGTTGCCGATCTTTTAAGGAGGAGTACGCTCTTTTCTTGTAGGTTTGAAGGTCGTATTGGTCAGTCGTTTGGCAGGCGACAATTCATTTCACAGTTTTGTTGTGCGAGGCAGAAAGTTCCTTGAAAAACGCACAGTTCTGGACTGCCAACCATCAAGATGATGGGGGATGAAATTTCTGTCGCGAAGGACGATGTCGGAAAGAGGCTGCAGGAATCAGCCCGAACAATTCCTCGGAGCACTCCCCATGGTAAATGCGGTAGAAAATGCACAGTGAAGCCACATCTGTACGCAGCGCCAATGAGTCTAGCCGAATTGAAACTTCTTGGGAATCGACGATTCGAATCGCTCTCCGTTGAATGCGGTCCAAAGGGATTGGGGTGCCCCCGCCCAAAGATGGAGATAGTATTCCATGTGAGGCCGGACCTGCGCCTTATAAAGCAAAAGGCGGTGGGCTGGAGTGAAATACTGTCTCGATCTGTTGAGCACACCCAGCTTTTTCGATGCCAATTTGGCCTTACCCTCCAAATGATCACGAAACTGGACTTCGCTTGATATGTCGATACCAAGTATTCCAATATTGGCTGTATTTATATGATAAATTCATTACATTCATATTTCTAGTTACTTAATTAAGTTTCATCATAATCTAATATATTTTAATTTATTCTAGATATCTACTAAACGACCAAAGTACGACCGCATTTTTTTATATTTCAAAAATGATGTCTCCATTGAAATAACATCTCAATAATATGTATCTACACAATTTTACCTAAAAACGGCATCGGAGCACCAAATATCATTTTCTTTGACACATTTTGATCGGTAATATTATTGCCCATATTATTTCCATACACGATGACATTGAAATTGAATTAAAAAGCTATCTATTGGACGATCGAAATCGTAATTATACTGAAATGGAACGTATGACTCGATAATTTGTGTTAAATGTGATACTGAATTTTTTTTCATTTCATTTATGTAATGGAAATTTATAGGCGTATAAACGAATATCTCATTAAAATACAATTATGTTTTTAATTAACTTACACAAAGTTTTACAAATTACATAGCTTTCGCCCGCAGCTCCGCCCGGGTATGTCGACTATCGCGGCAAAGTAGCCTATGTCCTTCCTCAAGAATCAAAGTACCTCCATTACATATCGGTGCTGCGGTAAACCGCTAAAGCCCTTAAACCGTAACAGACAGGCAGAGTTACTTTCGAATAGATCATTAGTATGGGCACAAAACTTTTGAATTAAAAAGTTATTTTGTAATTAATATTGTTAATCAGCATTTCATAAATATATATAAGCAATTAGATGGACCGAATTTTCAACTAACAGTTTTGGCACAAGAAAAATACGCAAATGACCTACAAAAGAATAATAGAAGGCACAGCATGAGGTCAGATATAATGTGTCTAGGGTAAATTAGTTTTATCCGAAAACATTCTGCTTTGCTTTTATGTCGCATATATTCGATGAAAATACCATTAATTTGTGAAAAAATGATTTCATGTCGTATGACAATGGCATTTTAAAGGTTACGTGTTTTATCATTCAATGTCAAAACAGAATTTCTCTGGGGTCTTCATCTCGCCTCCGTGTGTCAAAAATATATGAGATTTTATTTTCACAGTAACATTGGTTATGTATATTAATACTACAATATTTACGACGCACCAAAGTATATAAATAGAATTTTATTAGATGTCAGGTTTCTTCTGTTCACTGAGAGATTGAACACGCCTGCGTTTTCAATAGAAATAATTGTTTATCATTCATATTAATGTCACTCAAAACAACAATTTGTGGTTAACCCAAAGTGCTGTCCCATGTGGAATTGAAACCTACGACACTTTGCGCAGTGGAAACGCGACCGTTTAAAGGACTTTTTATTTATGTTTTTGATACCCCCATAGGCCTTCACCCCACCGGGGTTTGCGGCGGGGCGGTGTGTCGGAATCGAACCGACTAAAACCACAAGGTGTGCCACTCTGCCTGAGACGGGAGGGATCCAGGTACCGCTTTCTTACGTCATACGGACCCAACCACTTAAACCACTTTTTTTTTTTCGTGTGGAAACCCCCTCGGGCCTTCACCCCACCGGGGTTTAGCGGCGGGGCGGTGTGTCGGAATCGAACTGACTAAAACCAACGGTGTGCCACTCTGCGCCTGAAACGGGAGGGATCCGGGAACCGCTTTCTTACGCCATCCGTAACCGCTTAAACCACTGCAGTTTAAAATACGTGATATTTTTTGTTAAATCAAAACCTAGACTTGGATTGTTGTTATCTTTAGAGTGATATTTTTCCTCTCTTTTTTTAGAATTTGTGGTAACGACTCCATGAAGTCCGACATAAGTGAGTAACAGCTTTAACTAAAGATCTTAAAAATATAACTTGATTGAAATGCATTACATTTATTATATCACTCACACGTGAAGAACTAAAATATAGGTAATATAAAATAAAGTTATTTGTTAAAAGTTACGTAGTCGGTTTGGACCTTACCTTTAGTTTTATCAGTAATATGTATCATATGCTACTGAAAACCTCACACGCTCAAAAGTTCTCACCAACTTTTCTTGGTGTTTTATGTGTTGTACACTTTATTTGAAATCGGCCAGAAGTAAACTTAATGAATATAGTGGAATAAGCACTAGCGCAAACTATGTATTACGTAAGAATTTCTGCAGAAAATACAAGCATCATGATGATCAAGAATTTCTAACACCTGTTTGTTACGTTTCATCATCATTTTCTTTTAGCCATAGATCGAACTAAGTGGCGTGAAATTGGAGAGGCCTATGTCCAGCAGCGGACTGCGATAGGCTGATGATGATGATGATGATGATGATGACACTTTATTTGATTATCATGACACGCCCAAGCCCCGCTTAGAAAAGCCCCGTTCACAAATGTAAAATAAAACTTCGGTATGAATGGCACGTTTCATACATCTTTACTTGATAATGTCTAAATTTGATCCTGTCTCTTCGAAACTAAACAAATAAATGATGATACTAAATTCTGATAGCACAACCCTCTTTAGGAAAATAAAATACATAAAAAGAAATCGATATGCTTTTATCACGTTAAAGCTGTATAAGATAATTAAGAAAAAATCTATTATAGACCGTGCAGCCAAATACAGTACAAAATGTTTTCGTCTGTCTACGATTTTTTCTTTTCAGGAAGTCCCCTTATTTCTTCTTTGTTTCCCGTTTAGCGAAGGAGGGTAGCGAATCCATTATATCTCGAACCCGCCGAATTTACTTCGTTAAAAAAAATTCATTTATTGGTGGCTGCCCTCGGCTTTACCTACTTAAATTGTGGTTTCCTTATTCTTACCTGCCAGGAGCGGATATTTCGAAATTATAAATTCAACAACAACATTGCTTTTAAGTTTACTGCTAACTTGTCGATAGATTTTTTGACTCCAATTTTTTTTTATTATTTAAATATTGTTAAATGTCATAGCTACAAACATCGTCATTGGTTCACCGCTCTATTAAAATCTTTATATTGGTTTATAAAAGAAATTTAACCTTACTTTAATCTTACTCTGGTCTTAGTTAGTCCCTAAGGAATAGGTCTTTGAAACTTTAAATATTGATTCAAAATTAATTTTCACTACTGGTATATCTCTATACTGTAACACCGCTGCTTCAAGATACCTCCTTTTTTTTAACGTCTGGAAGCCCTCACAGGCCGTCATCTCACCGTAGTTTGCGGCGAGGCGGTGTGTCGGAATCGGACCGACTTAACCACACGGTGTACCACTCTGCGCCTGAAATGGGAGGGATCCGGGAACTGCTGTTATTAACACACCCGAATACCTTCCAGCGCCTGTCCGCACAGAAGCGGGCATTGTCTGCTGGTAAAAACTCCCGATTTAGGCAACGTATGGCAAACACATAACGTCGCCTCCTCGCGGATGGCCACTAAAGCGGATAGAGGGAAAACCCGTCCCAACCATCCGTGGTCACATTCAGCATGCGGCATCGCTCGCTCGTTATGAGGCGCTGATAGGCGCACCTCCACCGCCAGGATTCCTCCTGCCCTAAGGGGCGTTTCTCTTAGGGCGCCAGGTTACATTATAATGTTAGTAAAAACTGCACTCCTCGTTATTACCGGGCGGTACTACCTTGCACAGAAGATCAACGTAAAATTACTGTATGCAATATCTTGTTTCATTGGTAAGTGTGAGTGGAGGCTTTATGATGCAGAAGCATCTTACAAGGCCGCCATGGTGTTGTTCGCCATGATGCACTGTTGCATTGATTGTATTCGCAATTAGACCACCACTTTTAGATTCTACTTATGCTTTCCATCAGGCAGAATATAATCACTTTGGCGGACCCACACATAAAAATAGAACATGATGCTTATATTTTCTGCAGAAATTCTTAGGTAATACATAGTTTACGCTAGTGCTTATTCCACTATATTCATTAAATTTACTTCTGACCGATTTCGCCTTATAGCGTAATAACCTCTGCCATAAGGCGAAACCGATCAGGAGTAAATTAAATAAAAAATAGTAGAATAAGTGGAAGTGAGTTTGACTCTAGAATATTTTTCTTACATAATAGAAGACTAGACTTTATTACATTCAAAATAAATGGTTTACAGAAGACTGCCCATTTCATATATCCAGCAAATACATTAATAGTTCTAAGACAACACTATTCTGATGTTTCAACCTACATAAGTAGTCCAGTAACTAGATCCATTAGGCTGTCTCCTTGGCCTGTATCGTACGTGAAAGCTTTTTAGGTCAAGAAAGGCCTTCGTAACATCCATTGAATTTAATCACGTTGGACTTAAGAAAAAAAAAGTATTACGAAGAAGATTTTGCACTAGGCATCTCTGTAAGTTCTTATGTAAAAGTTACCAAAGGGTGGAAAAACACAATCGGTTGATATTATTTAAGGCGTATGACGTGACAAACAGGTGTAAAGAAATTCTTTAACCTATTGACTATTTAATTTATTGATTTATTTAAGTTCCAGTACTCTCAACTGGAGTTTAAATAAATTTCTTAATTCTGACGGAAATCATATAGTAATATATAATATGGTTATAAACTACTTTCATTTAATTTTCCGATCAACTTTCATTACACTAGGCACTACCTTTCTCTCCATCCCATGATTGCATGTTGGAGATTTCCTTGGGGCTGAGAGGCTGCCACTTGTACCTTCTAGCTTTAAGTTACCGATATAATTAAAATGGTGTACAATAAAGCGATTATTTTAGGAAGGTAACGCACTTGTGACTCTTGGGCCTAAGCGATTAATGTTATTTTACTAATGCAGGAAATTTTACAATTGCTGGTGAAAATAATAAAAAAGTTTTTGGTTATAAGTTTTCCAATATTCTTTAAAAGATAAAATTATGTAACTGTCGGGAAAAAGTTAATTAACTTGAGATTAAACTGTTAAATCATCGCAATGACACATGTAACTATTCTTTGTGTCGGAAAACTCAGAGCGGGGTTAGGTTATGATGCGCATGCTGGCGGCGCAGCGCGGGGCGCGTCGGTCCGCGGCAGTCCGCCCGCGTCGCGCGCTCTTCCCGCACGTCGCACGCACTCCCACTTCACTCACTACTAATTCTCACTAGAACACGCGTACACTTGCGTGCAAAAACAGTGTTAGTGTCCACTCATTTAACTGTGTATTACATCCTGACCGCAACCAGTGAGTGTATCAACGAACAAATCACTGAATATATTAGTAAAGTTCATCGGTTCATACATTATTGGTGAGTTTCAACAAAATAAGGTTTGCGGCGTGCTCGGACTCAAATGGGGGAATGTTTGGTGGTCGATAGATGGCGTTACTGCTCCGAGCCCGTATTGCAGTTGTAATGGTTTTGTAACTTTTCAGTCTCTGAAATATGAACTTATTTATTATATAACACTAGGTATTATAAGAGCATATACAGAAACATATAAACTCAGTATTATAAACAGGATTTCCGGTACATCTCTTTTCATTCACAAATTTTGAAACAACTTGCAAATTTTCACTTACTTAAAAAAAACACTGATATCATGAATGAAACTGTGGCACAGCTTACCTAACATTTTACGATTAAATATAATTAAAAGTATTTGTTTCGACTTGTTAAAAGTAAGAAGTTATTTACTTAAACGTACTAATAGATCTCAAAACCTCAATCGTAGAGGCGGTTATATTTATTATATTATCATAGTCGATAGTGCTGACTTTTTAGCAAAAAAGTTATGTCATTGCAATTAAAAATAGCAATTCAAAGGTAGTTCTAGCACTATGTTAAATAAGTCAACGCTCCTTAAGTTGGCGAGTAGTTTCTTTGCACCCAACTGTATCTACATCCTACTTTTCTTTCCTCACGTAATTACAGTGTAGTTTATATAAGTGCGTGTCAATGTAGCCACGTTCAGTGGAGCTCTAAGGCTTTTCTTCGCACATAAAGGAAATCCGGGACTATATTTTGTTTTTTAGAGTTTTTTTTTATATTATTATCTAAAAAAACTTTATACCAAAGTAAATGTTATCGTATCGAGTAGCGGTAAAGAGTAGCATACGTTCTTTCTCAAGAATCAAAGTATCTATCTCTATGCCAAATTTCATTGAAATCGGTAAAGCAGACAGAGTTAATTTCTAATTTATAACATTAGTATGGATGGTTATTATGTTTCTTATCTATATATCTTTGATTCTCATTCTTTTTGTCCTACGATTCATCGTTAAGCCATGCCAATTATTTAAGTTTAACTGTTAGAATCGCGTCGATTAATTTTCTATCAAGTTTATTTGATGTGTATAAAAATAATTGAAAACCTATTTGAGTGATAAAATTTAAGTATTTGAATCGAAGTCGTCTAGTTGCCAAACCAGCGATGTTTTACAAAAGTTAGTGGGCGAACAGTACTACTAAGTTACTTGTGAAATAACGTAGGCTGACAGCGCAACTTAGTCGACATAGTACTGACTATCGCGACTAGGTTGCGCAATCAGCTGTGAAATAAGCTTTTATCTGCTTTCTTTATGACCACATAGTTGAGTGGTGCCGTCAAAACTTTATGGTAACGAGGAACATACATATTTAAGTTTCTCATCTTAATTTAAACCATTTCCCGTATGCTGCCTTAACAACAATTTGACTTACTTGATTTAAGCCCTATGTCCCCTAGAAGGGGCATAGGGCTTCCAAGGTGCATCGACGTCCCGTACTGTCTTGAGTGTCTTCCTTTGTTTCGCCCCGGGTATTGCCAATGGCCTTCGCTTCATTGACCGCCAGGATAGTCCGCCGCCAGGTTTGTTTTGGACCGCCACGCTTGCCTTTTACTTGGAGTTTCTAGTCTAGGGCTCGCCTCGGGATATGACTCGAGTCTCTTCGGAGGCCTATCCAGCTCCATTTGCGCCGTTTGATCTGCTGGTCGATCGGGACTTCATCGCATCGTTCAAACAATAAGTGAACGTTAATTTATTCTACAACACAATTTTTTTTTATAAAGTTGATCACATACATACATTTATTTTGAATTAATGCCCTTAATAAAGTTTTATAACGCGCTTATTTGCCCTTTTATGTGTTTTTTATTATACTACGTTATCAACAGATTGATGTAAGCTAGGTCTATACCTAGCAGGCTAAATTGGCTAGAATTTATACCAAAATATTTTTTTTTATAAAGAATTGCGTTTTTCGGACACGAACGAATAGATGGGATTCATGATATATTAGCTATTGTCCACGGCTCCGCCAGTTTGTATTGAGATTATAGCAGCAAATAGTAATCTGTTATTGTGATTTATAAGCTTGTAAAGTTTATTTAAAAATCCATTCTGTAGTTTTTACGTGAAAAAGTGACAAACTATCCACATATCCTCACAAACTTGAGTATGATAATTGAGAAGTGATTTAAAAACATGTAACCATCAAAGGTAGTAAAGCCACGCTGATTCCAGCACAGTAGGGCCGGCTCAACAGGGGCGGTACTACTCTCGCACAGAAGATCAACATAAAATGACAGTATTCGTGCTGTAATGTCAACTTGGTTAGTACGACACCGGAGGCAAAATGACGCAGAAGCATCACTAGGCCAGCATGGTGTGGTCACCATGCTGCATTGTTACGTTGCCTGCATTCGCAATGAGTATGGCGACCACTACTCTTAGATGCTGCTTATGCTTTCCATCAGACTGAGTAGAGTCACTTAGGCCCATACATAAAAAAGTCATGAAATAAAGACAACATGTAATCAAGTCTGCATGTGAAGAAGTGGCTTTTTATGTAATAGGGGGCAAACAAGCATACGTATCGCCTGATGTGAAGTCATTATCGCCGTCCTTGGACACCAGCAACACCAGGGGTTGTGCCTCCGATATCCTCACTCACTCAGCGAAACATAGCGCAAGCACTGTTTCACACCAACTCATTCATGCCGTGGCGTGGCTCTCCCACTTAAAATGTGAAAGTTGAAACCGCTACTTCTTTTTGCTCTAGAAATTGCACAGCACCCACTTAACAGTAGCCCGAAATATGGAAGATGGCGGTGTTAAATTTGGTGGTGAACTTTCGAATGGCTGAATTGATTTTGATGATTGTCCTTTTTCGTTTTGTGTGGTCCCATTTCAAGTGGATAATTTTCTTGAAGCCGGCTTAATAAACATTTATATGATAGACAGCGACATAATTATTTTTATATTGTTAAAATAAAAACAAAATTCTGTAACGGATCACCTAAATTCTATTAAATGACTGCAAAATTTTCGCTTTAAATTAACTCTTCGCCAAAATAGCCAACGCAAATAAATTATTCTGTATCCCCGGGCTTTTAGTCAACGTTAGCCTGCTAAATCGTTTCATTTTAATTGCAAAACATTTTTCTCACAAATGATAATAGGGGTAAAAGGACCGGCTACCCTAAGCAGGTCCAAAATAGACCGAATCAAAATGGAGGACTTAATTCTTTTGCTCACAGAATTTGAACACTCGGACCTTATATTTGCTAAGGTTATAGGGTAATTTTGAACACTGTTTGCATACATACGTTCATGTTTTAATTATTTTTTGTATTGTGATTGTGAAAGAGTCAAGCGTCGGTGAATGTAAGACGGATAAACCGGAGTGATTGCCTCTTAGAAAACCGGTTGTAGCAATTTTGTCATTATGTTTTATTTACCGAGTCAGTGACAGAGTTACCGCCACAACTCTCCCACTTAAATGGAGGCAACACAATTGTGAATCCTAAGCCGCCGGTACAGACGATGTTCACTTAACATCAAGGCACGCGTCTCTGCGCGTTTGACACTTATATAATAATGATAGGCAAAATAATGTATTCTTAAAAACTCCGGAAAAGCAAACTATAGTTGCGAATCAAGTTAAAAAAAACCCACCTAAAACTTAATTCACTCACTAAAAGCTACGGCAGAAGTAACTTGTTAAAGTGTAATTTTGGTGCTGAAAATCTATTAAATGAGAGTTCAAGTTATGCTCGGCAAAACAAATAAATGAATTTTTATTTGAAGTTTGATCACAAATCCATCTATAATTTAGCAATAAATAAAAGCGCCTAAGGAATTGTCAATAACGAAGGCGACGAACAGCGTTTAATTCGCCATTAAAAAACTGGATAACAATAGTGCTGTTGTCGTACTATTGTTAATCACTCTTTTTTATGGAATAGGGGGCAAACGAGCAGACATATCGCCTAAAGGTAAACGATAATAGATATGTCTAGATAGTCTTGTGTTTTTTAGACGTGTTTTTCATTTAGCGACCTTATCCATGTTATAAATACATCTTTCAGCAACAAAAGAACTTTGTGTTCAAATGAGATGAGTTAAATTTAGTGACATTCAACTCTTTGACGGAGTTTCGTGATGGAAAATGCTTTTGCACGATGATTCTAAACCCTTTTAAGAGGTATTATGAAAATTAAGTTGTTTTCCAGTGAGCGGAGAGGAGGAGGGGAAGGTGTGTCTAATGAGGGTATTCAGCTTGATGTAGATTTGATTAAATCTTCTCAGTAAGCTCTAGATTATATATTATCATGTCTATAATTTGATTTATGCAACTGACAGATGTCGTTCTGTCATATGAACTTATATGTTCGATTGACTTTATAGGGTTCTGAAAACGGCGCTCTTTTACTAAGACTCCGCCGTCCGTTCTTGTGTCACCAGGCTGTGAACCATGCTCATTAGACAGTTGAAATTTTCACGGATGATGTATTTCTGTTGCCGTTATGACAATAAATACTAAACAAATTAATAAAATATTTATTTAAGGGGCTCCCATACAAAAAAAACATGACTTTTAGCAATTTAAATAGATAATGGTACGGAAACCTACTTACGCGAGTCGGTTGAATTGACCGGTTTTTACGGTTTTTATTTTGTTATCTATAAATATCTCCCTTTCTCATTTTTTTTATATCTACCAACGGTTAAAGAACATAAAACATTGAGAGGTATTCCCAAAAGTGTGTTTGTGTGATATTTGGCATCTCTTTGCTGTCTGACGTTCAACTCTAGCGCATATTGGCCAATCCTCCAACGCGGTTCTCTTAATTTTATAACACATTTTTCCTCTGCCCAAAACTGGGATGATTGGCACTCATTGGGGGAGAACTTGAAGAAGATTGGATTCTCCAAGAGTAGTAGCGGGCCGGCTCAAATCAATGAAAAAGGAATTTTTCACTGATTTGAGCCTGCCCGTATGTGCTGAAGTCAGCCAGGCTCCCACTACTTTGAGATTAACTTTTACCGTATGGATATGTGATGTTTCAACTGTTTAATGATTAGCATAGTCCGAAATGGGAGTCCGAATGAGAAGAAAATGAGAGGGAAAGTTCATGTAAAACTTATGTATGTACTCTTATGTTTAAAAATTTGTAAGTTTTTTGCAGTAATATGTATTTAATTCGCCTCTTATGTTTCAATTTGGGATAGACAACTTTAATGTATTGATGTATATTCATATATTCAGTAGCTTATTTCAATTCTGCGTCTTTTTTGTCATGCTCTATGCCTATTGGTCTAAGCGTGGTGTTAACTATTCTATCTTAGGCATGCCAGTAAAACACAAAAAATAATAATTGGTCCGATAGTGTCGGAAGTTCATGGTGAGAAACAACGCGACACGAGAATTCTATAAAATATAATAGATTTCAATGACATCAAATAAGAATAAATATAGAATATTAGTAAAAGTTAGAATTTAAATTCCCTAAACGGATTGTCGTAAGATCTTGGAAAACTTAAGAATCTTAAGAGCACTGAAACATTTGACGAAGTTATTTGAGCCATTCCCCTCAATTTGTATTATTTCTTCTATTCAAACTCAGGATCGCATATTACACAACCCGTTGAGCAAAACAATTCTAGTGTTCATAATCTCCGCCTGAAACCCTAAAGGACGGACACATGAAATGCAGGGCCGAAGGTGGAATGACCCCTAAAAAGGGTTAATAGCTCACTGTTAAGCAAGGGCTTTTTTTTTTTTTT
>PKRV01003255.1:0-32656 GCA_003709505.1 Hyphantria cunea | reverse complement strand
CCCCCGTCGTCTCCGACCGAACTGGCCATCGACGGGGGCGTGTGTTCCGCCCGCTGCGGGAATAGGCCCTCGACCACTTCCAGCAGGAAGCTGGGCTGGAGAGTCTCGGTAAGGGGGGGGCCCGCCGTGCGGAGCTTCTGACGCACCGCACGATATGGGCGACCCCAGGGGTCACGATCGAGACCCTCCAGCATCTCCTTACGACTTTCGTCTTTGGCGCGGCGAATGGCCAGCTTCAGAGTTTTCCGCGCTTCGCGGTACTCCTCGTAAAGCTGGCCCTCCTCGCCGTCTCCGCGGTGACGCCGCCGGACTGTTAAGCAAGGGCTACACCAGCCCCTTGTTCCGTCCTGATTGATTGGCGATTTTTAAATACAACGCATTTCAATGGCGGGTATTCAGGCCAAAAGGGCTAAAATGTATTTAGGCCAATCAATGTATGGGTTGTTGTAATTGTATTTCTAATTAATATTGTTATTCTTTACTGTATATTTTGAAAGAGTAGCATGGCCACACATTTAGCTATGAGATCGATATCTCCACTACAGTTTTTAAGAATTGGCCTGACCCTACTGCGTTGAGAAATCCACATCTTTTGTTCGGCATTTATTTTCTTGAAGTTTTGACCGTAGGTGGAGGGAGCTTTAGAAAAGTCTGAAACTGTCTAGACATTTTAATAACATTACGCTCATACTTGATAAATATTGGATGTTAGATCAATATTGTTGGTTTTAAATATTGAAAATAATATGTCATCTTTATTTAATCTGTAGTTTGGTTCGTGCACACACACAATTCATTGAAAGTCTTTTAAAACAATTAAGAATTAATTTCTGTAACGAACCTGATTTATTCAAAACTTGAAAAGACTACAAATATAAGCCGGTTTAAACACTTGCTTATAAAGTGCCTTATAGACTTAACTCACTTGAATCGGAATCGGATAGATATAACGACTCTAACAATTTTTATAAAATTTAGTATTGTGGTGGTTTTGGAAGCGATAAATCGTTTATCATTTTTAGGTAATTAACAAAAAAATACTGAGCAAAGCTCGATCATGCAAGTTCTACACACATTTGTCTAAAGCGTCCCAACAGTGCCAAGACTGAAAAATAAAACATTATATGTTATGGTCTTAATTCCATGGCGATCTCTCCCTAATACTGCTATTAAATTCGAACAGTAATCATTATAGACCCACTGAACATCGACAACAAAAGCTCTATGGAAAACCATTCCAAACATCTAATTATTTGGATAAAATTTTATATATACATAACTATGGATGTATATCAAAAGAAATGTATAATTATTTCAAATAAAGAAGTAGCCTTGAGTGGATAATAATTATTACTTCGAGAAAATATGTAGGCGTTCCGATATTTCTTCGTTCTAAATATAAGGTTTGCTGCTATTTTATGATATTAATACTACCCACGTTGCACACAAATTGTAAGTCATATTTTATATATTTTAGCTTGATGGCTTATATTGTCTACAAACAACTATATAAAAATTGCTTGTTAATAAATCAATTATATTTGTTTCTCGTGTCACGTTGTTGCTCATGATGAATGAACTCCGACAAATATGTGCTTTTCTAGGCGCGCCTAAGATATGATGATTAACATCACGCTCAGACCAATAGGAGCCGAATATAATTAACTAGAGGCGCAGACAAGGTCAGCTGGTTAAACTATAATATTCATAAATCACTATAATATTGTTTATATTAAATATTTATTGTATATTTATGTAGTGTACTTATTAATTATTACCTACATGTACAAAGAAATTGGAGTCCCTGCTGTACAGTTTTTATAAACAAAATTTCAATGCTTTTATAGTTTCAACATTACATTATGTATACAAATGAATCCTCATGAGTCGTTATCGAAACTACTGACTATTAATATCTAGTTTTCTCACTAAGTAACAATGTACTACAGTTGAAATAATGTTAAAAAATAATATAAATTAATTTACTTTATATTAATTGCGGTAATGAGACGATAGTGCGATCTAGTTTTAGGACACAGTGCCATCTATCGTACAGTGGTTTAATGAATTTTGACTTACACATTATAAAAACCTTAAAATTAGGGAATACATTAATTAAATCATATAAGTAAGGAAGTAAGTGAATATATATCACATTTTTTTTACGTAGTGGAATGCCTTTACGCACTTCGCTCCCCCCCCCCCCGCGGGGACAGGGGGTTCGCTTTGTGTGGGACTCCTGACTGACTCCAGCCAGATTACCCACTAAACCACCACGGAGTGCCACTTTTTGCCTGAGACGGGAGAGATCCGGGAACCGCTTTCTTACGCCATCCGGACCCCTCCCAGCGCCTGCCCGCACTGAATCGGGCACCGTCTCTAGGTGTTAAGACCTATCAATGTGGGCGACGTACGGCACACGCGTAACGTCGCCCCCCTCGCGGGTGGCCTGTGAAGCGGATGGCCACACTCAGGGCGGCATGAGGCGCTGGTAGGCGCGCCTCCGCCGCCCGGTTCGCCGGCGGCGGATCGGGTCCGAGTGGAGGTCGTCCACCCGGGACAGAAAAAGAACATTCATTTTATATATATCTAGAAGAAGATATCATATTAATTATTATTTTCCTTATCAAGATCTTTCTTTTCTTTCCTTTTTCTTTTTTAAAAGACAACTCCCGCATTAGGAATATACATTCCTGTGTCACGGGGTTCTTTACAAACATACATGAAACGGACACAAAGTACACCCAGACTTAGAACAACAATTTATGGATCACACAAAGTATTGTCCCATGTAGGATTTGAACCCACAACACTTGGCGCAGTAGGAAGCGGTGTGGCGACCACTGAAACCACTAGGCCAACCGTGTAGTCTAAATACATATGCATATATAAACATAAATAGCTCTTAACGACATAACCCACAAATGCATCACTATTATAATGGTCGCGAGCTTTACGAAAATGTTCCCTTAATTAGAATGTTGAACGTGTCCGTACACAGGTGTGTCCCGTCTCGCCCCACGACACAAACGACCAACGTTAAAGACATTAACACGCCACCACTGATCATTGTCGGTTCCTCCACAATCTGTACAATCCACTCTATTCTTAATTAGTTTTGTAACTTACGATAGTTTGCTTTGGTGGTACTAGGTTTTATTCTCTCTAATTCGATAATGGAAGGGTTAATTGGAAAGCTTTCGTATCGATTCCAATATAAATACTTGAACATTGACTTTGTAAATAAAGTGCGGAAGAGTTATTTATATGTATTATATAATAATTGAAATAACTTGTGAGAGCCGGCTCGACCGGAGTGATACCACGGCCTCACAGGAAACCGGTGTGAAACAGCGCCTGCGCGCGCTTTACAAACTGGTTAGGCGGTACATACCCATAATAAACATCATCAGAAATTAATGAATGCATTTTCTATCTTATGATAATATGTACCTTACTTTTTCGGTCAGCTTTGTAAACTTGCACAGTATTATGGTGCGTTTATACGCGTGTCACGCTTCGAGCGTGTGTGAAGGATTGTAGTATGTGAGCGACTGCCGAGTCCTCGCAGGCTTGTAAACATAACACGAGCGTTTCTGAATGAAGGACTGTAGTTTGCGAGCGAATGCCGAGTCCTCACAGGCGTGTAAACATAGCACGAGCGCTTGTGAAGGATTGTAGTTTGTGAGCGACTGCCGAGTCCTCGCAGGCGTGTAAACATAGCACGAGCGTTTGTGAATGAAGGACTGTAGTTTACAAGCGAATGCCAAGTCCTCGCAGTCGTGTAAACATTGCACGAGCGTTTGTGAAGGATTGTAGTTTGTGAGCGACTGCCGAGTCCTCGCAGGCGTGTTAACATAGCACGAGTGTTTGCGAATGAAGGACTGTATATTGCAAGCGAATGCCAAGTCCTCGCAGGCGTGTAAACATAGCATTACCAATCTAATAAACGCTCATCGATTTAAGCTTATGTCTTGCATTTCAATGCCTTCCATTTACGTCCTGAACCTACGCCGCTATGAAGCTACAGCGTAGGCATTGCTACGAACGTGAAATACATGGAGATTTCACTTTTATTCAAGATACGTTTTCAAAATTACAGAATCTCAAATATAATTGGAAAAATTGTATTGTTTTCATTATCGTTTATATTTTTTTTTTCTTATCTGTAATGCTGAATGAAAAAGATACCAGGAGAATATTTAGTTATTCTTTCCTTTAGAGAAAACGTGACGGTTTGACAACATTATCTGAAAAAGAAGACAAGGTAAGACTATAATAAAATCAGTACCCTGTCAGCCATATCTGTAACTAAAATAGGAAATAATTAAAATTTTAAGATAGATTGAAAATCGAAAATTATTTCATTTAAAAAATACGAGGAGGGGTGTCAGTTCCTGAAAATATACATGCGCACACTCAAGTTTTTATCCCCGAAGGGGTGAGGTGCGGTAGTGATGTGCCAGATCTTTTTTTATGTATGGACATTCGCTATTAGTTTGTGGAAATTTGAAAATCTAACTTTTTAACGTATGGGCCTTCCGAAGTGACTACTCTGCCTGGTGGAAAGCATAAGCAGAATCCGAGAGTGATGGTTACCTTACCGATTGCAAATGCAGACAATGCAACAATGCAGCATGGTGACACACACTCCATGGTGGCCTGGTGGCACTTATGCATCATTGGGCTTCCGGTCTCGCACTCACCAATGATACGTGTCAGCACGGACGCTGTCATTTTACGTTGATCTTCTGTGCCAGGGTAATTCCGCTTCGGTCGAGCCGGCCTCTTGTTGTTAAATACATATGTATAATGCATGTACCTGGTTGCACATATTAGTTACCAATGTGCTAGCCATGACAACTAATACAAACATTGTTCAAATATGTCCTCAGTCGCAAGTTTGCATCGCTATCTCGTCATTAATTATTCACCTATAAATACATGAATTTGTGTACAATGACTGCAGTCGATGGCTGACAGACCGAGCGTCAGACATGATTAAACTCAACGGCCCACGTTATGCGTTGCTGTTTGATTTTACGCTTCAGCGCTCGACCTATAGTATATTAAACATTTTAGTATACATATGTATTTCGTATTTAACGGTGAAACTTTTCACTACTTATTTTACCCACTTAGGGGTTAGAAAACTGCAGGATGGGCCTAGTGGTTTAAGTGGTCACCCTTCAGCTTCCTACTGCGCCAAACGTTCTATGTTCAAATCACTCACTCACTCAGATTCACAAATTGTTGTTATGTGTGTGGGTGTTCATTGTGGCCGTTTTATTTATAGTTTTAAAGTCATACTGGATGCATATTCCTGGTGCGGGAGTTGTCTAAAAAAATCTCTTCGATTATGATTCAGTCTATCAGGGCAAGTAATGGTATATATGAGTATATGTAAAGATAATGTTTTCCCGCACTTTTGTGTCTTATACACAACGCCATTTAGTTTATAACTAAGTAGAGCTTTTACTATTGAAACTAGATTGACTTACAGGATACCTATATCCCTTTTTTTAACTAAAGAAACAAATATATGCAGATTATATAAGCATTATGTCCGACCTGAGATTCAAACCCGAGACCTCAGCACAGAAGTCAAATATGCCACTGCATCACCGAGACAATACCGAGAGTATGTGAGTGTGATATATGTAAACACGCTATTTTAGTTCTTCAAGAGTTACCGTACTTAATCAAAGGAGGCCATCACATGAAAACATCGCCTTCCACGTCGCTAGACATCTCTGATATAGATCTTACGCCTTTGGAGTGAAATGGAGGCTGTATTGTAGATGCGTATTTATAGAATGATGTCTTTATTTTCTATCATTAATAGAATGAAAAACGTACAAACATGCGGAATATGAAAGTTTGTGTTTGACGGAAGGCAAATATTTTTATCACACTGGTTTAGAATGAAGTTAGGAAGCATTATACTTCAAAATATATGAATGACCAGTGAAATCGACTAATCAGAGAAAACCAATATATATAATAAAGCAAAACTTTAATCCCTTTTCGGACCGATTTGCTCTGCTCGGAACTATTTTTTTTGGTAGATTTTATAAAAATGCATTATAGCTTGATCGATTTCTTCGAAACCCTTTTGCAATACAAGTTTCATGCAAATTGGTAGTCATTTTTGAGATACTAAATTTTATATATACAAAATTGTTCGTTTAAAGGTATTAGATGTAGGAAGTTTGGCCACAGTAACGCACACTGGAAAATTTCCTCTGGCTGATCTAGAATCAGCAAAATGGGGAGGAACGGGATAGGCTGCAATGCCTTTGTGACTGTTGAGTACGACTTAAGATGTGTCCGTGATACGCTCACTTAACATAAGGCGATGCGTCTCTCCGCTTGCCTCTTATATCTAAGGGTGGGTATAGACTAAGCGAACAAAGAGCTAGAGCGAGCACAAGAGCGTTCTTTCATAATCTTTTAATGTAAACAAAAACTCGTTTACAGCATTTACACTAAAACAGCAAAGAGCAACCTTGAGAACCCAGACCTAGAATTCTCACGAAGGTGCATCTACTCGCGCTTTTTAATGTCGTTTAGAGCAAGACAGTACAATAATTAAATAAGTAAATAAATATTTTCGGACATTATAACACACAACGCCATCTTGTCCCAAACTAAGCGGATCTTGTATTATGGGTACTAGACAACTGATATGAATATATAAATACTTTTTTTTGTAAATACATACAAATTATACATAGCAACAACTCAACCCAACCTCCAAAACACATATTTGCAGATCTTATAAACATTTGGTCCGACCCAGGATTCGAACCCGAGACCTCATGGACAGCAGTCGCGTAAGCTACCACTGGACCACCGAGGCAGTTAAAGAAGTATTATTTATTACTTTAACGACTTTAGTTCCAAAATATGATTCTATGGACAAGAACCGGCAAGGAACTCCATACTTTTTTGTGTATGAATACTAAATTTATTTATACTCTGTGTATTATTTTTTTTAATTATAAAAAATTAGTCTTTTATGGGACTAAGGTCAAGAACCCTGTATTATTTTAAAAATTTTCTTGTTTGGAAAATCACTCATCTAAAAGGTTAATGCAATATAATGTTAATTATGATTTTTTAAAGTTGAAATTTGAAGTGTCATACTAACAACGGACGTATTTACCGATAAAACGTGATTTGGGAATTGTTTACTACTCAATCTGTAATGTTTGTAATGGATGCACCGCAATGCTTTGTACCCGATTTAATATCTCAACTTGCTGAGCCGGTGTGTGCCGGTAACGCCGCGGGGAAAAGCTGATTTTAAAAAAGCAGCCTAACTAACTTCTTACATTATGATGATATATCTATCGACCTATCTGCCAGTGAAAGTCCCATCGAAATCGATCCAGCCGTTCTAGAGATTAGCCGGAACAAACAGTCAGACAGACGGACAAAAAATTTTAAAAAATGATATTTTGGTATATGTACCGTATATATATACATATGCATTTAGTAAAAAGCGTTTACTTTAATATTACAAACAGACACTCCAGTTTTATTTATTTGTATAGATAAGTTGTCACCTCTCAACTTATCGACACACCGTAAACACCTTCCCACGCCGGGTGACAACTTCATGACAGGTAGTTACTGCTAAGCCTTCGTGGGCGGCCCTTTTGACCTTTACCAGCTGCCTTTGCCAAGGTAACCGTGGTTTTATGTGAAATACACCCACGCTTCACTAAATTTATAATTATTTACACTCTGTCTTGTGATTTGAACGAATAATATTGTTATTTAATATTAATAACTTGACTAATATTGAGAACACATAAAACATCTAACTTAATTTTGTTTTATGGCAATGGTAAGTGTGGTAATCTATATTGTACACTAAATATAGATAAATCATTTCTGAAATATATACAGGATCACAATACACCAGAATCAGAGTAAGAGAGGAGAAGAGCTCTGGTAATAAATAATCTGTACATCTTTTATAGGTACCAAAAAATACAAATGCGGTGTCTGTTTCTAATATTAAAATAACCGCTTGTTACTAAATACATGTCCTTTTTTTTACAATTTTTGTCTGTATGTTTTTCTGTTTGTGCTAATCTTCGGAACGGCTAGACCGATTTTGGCGGGAGTGTCACTGGCAAAAATCTGATAATATTAAGAGCAACTTAGGCTTTTTTAGACTAGTCATGTCCCGTGACGTAACCGCCAGTTGTTGCTGTAACGCGGGTAGCACCGTGAGCCCCAGCTAGTAATAAATAAATATTTCCGACATTTGTCCCAACGCCATCTAGCTTCAAACTAAACAAAATTTGTAATATGACAACTATAGATTGACTGGTAAAAGTGAGGGAAAAGTGTGTGTACCTGTGTTTGCGTACACACTTGTGAACTATAATATCTCCTGTGTAGCTAGCTGGTGTCCGCTATGTCGGCTCCTATGACCGTAATCGGCTAGGAGAACATCATACTTATAGTTACTTGTATAAGTATCAGTAACCACTAAATCAATAGCTAATGAATTCAAAACAATAACTCAATTCAAAAATATGAAGTTATAATATTGTCTATCTATAATACCCTTGCGTCAATTTCATAATTGTTCATTCTTAAATTGAATATGTAAATTTAGTAAAACCGTTTCAATAAATTTACAAATTGAATTTATTACATCAGTTCCGCACAAAAATGATCGCCCTATTATTTTAAAAATTTAAATGCCTTTTTTAATTATGTTGTTTTAATCTGTTATTCTATTTTACAGGTAAAAGTGAAGCATTGAAGAAACTGACAATTATTGGGTAAGCTCTATTTAAGCCTTAATTAGCCTCCTACTTAATATTTTATACCTATTGTAAGTTTTCAGAGAGTTCGTAGCGCTTCTACGAGGACTCGTAGCATTTTAAGAGACTACGTAGCACAGCTACGTAAACGTTATTACTTGCTCGTAGTAGAATATTGTGTCTCTGAAATACCATTACAATCTCACGAAATATATTACATTTGTTTTTTTTTAACACAACTCAATATATATTCCTGCGTCACGGGGATCTTTACAAACATACATGAATCGGACACAAAGTACACCCAGACTTAGAACAACAATTTATGGATCACACAAAGTGTTATCTCATGTAGGATTTGAATCCACAACACTTGGCGCAGTAGGAAGCGGTGTGGCGACCACTGAAACCACTAGGCCAACCGTGTAATCCATCTAACGGTTTTGACAATCTGACATATACATCGGTAACTATATAAGTAGCAAATTATATAATAGATAAATATTAACGCGTTTGTAGATAAACTGGAACTCACTACCAGCGCACGTGTTTCCTTCCCACTATGATCCCGGGTCCTTTAAGCGGGGCGTGAAAAAGCATCTCACCAGGCCGCCATAGTGTGGGTCACCATGCTGCATTGTTCTTTTTCGCATTGAGAATGGTGACCATAACTCTTGGATTCTGCTCATGCTTTCCATCAGGCAAGGCAGAGTCATTTTGGCAGCTTAAATATATAAAAAAAAAAAAAAAAAAATATTAACGCGTTTGTCTCAAGAGTCAGTAAAACTTACGGTAAACGCCTCATAAATGTCCTAATATCGTTTAAATTCTAGACATATACAGCTCAGCAGTTTTATGGTCACATTAAAGTCCCATTTGTTCTGTGGTGTTTTGTTAGGGTTGTCAAAAGTTCTTCAGTAGTGGACACTCTGATTTGCAGTTGTTACAACTAAACTCAAGATTCAAAGTTGTCATTCAAAGAAGTCTGTTAGTCTCCTTACGAGGAAGATTAAAACTCTTGTGTTTTTTTGAAGTTAAATCTTCTTTAGGCACGTTGAGCACTTTTTGGCTGACCAAAAAATTCAAAACTCGCGTCATTGTCACCGCACGCTTCCCATGAGCTCATGGAATGTAGCTACGTTAGATTTTGATTTAGATAAAGAAGTGAAGTATGCGACTGCTGTGCTTCAGGTCTCGGGTTCGATTCCCGGGTCGGATCAAATGTGTGTATGATCTGCAAAAATATTTGTTTCGCAGTTTGTGTGTTTTCTATTTATAATATGTATGTATTTATATTAGTTATCTGGTACCAATCACACAAGCTCTGCTTAGCTTGAGGCTAGATGGCAAATGACTAGTTAAGGGTATTAGAGAATTGATATGAGTATATATATATATATTTATGTATAGATATTTGTAATAACAGGCATATCATATATAGAAAACACACAAAGTGTGAAATAAATATTTGGCATAAACTTTGGTTCGAAACCCGAAAATTCAAGCATTGAACTACCACTGGGCCACATAGTGTGTGTGTCTTAATATTGTATCTCATGTAGTTATGTAGATCATTTAAAGTATTAGCCTTTGGTAATCAAAAACTAGCTAACCCTGCAAAAATCGTACCGCTACATCCATTTTCGTCTTCGGAAATTGTCTGTGGTTATTTTAGCAAGCCCGTGTTAACTTCCCGCAAGGCCGCTCAGTATACGACTAAGCGGATTAAGAAAATATAACACCTCCGGTTTTCTTTAATTTTTTCCCACAAAAAAAAAAATTATCCAATTTGGTGCAGTCGATCAAAAGTTAGGCGCGTACATACATTTTTGTGATTCATTTTTATATAAAATATATAGATTGAAATTTCAAATTACTTGTTAGTTTTATGTAGCTAATTGATGTCTAATTAATAGTCAAGGATGGGCGATTTTGATGGACTTGCGGTCTTACTACCGTTTCTCCGTCAGAGACTAACTATATACTTTATTGACATCATTTTCGTCCTAATCCATTTTTCTTACCTCCCTGTTTGCCTTCTTCCTCTGTACCACCTGAAAAAGATTATATTTTCAAGATAAGTTAGCGTCGAGGCTGATATTGACTATTACTGGAACAAGTCTTAATGTTTGAATTTTACACATTACAAATTAGGAATAGTGTAGAAAAAAAAGATATGCTTTGTATAATAGACACGGTTTTTATCATAAACGTGTACATTGAAAATTGTAAAAATCTTTCAATAATGATTAATTTATTTTTAAAAGTTAGTTCACTACTGGTCATTGAACGCGCGTTCTCAACTAACAATATAATTTCGCAATAAATCATCTATACTAATATTATAAAGAGTTAAAGTTTTTAACTTTGTTTGTGTGCTTGTAGAAGGCGACACCATTCAAGAGTGACATAGGCCATACTTTATTATGATTGAACGAAAAACTCTGTTAAAAATAATAGTATTTGTAAATCAAGTCGAAGAAAAGCGGATTGATAACGTCCAACGAAGTGAGCACGGGTCGGGTCGAGATCAATATTGTAATAAATGAATATGAACTCTGAAGTCTCGTTTCATTTTAGCATGTAAAATAATATCATAGCGTCAAAAGTTGCGTGGTAACATACCATGCAAAATGAAACATTAAGTTCGTTTTGCTTTTGATTCGCTTTCAAACTGTAATAACTCAACAGTTTTTAATTAAATTTTGTTTGTCTTAGCTTTGGCAAGGATGCAAAATAGGTCGCAACGAACCTTTGCAAGAACGAAGGAAAACGGTGACCCCTGGGAAAAAAGGGTATTGAAGAATACACTTTTAGCGTAGATTAAAAAAGAATTTACTTTTTAAATATACATTAGTGTGCCATCCCTCGCGAGACAGCTTGAGAACAGTTTTAAAAAACATTAAGTTGATAACGGCGGCCGAATGACGAGTCTCGTGTTAGGAACATTCTCGCAATGTACATTTGCTTTCATAGAAGCTGTTACTGTTTTTGTGTACAAACAATTAAATGTGCGTATTGTTCCTTGTCTTTAACTTTGATGGGGCACTATAGTAATTTTAAGATATGTCTTGAAATATTACATCATAAATTTGATGCATTTCATAGATATTTTATCTTTAGTTGGAAGGCTCGAAGGACCCATGGATGGTTCGAGAGACCCGGCTGTACCCAGTTCGAATTACAGGCTAGGGGCCCCGGACCTAATCGAACTATCAATTACACTCCCAATTGATCCTCATAAGATATATCCTTTTTCAATTGCCTTATCTTATAGCCTGGCCTTAGTATTATGATCTCTGAAAGATGTCCGTATCTGCTTATCATTAAGCAACCTCAATGTTTATCTAACAACATAAATGTCTGTTAGTCAATTTTTAACAACACTACAACCGTATCAAGAAAATCAAAAAAATAAACCAGTTTTTTAGTTTTCATAAAATTTCAAGTCTAAAGTAGACTTTTCTCATCATTATGTCATCACTATATGCAAAAGAGACAAAAAAGCGCTATAAGGATACTTTGATGTGAAGGATATAGTAGTTAGTTCGGTGAAAGCATTAGTCTAACGTATGTTCCATAATGGAACGCGATGTCAAAGGATAAATTGATAGCGTTCCGTGTTTATCGCACAAGTATTTACCGCCTAATGGAACATGGAGTTGCGTTTAAATACTGCTTAATAGAACCTAGTCAATTGTTCATCAGCTAATATATGGCCTTACATGACAATGTATTATTAACTCGTATATTTGCATTTATGACGATTATTTATTTGTCTACATTGGTGATGATATTCTTGTTGTCATCACTAAACTAAAATTCACCTAAATTTGTTGTTGGATACTTTAATCTGATCTGCTTACAGTTCATTTTTCAATATTAACTTTCAGTAACAAGAGAAATACCACAATTATTATACTTTTGTCTCTGTCTACAAAAAACTTCGTATTGAGAATTCAATTATAAAGATCGGATTGATATAATTGGTTCCTAAACAAATACTTATTAACCAAAATGGTTTTAAGTAGAGAATTAGTCTTTGTACAAAAATTTTTGTGCTACTGTTATTTTTTATTGTTTATTCAAAGCAACAGTTTTGTTAAAATAAAACTATAGAGATTGTTCCCTATTTTGTTTTCAAAAGAACAAATATTATTTTAGTTTTAAGACAATATTTTTTTCTTATGATTCCGACAGTTTTGTAATGATTTAGTTTCTTTGCGTTTCCAAGTTGGTTAGCAGTATATCCAATGAAAGTACATTATCAAGTTAGGTAGGCTTGGCGTTTCCTCAATATATGTTTTGAAGAAAGTTAAAAAAAATCACTTTACCATGTCAACTGTATTATGTTTTATAGTAAAATCTAAAATAAGCATATGAAAGCACACATCCATTTCCATTTTTCTGATTATAATTTCAAAAAACACTTTCAAGGACGTTAAGATAAGGTCTTTTGTCTGCCAGCCGATTGTCTGCCTGTTCGTGATCGAAGCGATTAGCCACTTGGCTGTCGATGTCAAGGCTCTGGTATTCGATTTTTCGACCTTCGCCAGACTACGGTTAACATTGCTCTCTTTTATTCATAGGAAACGAAGGACTTAATACTTCATCTTAGTATAAGATAAATACAGCAAAGAGTCATTAATACAGTCCCGCCATAATGAAGATTTTCGCATTTTTTTCATATCACATTAATAAGATTACATTACGTAAAATAACATTTTCCACGTTACTAGTAATTTACACCTTCTCTACAGGTAAATTTATCAATGTTTCATGACTCCGTATAACTCGGTATAAATACCCCGGTATCAGCGTCCTTTCGTGGTATTTGTGATTAAGGTCATTACCCATTGAATCGGTGGCACACGTTTTCAAAGTAATAACCTTTTCCCGCGAATAGACGTGGTTTTTTTTACCAAGTTAACAGACTGAAAAAATTGCTCAAAATGCCGGACAATCGAATTAGAACATTATATATGGTCTGCGACAAATGTATAGTGTTCAAATGTTTTTGAGATCACATTGTTTAGATATTTTGACTGCCTCGGTGGCGCAGTGGTGGCGTATGCGATCCCTGTGCTTGAGGTTTTAGGTTCGAATCCCGGATCGGACCAAATGTTTGTATGATCTGCAAATATTTGTTTCGGTGTTGGGGTATTTTCAATGTATAATATGTATGTATTTACAAAAAAAGTATATATGTATTTATATCATTTGTCTAGTACCCATAGTACAAGCTCTGCTTAGCTTGGGACTATATAGCGTTGTGTGTAAGATGTCCAAAATATTTATGTTTTATTTATTTATTCAGTATTTTTGGACTCACTGATGTTCAGATTATTGGTTCAGGGCAATGTTTAACAAACTGACTTGAAACTGTTTATTCCATTCAAGAGCTGTTGTATGAAGCGCCTTATGTATGTATGCGTTGATATAAATGTATAATATAATATGATGTTTTAGATATATGGCTTCTGTAATCTACTGTTGGAGACCACTATACCAGTTACTAGTTACAAGACCACTTTGATACGAAGATTATTTATTCTTCAGTCTGAATTTCGTTGAATTTTGATTAGCTAAAAAAGTCCTCCCCAATAAAAAAAAGTTTTTTCTTTCAATAAAAGAACCTCATAAAACCTTGTCTAACGCTAAGTAGGTTTAGCGAATAGCTTGCGTCATCGTGACGTAAAATGCGAGTACTACGTCCCAAAATATACTGAGACTGATCGATGCCTGCCTCGTCTGGCTCGCCTTACACTATATAGTGTATATGAAACAAATATTTGCCTTTAGAACGGCACCCAACTTAATAAAGACCATGTTCTCTAAAGTACGTCTTTATTGCGTATTACTATGTGTACCACGGCGTATTAGAGAGGCATATGTCCACAACTGCAATGCGTTAGGCTGATGATGATGTGACGTGATGCATACCGTGCCTTAGATCGAAACACATATATGAATGAAATTGTTAGATATGTTTCAACGCTCTCGATAATTTGTCAACTTCACCTTATTTTAAACCTACTTCGCCTATACTTTTGAACCGGTGTTGTAAAACCTTTTGTGTGTATTTCAATGCGTATCCGAAGTCTTCAGTTGCATATTTGTACTAAATGGCAGTGTACTTCCTCTCACATTATGTTTTTAATAAAGTTATAGGTTATATTATTTATTCAAGACTCTTTTTATTTCCATCATCGATTTCAATTTGACACCAAAAATAAATATTTAAATTCTGAGAGACAGTCTGGACAGCGTTTGGAACGTTTAGTGGCTTTAACTTTTTCGATACTTGTAAAAATATAATGAGCTTCATCCCAGGCTTTATTTCTTGTAAACATTTAAAACGTAACGTTTCTCAGCATTAAGAGGTTACGTCACGCCCTAGAATTTTGTACAAAATTCTAAGAGGTTACGTCACGCCTTAGAATTTTGTACAAAATTACACAGGCTGTATCGTGTTTTTTTTTTCTTATTCAACAAACATCCACCCTGTTCCCTAAGGATGTTATAAATTAACCAACGCATACCAAAACACAAAATTAACATCCCAACAAAGGTGCTTTTTTCCAGTTGTTTTCATCCTAAATTCAGGTGAATTTACCCTCGATAACAAGGCAAAAATATTCGGAACAGACGCCCCCTGCCAGTTAAAAGTAAACCCTAATTTCCTGCACAGCACGATTACTTGCTACCTCAGCCAATGATCTGTAAGACTACCCACCCTCGTATACTTTCGGTTACCCTCGGGAAAACTCGGGGCTTGTCGTCAAATTAGTGCCTTTGCCCTGAGCCTCCTAGGGTGCGTTGTTGATACGTGAAGTATTATTATTAGGCTGTATTCTGGTGTAGTGCTTGTTGCCTTCGGTGTGGGTTATCGATTCGGTAGCTTTCGTTTTATGCAACCTCAAAACATCTTTTAGGTCCTTTTGGTTTTGCATATATCAACATTTTGTTATATATTTATAGACATCTAGTAGTATTACTCTATTTAAGTAGATAGAAAATACTTTATGGTTTTATTTGAATACTAATTCTGAAACAGTAACAATATAAATGTGACAAATAATTTAAGCAAGTTCATAAGTGTGACTTGAACATAATTTCCTGTTAAGTTTTTCTTAAATGCGTCGGAGTGTTTGGTATAATGTAACGCTACTTATAGACTAGTAGTTGATGGAAAGTGTTATGTACAGGGATTTTTATAAGAAGTAAAACAGCTCTCAACCTTACCTCTAAAAACCCTCCTGGTGTCAAAAAGACAAACATACATTCGCTTTCATAAACATTACTAAACATATACGAATATACTCTGAATGTTAAGTTTATCATCAAATTCGCTATCTTTAACTTCTGCTTTTAACAGATTTAAAAAAAGGAGGAGGTTCTCAATTCGTCAATCTTTCGATTGGGTCAACCGATTTTAATTAACCTTTTTTGGTGCTTCCCATATGGTCCTATCTCAATTTGGTCCTGTTTTTAGAGTCGTTTTTTTGTTAAACTTTTTATATTATTTTTAATTTTACCTAATCTTTAGTAATCCAAAAAAAAGAGATCTTCGATATTCATAGAAATTCAATCCACAATTGTCTAAAAAAGTTGCACGGCTAAACTGAAATCAAATCTTATCAAAGAACTTAAAGGCTCTACAGCAGGTATTTTAGCTGACTGGATAGGGGTGTCAGTCACCCGTACACCGAGCTCCCCCATACAACGGAGGCATTGTTCTATTTATAGACCTGACAAAGGTAAATAGGAACACAAATTGCTCAGCGAACCGGCAAAATGATTGCACATAAAACTCTCGATCATTTACCGAAATTCTCGTTTGATTTCGAAATACAATTAATTTGTTTAAAAATTCTTCCGACGGTTATTTGTTCAGAAATTTGTTTATTTACGATTCATTAATATCGTTTTGTTGCGATCTTTATAGATGTTGAAAGAGATGTATGTTTGTCGATTTGTGGTTTTCGCCATTTGATGTCTCTGTCTTAATAGCATCCTGATTGTAGGACGTACAGTAAAAAGTCATAAGTGCTTTACATTGTCTTTGTGTATATCATAGGCAAACACATATTAATTACACAGATTTAGAATATGTGTGTACTTTAAAGCATCACATATATCCTAAATATAGAAATCGACACAGAACTAGGGTACAAAATGAACATCCTGGTGTGTTTGCATTTATGTACTTAACTGTACATATGTGTGATTTCTTAAGAATGTTAGTCTTGAATTCCAGATTTATGATTGCCTATCTTGCTCATTTCTTCGTTTTACTCCAAATCTTTTCCTGAAAATCACCGTTTCTAAAGAGGGCCAGCAGCAAACAGTCGTCTGTAATAAAATAGAAATCAGCCACAAACCCTTTGTAAACATAACTTAGCAAAGACAAAATTATATTTCTATCAAGTAATTTAGTTTAAAACCGCCTGTCTTCCTATTTAATTTACAACCTTTGAGTTTTAAGCCTATGGAGTTCAACTGGTCATGCGATCACTGGCCCCTCTCTGTGAGGTCCCTTCAAAACAGGAATAAATAATACAGAAAAGGGAACATATAATGAAGCTTTAAATTTTCATAATTTTAATCAAAAAAATTTTGATTAAAATCATGAAGAAGCAAACGATGTAAGTGTAATAAAAATAGGAAAATTTAATATAAACGGTTAGAGGTGGAGCCGGCAGGGCGTCGGAGAAATTAGACCATTTTAGTAATCGGATCGTAAGATCAAAACCTTGTTGACCTGCGAGAACACCTGTAGATATATTTCATTATATTTTCACTACCTTTTTATATAAAAATCTTTATCTTACACCCTATTTTAATAAACAGTTTTAATGATTCAATGTTTAAAGGGATTTTCTTAATTCATTGTGTATTTATAGTCTTATGAGGCTTCTTTTAATAAATTTTACCAAGAGCTAAAGGTAAAGACCGTTATGTAAGTAAGATTACAGAAAAATATTCTATATTAAATTCATTAAATACACTGAAAGCTCTATTAAACAAAGGAAATATTTTCTCTCTCAGTAGAGACGTGTAGATATGTGTATTAAAATTGGAAAAACGTAAGCAAAATACCGCATACGTCGAAAATAATTCAGCTCGAGACACATACTCGCAGCGGTTTGATTAATTCCTTTTGATTAAATAGTTTAAATGTTTCGACCGAATTTACTTTTTTGAAAGGCGCGTTCAAAGCTGAAATGTTCAATTGCTTTTGGTGAGTGATATTATTCTCTTTTTTAAACGCACGTAACTTTGTTTCCAATTTAAAGGTTAAATGTTTTAGGTAATGAACCTTGAACATTACATTTAAAAGATCGATTTTGGCTATTGTAGTATAATGAGGACAAGGCTGTCATATCTTTACGAATAGACAAATTAATGATCAAAATTCGTACCATGTTAAGATTCTATATACTTCTGAGAAATATTTTTTGCACAGAAAATAATACAATTTGCAAAGTAAACAAAACAAACAACAACCCTTAATGTCCCACTGCTGGGCTCGGGTCTCCTCTCAGAAGAGGGTTAAGGCCATACGTCCCCACGCTGGCCAAGTGCGGGTTGGGGACTGGCAAGAATACGTTGTGGCTNTGCCGTTGGATGTTTTTAAGCCGCCCGAAGGCCTCCAACTAAGCTTCACGACTGTTATCGTATGATAACAACCGGGACCGACTGCTTAACGTGACCTCCGAATCACGGAGACGCTCATGGTAACATGCCACCAGCGGTCACCCATCCAGGTACTGACCGCGCAATCGTTGCTTACCCTCGATGATTGTTTCTAATCACCGAGTGCAACTGGGCTATGAGCGCCTATGCAAACAAAGCAATGACTTATTAAAAAAACCGGCTAAAGAAATATAAATACATACACTCGAAAAACATAAACAATTTCACATTTATAGCAGCGCCGACTTGAAAATTAAAACTGTAATTCATACGTGTTACATCAAATCATGAATCAAAACATTGTATAACATTTGGCCAAAAAAATAAGAATCATATTAACAAGCTTTCGAAATTATACTACTCCTACTATTCTGGAATGTTCCCGCTCGAAATCAGAATGGCTGCAAACCGTTTTATATTCAAAAAGAAGGTACATGATCTCCTTCTTAACGAAATGGCAGAATCATACAATCGATAGTTCACCTTAAATTCAGGCGGTCATAGTGTACGAATATAATAAAAAAATGTGTAAGTGTATTTATTTTGTTTATATGTTATATATATCATATATACTTACTAGTATTTATTGTATTCGTATATATTACTTCATAAGTTTTTGCATGCAGTCAAGTTCACTTTACAAGTCGTTACTTTTCTCTGTGGCGCACTGGTAGCGAATGCGACTGCTGTGCAAGGTCTCGGGTTCGATTCCTGAGTCCGACCAAATTTTTGTATGATTTGCAAATATTTGTTTCAGAGTTTGGGTGTTTTCTATGTATAATATGTATGTATTTACAAAAAAAAGTATATAAGTATTAAAATCAGTTCTCTAGTACCCATAGTACAAGCTCTGCTTAGTTTGGGACTAGATGGCGTTGTGTGTTAAAATGTCTGAACATATTTATTTATTTTGCGTTTACTGCTAATCTGCACTAACTAACTTATGTGCACCTACCTCATAAAATTTCTCCACCACCCCAAGTGCGACGAAAGTGCATAAAGTTTATAATAAATAAATATTATGTAATATGACGGTTTAGTTCACAACTTAACACTATATGTCACAAAGTAGTAGTTAAAAGTATAACCATTATAGCTTTTTAGCATGTCTAACATTTTACAAGTCTAACCATATTTGCCATTGAACTTTCAACCCCCCGCCACCGCATTATACTCCGTCTACTACTGATTGAGGCATTAACCCATCGCCTGCCGCTAAAGCACTTGTGTTTACACAAGACAGCCTCGCCGTTCAAGTGCAAACCCACGCCAAATAATTACACGTGTATGCACATGGGGTCTCAATGACGTCGTTGGGGTGCGAGTGCATTTTTTCGTACGACACGACTTTGTTCATCTTTCATTATTAAAATTAGATGTGCCCCGCGGCGCCACCCGGTGTTTAACTTCACTCGCAGGTAACGCCGCGGGTCAAATCAATTTCCCTTTATTTTTAAATTTGAACCATTCTCGATTCTTCGGGAATAGACACAAAGGGAAGAGTTTAGTCCCATACACACGCACAGAAGATTTTTATAAATACAGATGTTAAGTTTGTTTCTGTGCGCTTGATAAGCAGACAGTTCAAACCCCTTTTAAATATGATTTATATCTATTTTTTGCGCTTCTTTTGTCTCTCATTTATCATAAATCACTCAACCTCGCCACGCCACTGCGAAGTATAACCTGTGGAGGAACGGATCACATGTTCCTCCAACTCAAAGGGAGGATCCTCCGACCAGGCGAGGTGATCATGCTTGGCGGGCTACTGCCCAACGGTTGATGTTGGGAAGTTGTATATAAATCGGCAAATTCTTTTGCGTGATTTTGGATTGGTAGTTTCTTAGTTTTCTTCGTTGCTCCGTAGTTCGATGTTTCTTCGGTAGATGGCGCTGTTATATATTTTATGTTGTTGCCGTGTATGTGGAAGTCGCCACATAGCCGATAAACCGGAACTTGTACTTTCTGAATAAAAGATCCAATACCTAAAAGAAATTTCTTTTAAGCCAACTTGTACACCAAAATTTACGTAAATTTGTTGAATGGTAAAGGTATTGAAACAAAACAAGTAAACAAACTCAAATTTGCATTCAAGCTATATATTTAATGTCTTCTTGTGCTGACGTGGGCAACAATGCGAACGAACATATCCCCGGGCGATGGCCCCATCGGCAGTGGCGCAGCGCCTAATGTGGAATCGATGCCGCCCTCCTTGTCTTTCCACTAGTACAGTTGCATATCTCACAATATTGTAAGACAGCGTGTATGTGCCAATTCACCTCCATTTCAATGGTGTGGAAGGGTGAACAGTATTTCATATCATATGATAAGTAATTTTTTGTGAATGAATATTGCTCAAGGTATTATATTGTGCTTTTTACTTGTAATAAACATCGCTTACATAATTTGGTTTAGTAAAAGTTTAATGTATTTTCTTTTTATTATTATTTTCTTCTTTACAAGTTATTTTATCTCTCAAGGTAGTTAACGTAATGTCAGAAGCTGTGGACACATATTATTTATGTATGTACTAGATCAAAACATAATGTATATTAGATTTAAAGTTTTTTTTATGGAATAGTGGGCAAACGAGCAGGCGTATCGCCTCGCAACACCAAAGGCATCACAAATGCGTTGCCGGTCTTTGGGGGATGGGGATTGGGATGGGAGACTGGTTGGGGTATGGGCCTCCGGTATCCTCACTCATTCGATGAAAAATAGATCAAGCGCTATTTCACACCGGTTTTCTGTGAGGCCGTGGTATCACTCCGGTCGAGCCGGCCCATTCATGCCGAAGCGTGGCTCTCCCACGGTAAATTTATTATTGTTATTGCGCGATAAATTGTTTGTGTTCCTTAAAATAAAATATTTAAAAATAAATAAATATCAGGACCAGCAGTTATATTCAATATTAAAATTAGTTGTTATAGATGGGTGGCGTTTTTCAGAGAGTGCCTTTACGGAAGCCCAAATCCTCGTTTCCTCTGGTGCCAAAGCATTCTAACTAGCTGCTGGTATCCATTGGCATTGGTAGTTAATTACTATCGGGTCACAAGTATTGTCACTGAATAGGATGTAAACTAGCTACTTTTAATATTGCAGTCAAACCAATCATTGCGCTTAGTACATAAATCATCAATTTGTGATTCAGAATTAAAAAATGTTATGTCATTGTAAAAATATAATAAAAAAAACCACAAACCTAGTGAACAGTTTTTGTTTAACGACCTTTTGCAAAAAACACTTGATGATAGATAGCCAGCGCTGGTCCCACACCATAGGGGCGGGCATAAAGCAGCGATCCCTTAAGTATTCTGCATCCGTAACGCGGTACAAAATAACTGTCATCAGTCATGCCGACGCTGTCATACCCACGACACTTTGCGTAATAACGCTCTCGGATTAGAAATTCAACGTTTGTAAAATCCCATTACAAGATTTTAGGTATAACAACATAAATAATCCATTCGAAATTACATCGCAGGCTTCGCTTACGTTAATTTAGATTTTGTCAATTTATTCAAGTTGAAAAGAGGTATAGGATACAAAATACTCTTTTTTTCATTTACTGTGCCCTTTGCCCCTGAGTAGACGTGTATTGTTATTGTTGATGTGTGTAGTGAACGTGATTTTACTTTCGTAACAATATTATTGTTATCTTCTCCATCTTTTTATTTGTTTTATTTTTTTATTGGATTCGCCTCGCATCTTCTGCTGCATTCACCATGAGGAAGGTCCGAGGAATTGTTCGGACTGATTCCTGCCGCCTCTTTTCGCCATCGTCATACGTAACAGAAATTTCATGCCCTTCATCTGGATGGTTGTCAGTCCACAAGTTTGAGCTAGTCAAGGTACTTTCTGCCTTGCACAACAAAACTGTGGAATGAACTGTTGCCTGGTGTGTTCCCAGACCAATACGACGTTCAAGAAAAGATCCTTAAAAGGCCGGCAACGCACTTGTGACACTTCCGGTGTTGCGGGTGTCTATGGGCGGCGGTAATCGCTTACCATCAGGCGATACGTCTACTCGTTTGCCCCTATATCATATAACACGATTAATTACGTTCTTTAGTAAATATAAGGTATTAGTTTGTAAAGTTAATAAAATTGATCCTCTTTATAAATAGAATTAATATAGCTAAGTACATGTGCATAAAAGAAACTTCTTCCGAAGACTTATAACCTAGTTTTATGTCGTAGTCCATCGAACTGCCTATTTTAAGATGGATGGTTATTTTATTGAACTGCATAACTTTAAAATACGAACTTATCAACTACTAAATAAAAATACTTCTATAAAATTAGATTTCCTATGATCTATTCTAGTAATACTTTTGTAGTTAGCGAATTACCAGTTAAAGTGTTTTTAAGTACGACTATAACGTCTATAGCTTAGTCGTGACTAGAATCGGCATTTTTTGTTATTTATCGGCCTACCGGATAAACATCGTCCGATAGGATAAACACAGTGTTTGCTGTGAATTTCGTTTTGGTGAATTTAAATGAGGTTGTTCTATTAAGTATCTGTTTTCACGTTTATTTCAATTTAATTAAATTCTCAAAAGACTTTTAAAAAGGTACTCTTCGCCATTGGAATAATTGACCATAGTCAAAGATAATTCTCTTTTAATTTTAATATAATGTCCCTCTCTAAGGGTATATTGTGAATGTAGCTTATTCAAATTCAGGATGCTTAAGGTACTTTAAATCCCTTGATACCGTTTTAAAAAGCTATTTAAAATATGTAATTCAGCATAGCAAATTTACATAAGCTCATAAATACCCACAAAAGTTTTTAAAATATGAAACAACCTCTAAAACCCAGAGTTATTCGCTTTTGAAATTTTAATAAACATAACATCGAAGGGCAACACTCTCGCATTATTACTGGCAACACATAAAGTATTCACACGCGTCCCTAAGTGTTGCCAGCTATGGCGGAGTAAGTTTTCCTAGTGTCTGTGTCACGTTAGTAAGGATTTATTTATTATAGTTCACTCTGGACAAAATTAACGAATAGGTAAAGCTGAAAGCCTCGTGTAATAAATTCATTTGACATTGAGAAGGGTTCTTGTCTTTGACAACGATATTAAATTATGATAAAATATCGTCTGTAAATAAGCAGTATTTTAGGGTCCCGTGTCCTGTAGTAAATAAACTAATTTGTTGTAATATCACTTCGCATTAATTTCTTAGTCTAGTTTTCCCAAACTGACAAATTATAGCTACTCTAACAATTTATACCAAAGTAACAAATGTTTTTAAGTAGTAAATTAACAGCTATTTCACGAAGTAAGTAAATTTGAATGCGGTATTAAATGGCACCGACTTTTGTGAAATTGAGCAATTCTCTTTTTTAATAGGAATCAGGAGGTAACTCAAGGCATTTATCATACAGTATTAAAAGCTAGTAAAAATATTTTAATGAATAAAACTAGTAATAAATAAGGACGTAAGGCCTTAAACCTCTCCTGAGAGGAGACCCGAGCCCAGCAATGGGACATTATGGGTTGTTGATTGAATAATATTTTAAGAGAAACGACTGTTTGTCGGTCAATAAACTCCTAGATTACTGAACCGATTTAATTATTATTTTATAAAATGTAAACCTTGTGCAGTCACACTAACTTATACCTGTTATGTTCCTTAAAATCAAAAGTAATAAAAGAAATGTACGGAACCTTCTGATGTCGTGAGTCTACTGGCACTTGTTAACGTTATTTTGCAAAAATAGATATTGCTTTCTTGTAGAAGTGTCGAAATATCTAGATACTTGGAGGTGATTTATTAGGCGCCGGCTGTCTAGTCGACGGTATGTCCTTGGCCCCTGACTGCGGTGGCAAATGTTCACCTAGATTACCCCCTGACAAAGGACACTTTGCCTAAGTCTGGTTATAAAGCAGAGGTTTTAACAACTTGATGACAAGTCAATCTAATTGTGATGCGACCTAATTGGGCTATGTGTAAAGGTGATGAGAATATATATTTGTTGGCTGGAATTCAACCTAAATTCCTGTTAAATGGCCATTTTAACTTTAGCTACCATTATGTAAATGTATCGTATATCATATACTATATAATATATATAGGTGGTAGAAATATCTGGCGAATTACTATCTTTTTGAAAGGTTCTTTTTGATTTTATTGGCAGTGTAGATTGAGTTTTATTGGGTTTTTCCATGTGAGGTTAAAATAGGTAATGTACTTATGTATTTTTATTACAAACTAGCGGTATTAATTTTACTTTAATTATGTTGACGCGTATTTTATTCATTATTTTAATTACATCATCTATCCGCACGATAGTTTTACCAAAGTCGGGCTAGCCGTTTTAAAATTACTGGGCACAGAAAAAGTAAAGTTTAAAAGTAAATTTTGTGATGTAAATGATGTATATTACTTTCACAGCATTTAGTGAAAAGCTGTTAATTTGAAATTACAAACAGACACTTCACTTTTATTTATTTGAATAGATTAGCAACTAAATGATGCATCGTATTCTAAGCTAACTCAAATGAAAAAACTGTCAAAGTAACTAAACATATACATACTTGGATAGTTTGATACAAATTGTCAATGAAATGGTCCCAGTTCAGTTTCTCATAATTTATAACAAAACTATCAACAATTTGTTCCCCTCGCAGAGTCACTAAAACTAATAAAAAAACTTGAAATCAAACAGCTTGCATTGAATTTAATCGTCCGTAGAAGGAAGACGTGCGGAGCGTTCAAAGTCCACGTCTGGACTTGTTAGTGTTATTAATATCATTGAAGCTGAAGTGTCTAGCCGCCAGACAGCAAGTGGCAAACACCTGAATATATGTTCCGTACGTGCCCCTAGGGACAAATATACAGAATAAGGAGATGTTAGGGAAAGTTGAGAACTCACTGATATGCCGAAATACCTTAAGGCGTTTGAATAAATTGGCTTTGTTTTACTAAAAATGTGAACGCGCTTTGATACTTGGAAGAAAAAGTTATGGAGTTTAGTGCAGTTCGTATCAAAATCACGTGAGATTTTAGAATTCTTTTTCGTTTTTAGTTTTTAGTGTCGAATTCGTTTTTATTTAAGTTTCAATCATACCTGCAATAATTTTGCGCATGAGCACTATTGAGCAGGTGCGACATTCTGTAATATATATGGAATTTTAATTTAATAGCTTACCTAGCTTTACTCGGTATTTTTTTCCAAATTTTTCTAGTAAAGAATCGATAAATAAATCGATTTATCGCCCCCAAAAGCTCCTGCTTACTAAATTTCATAAAAATCTTTGTAGCCGTTTCTGAGATACGCATACGCAAGAAATGCTCGTTTACTGGTATTACATAGAAAGATTTGCATTCTACAAGCAAGCTTACTTTAAATATCACTAAATAAATATATTTGTGCAACTTCAGTGATTGTACGACAAAATACAGATACAGACTGACTATTCACAGTGTTACGTTGCTGCAGCCGGTCGCGGCCGAGCCCTGAATTATTGATTGCCGGGATTCAGCCCACGTGACGTCACTGCTAATGTCACAAGACTTCGCCCGTGGATTGTCGGCTTAAGGCATCGCCATAGGCGGCCCCTAGTGGCCATTTACTGAGCAAGTGTTGCCATGGCGACGCGTATAATGTACCGGCTTACTGCAGTGAAAATATTCAAGTTTTGTAATATAATAAAAATAATGTGTGTGATACAAATCATCATTATCGTCTTTTCCAACATTTCTTTATCATTTGTCGTTTCGATTAAAGTCTTTTCAGATACAAGTAATACAAGGAAATATGTTTTTGAACGCCTTGTGACTAGAAAACTAATTCAATTCAACATACGAAAAATTGTTGTAGTACAATAAACTTTCTTAATTTCCATCTGCTATATTCTTAACTTCAATTACAAGAGTTTAGAATGATTTAATATTAGTAATCTCATTTAAGATCTTTTGATGTAGGTATCTTATTTTTATTAGATAGGGTAAAAACGAGCAGAAATATCGCCAGTAACCGATACCACCCATGGACACCTGCAACAATAAGGCCGGTAACGCACTTGTGTCGCCTCTGGTAACCGGCCTTTTAAGAAGGAGTACGCTCTTTTCTTGAAGGTTTGAAGGTCGTATTGGTCCGTGAATACCGCAGGCGACAGTTACAGGTAGACAGTTTTGTTGTGCGAAGCGGGAAGTTTCTAGGAAACCGCACAGTTGTGGACTGTCAACCCTCTAAGTGATGGGGTTGTAACTGCTGTCGTGTAGGACGATGGCGGAAAGAGGCGACAGGAACCAGTTCGAACAATTCCGCGGAGCACTCCCCATAGTAAATAAGGTCGAAAATGTATAGAGAACTAACATCTCTAAGCAGCGCTTAAGTTTATCATAGGTAAAATATGAAACATTCTAACGAAATAAAAACCTGAGTCATTAGAATAAATCACTAGCCATTGTAATTTATGTAAGCAATAAAATCTGTCGTATTATATTATCCGTGTTATCTATGTTTCATCATTTGCATAAAGTTAATCATCTTTTTACTTTATGACTACTGTTTACCTAATTTATAGTACCGTTGTCATTAGACAGCGGCGTAATAATGAAAGAAAGAATAATAAAAATGGCTTATTGAAGACTTTTTTTTGTGCGGGAATCCCTTCGTACACTACCAATTGGTAGCTATGTCGGACTAAAACTGTCTAAATACCGCACACCGTCTCGAGTACTAGAAGTCGGGGAGCCAGGTGCACCCTCAAAGGGAAATCCCTGGAACGCTTTATTATACACCAGATTACAAAGGAAAGCTAGGAGATACAATAATATTTATCATGTCTGGTTTTTCCTGCAATTTGTGGTAATGTTTTCGTGAAAGGTTGCAGAAATGTGTAACATGCAATTCATCAGTAATTGATTTGATTAATAAACGCGTAGGTACTCGATTAGACTTGCTGACGCTGGTGAGATTTAAGATGTTAGGTTAATTTCATGTATGACATGTATGACTCGATCAAATGAGTAGAGTATTCGTATTATCAACGGTTATTAGAAACGGCTCACATTACGGTTAGTAATAGTACCTATTTACGATGCGAATTAGCTATTAATTCCATAAGTTCAAAATGTTACGTTCCATTATACTCCGAAATTATACGGGCATCACCGTTTAAACCACTTGTATAAACGTATACATCTATACGAAAATGAAAATTGAAGCATCTGTTTTTAATTTCAAATTAAAAGCTTTTTACTAAATGCAAATACAAATATATACGTTACCTACACAAAAAAACTATTTTAAAATGTTTAATCTGTCTGTTTGTTTCGGCTAATCTGTGGAACGGCTCGATTTTGACAGGACTTTCACTAATAGGTAGCTGATGATATAAGAACTTGGGCTGCTTTTTAGAAAATAGCTTCGCCCGGAGGCGTTCTGCTTTAAAAGCTATTAAACACTGGATACAGTTGTGGAGAAGCGATTTATACGGCATTCTAATCTGTATACAGCCATGCCGAGAATGTTATTGCATCTAGTCTCCGCACCTGGAATGCACAGCACCTGTTCCCCGCAATACAGTATAGTAACGACGTTTTACTAGTTTATATTTTTGCATTGCAAAATCTCTGATGCATTATTGAAAAGGTAAACGCGACAGCCCCTGACGCCAGTATTTTAATAAGTTTAACAATCGTATTTATCCTTTTGTTTATTATTCCATATTTGGACGATATATATAAGCGTATCTTTTACTACAGACGTCTTTCCAAAGGCTGTTTGCGTATCTAAAAGGCATAGAGATTTAACTCAGATAGTGAACCAGCCGAGGATTTTTTACGAACTCAAAAAGAAATCGTCCATACTTGGAATACTAAACAAAAGTACAAATACGATTTTTAAACTCATTAAAATAATGGCGTCGGAGGTTGTCACGGTTAGCTTATCAATAATGCATCCGAGATTTTACAATAAAAGAATAGACAAGTAAAAGATTGTAACAATACTGTATCATTCTTCTTTAATATAGAGCTGTCAACAAGTACGAGCGAATCCAACTGCAGTGGTTACAATACTCATTACGAATGCAGTCAATGCAGCAATGCAAAATGGTGACCAATACTATGACGGCCTATTAAGATGTTCCTGGATTATTGGCGCTCCGGTCTCACACTCATCAATAAAACACTACAACATGAATTAGCAGTATGTTGTCTGTGAGAGAGTAATATCGACCCGGTCGAGCCGGCTGTTCGTGCTGAAATCCAGTGAATATGTTGCTTACTAAAAGTAATAGTTATTAATATATTGGTTGAATTTTGCCGGGTTGTTCCCGTACTTAACTTCTTGATCGGGCAATTGTACTTGGTTTTGTCATCTTCTTACTCATACCATCCTAGATCATCCCAGACGCTTGGCAGCCTTTTTAGGTCGCTCCATACATCCCCTGCACAGAGGACTGTCTGTTGCACTTATAGTGAATAGGTGCTAGGTGGAAAGGTAAGTTTTTAATATACTATACAATTCTAAAATTAGAATCATTACCACAAAGTCCTTGACACTTAGTTATAGTCTGCAATGAAACTTTATAAGCTTTAGAAATCACACAAAAATTGCTATAAACATATTTTACATATTCTGATGTCGTATTTATAAATTTTTAAACAAATATTTTGATTCTACCTCTATGTCTTCGGAGTTATAACATAATACTCATTTTAATGTAATATTTGACTTAAAATTTTATTTGATTCCATTTCTCATGATTAATATCTTCGTAGACCACTACAACCAAAATGATACGTCGGCTTTACTAAAAGTTTAAAACCAACGTTAAGCACATTTTCTTAAGTTATATTAGCACATGATATACTAGTCTCTCCTCACTCATTGTACACACGACTGTCAGACCCCAAACTAGGCAAAGCCTGTAATATGGTGACCAGACTGCTCGTAAATATACTTATAATGTTTTCTAAACTGATATATTTCTAAATACTCATATTATAGATAAATTACCACCAATTTATTAAATACAATTATGAAATTTTAGGCACGTAATCTAACCAGTAATAATTATATATGCAAGCGGGTACCACTAATGACGTTTGACCTCAGAATACATCACCTATAACAAATATGTACAGATTGATGAAAGCTCTCACGCGATATTTATCAAAGTTACTACGTTCGTGACATTTGAAGGCCTAGCGGTGTCAAGGGCACCCTTGAAAACAATAAATAAATTTATACAGCTGTTGTTTTTTAAATTTCTTGAGTTGTTTATTTTTTTAATATCATCGAAATAGCCCACAGGATTACCAAGCCGAAGTGGCGGTGGGCTGGCCACATTTGCCGTAGAACCGATAACCGTTGGGGTAAACGAGTTCTTGAGTGGAAACCGCGTCTCGGCAAACGATGATGATGATGATGATTAAACATTTTAAAGAATACTCTACCTTTGAATTACAATAACAGGATAATAAATAAAAGTATATATCGTGGGAGAGCTTCACGCTTCGGTACGAATGGGCCGGCTCGACCGGAGTGATACCACGGCCTCACTGAAAACCAGATCTCGTGCTATGTTTCACCGAGTGACTGAAGATACCGGATGCCCATATCTCACAATCTCAAGCCGGCCCAAAACTAGATAGACTGAATATCAACTATTTCATATTGCGCCTGAAAATCTGTACGAATAATGAATATTTGTTTTTGTTTGGATTTACAACTAGTTTTGTGTAGATTTTGTGCAAAATCTAGCGAGCAGTTAAATCTTCGTGAGAATTCTAGTTCTTGGGTCTCATTCTTGTTCGTTGCTATTTTATTGTATCTTGTCGTTCGTTTACTCTGAACCCACGCTTGGATAAATTTAAGTTCATGTATTGAAAATTAATGAAATAAATTTGTACTTACATTTTTATGAACGCAACGTTATTCGACGAAACGTTTATCGGAACTTGGCCATACTTGTTTACCGTTAAGCTCTTGTTATTTGTTGCTTGTTTTCTTAGTAGACAATTAACTATGAATGGTGCTTCAATATTTTTTCGTTATTATGAATGACTAGCTGAGCCCCGCGGTGTTACCCGCGGTACAAATCGCGGTATCTTTGTTAACTGTAGCCTATATGCTATTCTGATGTTATTTTATTCTAAAGTTTCATTAAAATCCATTCTGTAGTTTTTACGAGAAAGAGTATCAAACATCCATCCATACTTACAAACTTTCGCGTTTATAATATTAGAAGGATTGCTAATTGTTTTTATACATATAAATATAGTTTTACTTTTCTTATTAAATATCTTATTAAAAGTTTTGTTGATGAAGTGTTATCCTATAACAATAATCGACAGAGTGATAACTATAAGTATTTTAAAGATATACTTGTGATGTCCTTTCAACTAAACGTCTTTGAAAACTAATTGTGAGTTTTGACATCTGGAATGTTGAAATGATATACAATATTTTTGAACACATCTATAGAAATAAATTTCTACCAAGATTTTGTGCAAAATCTTACGCAAGACTCTTAAAATTACAATCGTCTATAGACTATAGTGACCGCGCACCATTCGAATGATCCGCTTGTACGCCAACGTTTTAAGAAAGTCAAGATTTTCCCTGAGCGATTAGACCACCTTACTTTACTCAATACAAATTTAAATTAAATGATCGAATAAATAATGTATTAATGTTAGTAACGCCGTCAAAATATACCCTAAACACATTCTTGCCGATGTTAAAACACGATCAGAATGTGTATGAACTGTTTGTTTGTGTAGTGTACAGGGCACTCCTGCAGCCCAATAGGACTGCGTACACACTGTTGTTTTAGAGGGTGACCCGCCCAACACACTGGGGTTCTCAATGGAACCGTTTAACTACTTGCATTATGCGGTTATGTTTCACTGATAGGGACGATTGACTGTAAAAATATCGACATTTAATTTTTAAAAAAGCTCGGTTTTTATGAAGAGAAGTTCGGATTTACATAAGTAGCGTTGTCGCTATCTAATTATTCATTTCGATCAACATACATACTTAAAAATTCTAAACTTTAAAATTTAAGAATTAGTTACTGTTTTACAGTTTTTATCATGTTTCTGGTCACAGAACACACATACACACCATCAAGCTGGTTTCGAAATAATATGTCTTCATAATAGCGTGACTGTAAAAGATTCGAAATAATTCCATTAGCTGTTTTTGTATATTGAATAGTCTCTTAGCTTCAAAATGTACAAGCCCTCCCTTTTGGAATAAAATAGTAAATAGGTACTTTGAAGGGCTCGTAACCAACCTTTTTTAATTCTCAAGTATTCTAGTGGCTTTCCCAATAGGGATAACGTATTCAAATCAATATCTGATAGTCCGCAAGAGCCTCTCGATATAATATGGAAATGGTGCCTTTATGATAAACATACATCCTTTTTGTATCTTAAAATGATTTAGACACATTTATCTAACAATCACATTTTGAATTGTAGTGTAGGACTTTGTATAAAATAGTTTTATTTTTTTACTTTACGTACACTATAAAGTTTTATAAATAAATCAATTGAAATACTTGGCAAAGTGTTGTACTTCAAAACGACAGAACGATTGTAATTGTTAAAAAAATATAAATAGCAGCAGTAAATATAAATATATACATTAATAAAGCCTCAATAAATAAATACCATAACACAATAATACATTATAAACAAAGCGAGAACGAAGGTACTCTTTCTGAAAATGAAATTTATTCTTATTTTATTAAATTTAACTTTGAATAAAAATACATATATTCACCAAAATCTAAAATGCCAATAGATATAAACAAAATAATAATTTTATTTATTTATTTATTTATTTTTGAAGAAGGCTTACAGACTAATAAACATAATTATGGTTAATTCAAATAGGTGATCAAATTGCTAACAACAAGCCTCCATATATAGGTAACAATATATTACACTGGTCGAGTGCCAGGTCTTAGACTTACATGATATGTATTCACAGATACAGATACATTACCATAGGAAAACATGCGTATGCGGATATAAAAGAAAACAAAAACAAAGAAAATAGAAAAACAATATTATAAAACAATATAAAGTGGTAAAGAACCCACAAAATACATCCATCCATGCGTAAAAACATATCACATTTTACTTAAACTATCAGTTTGAGCACCGCATCCAACACTTACATT
>PKRV01000404.1:0-187138 GCA_003709505.1 Hyphantria cunea | reverse complement strand
GCGGCGAGGGTAACACAAGACTAGCTCCTGTGTTACCCGCTCGGAGGCAGGGTGAGTGCACACCGAGCTCGCCTCCTCGCACTTCTAATACGCCCTCTGCTAGAGCAGAGGGACGTCTAGAGTGCCCTCCGCGGCAGTCAAAATTCGACTCCGTCTCGTATCCCATTTGGTCTGGAGTCTCCCTCTGGGCCAATCCGGCATGAGTGGCTCTACCGGCGCAGCCCCAGAGATCATCGACCCACGCAAGCCCCCACACGACGACAACGTAGGGATACAGTTGTGGGGGACTACTCGTTTTACCTACGTTCGTGCTGAGATCAGCGTGGCTCTACTACCTTACAAAGTTTGGGTGATAAAGAATCACCCTGTTTTGCGTGTTTTTTTTTATTTGCATTGCATAGAGATACTATGCACAAGAAGCACAATGGCGGGCTTAATACCATAGGCATTCTCTAACAGTTTACCTTCAGGTGGTGCGGAATTGATGGTAAGGGTGCACTATACTTAAATTAATTTGAAATAATTCAAAGGAAATGAAGGTCTGCCATAGGACAAGCGGTCCTGTGGCAGACCTTCATTTCCTGGAGAGTGATGTTTTCCATGCTCATCTTATTATGGACTAAGTTCAGAATAGATTTGAATCAATTTTCACTCTCAGTCTCTGAAACCCCCAAGAAGAGAAGATCCATGCGTCGTTGCTTTGCATCCAAGTCATCAACCACCCTGTGACAGTCGGAAATTTGCTTGCGAAGAAGTCTAAGCATTTTATGCACGAGTTAGCGAAATGTGTGTGTTTAAGAATCAAACGCTTTAACTAGCCACGAACGCAAGGTTATAGGTTATGTTGCATTTAATTAAATTTTTGGATTACTTATTTTATGGAGCGGATGTAACCTATTGTTGAGAAATCACTGCGAAAACGTGCTTGTTGCTTGGGTTGATTTTCATCCAATGTCTTAGTCACATGATGTGGCAGTACTTTAGAAGATATTTTGTACACATTATCAGGCTAATGGGTCTGTAGTTGGCTATATCATTTTCTTTCTTTTTTGTGTAGGTAATAATATATGATATAGCCCACTATTGTGGTATGTATTCTGGATAATAAAATAGCAATATATAAATAATCGTTTTACTTCGTCTCTATCAAAAGAAATTCGACTTATTTCGAACGTGTCTTTCGTCGTATAAACTATAATATGTATGTATATTATTTACAACATCGTAAAATTACGTTTAGCGGCGACCCACGACGCCGGAAAAATACAACGGACATTGAGGGTGTCACTGGATCCTCGTAACAAATAAATTATAAAAAAGTGCGGAGGACGCGGCTCGGCCGACCTCCCGCGCGACTGGAGCCATCGCTGGAAACAGGAGAGTGAGGCTAGCGCGGTGGAGGCGGCCGCGGCTTGGCCGTCGCGTACGCGATCTCCGAGAGACGCACGTCGATCGGCGCGCGCTCGTCGTACAGCGTGGGCGCTTGCAGGATAATACCCGCCGATCCCACAACCACAGCCAGTGTGAAAATCCACAGGAACAAACGGTCCAGCACCATAGCCACGTACTTCCAATCCTCCTTCACCTGTTACACAATGTTAATACTTAATGGCGTCAACAACATTCCAAGTATACGTAGTTAGGTAACTGTTCAAACCGAAGAGTTCAAGCAAGCGCTCTGTATAATGAGTAATTACGAAATACAGGCGATTTAACGAAAGTTCAATACAAACGATGTTATATCAGACCCTGGTGGACTCCACTTCCTTGCGTGTTTGCTCAGCGATGTAGTTGATGCCGTCGATAGCCTTGTTGATTTCGGGGCAGCGGTGCCAGCGCCGCAGAGCGTCGCAGAGCGCGGGCGTGTCGTGCAGGCGACAGTTGCGGCATGCGGCGCACGCGCGGCACGCGCCCGCGCCCCCCGCACAGCCCGCGCCCCCCGCACAGCCCACGCCCCCCACGCTGCTCGCGCTCACGTCGCCTAGCGGGGAATCTTCGTCCCATGGCGCACTTTCGCCTACTCCGGTTACCAAACCGGCGCTGCAGACACATTATTTGCTGTCATCGTTGTTTGTGTGATTTCCATAATTGTAGAGAATTTTTTTTTCTTTGTAAAAGACAACTCCCGCATAAGGAATATAAATTCCTGTGTCACGGGGATCTTCACATGAAACGGACACAAAGTCCACCCAGACTTAGAACAACAATTTTTGGATCACACAAAGTGTTGTCCCATGTAGGATTTGAACCCACAACACTTGGCGCAGTAGGAAGCGGTGTGGCGACCACTAAAACCACTAGGCCAACCGTGTAGTCAATGTAGAACTACATGTTAATCTAGAAAGCTCTTTAAAAAATTCTAAATGTAATAATGGTTATACGGATATCAGTAAGATTTGGCGAGTGTTTAATATGAGTAATTTTGTTACACTTGCTATTTAATACTTAATTTTTCATATTTCAGAACAGAAGAAAGAATATAGAATAAAAATTTAATGTATTTCATGCTGGTGGTTTTAGGGTTCCGTGCCTCAAAAGATAAAGGGAACCCATATAAATCACTATGTTGTCCGTCTCTCTGTCAGTCACTCTTTAATTCGGGAACGCGTGAAGGTTTCGAGTTGAAATTTAAACTGTATGCTCAGGTAGTCGGTCCCTTGAAGTTCACACTTCTAAGTTAGTAGCGCCGTTTATTCAGCGAAAATCGTAAGGTTCTTCCCCTTGACATAGAACCGTGAAATTTGGCAAGTAACATCGTTATGAACCACAAATATGTTTTACGACGCATTATTTCTTTTTTGTACTGAAAAATAACAAAAACTACAAGGTGGATTTCAAGAAAAGCTCGAAATGTACTGCGCGTTTCGATTCCTGAACTATTTATAATGATCCAACGCACGTAACCCTCGGTGGTCGAGTCCAACTCGCACTGTACAGTTTTTTTAGATTACATACTTAGTGGTTTTATGTTGTTTTAGTAGTACATGTGCTGTACAGTGACATCAGGTAGCTGGTGGAGCATTGAAGGTTTCCCCGTTGTAGGCAGTTTTCAGATAAACAGGAGTGTGCTATAGTTAAAGTATAACCCAATTTATTTATACAAATAAAATAATTGTTACAAGTTTGCCATGGAGTCATCGAAACATGTACGAGCTCGTACATGTGCTCAAGTAGTACTCTGTCGTGTAGACAACTTGGTTGCTAAAACTTTAAGTTAAAAGAGAGAAGATGTTCAGAGTGTAATTATAACATCACGATCGAGTGACCTACCTATTGAAGTGTGCAGAGGTTATAAATGTAGTGTGTAGGAGTACCGATAGTACCAACAACCAATGCCAGTCTGGCCGAGACGACGAGTGGTATAAGCCGTTCGTAGCGTCAGGAAATAGAAGGAATTGTAACCTTTTAAGTAATTTTATCAATTCACGCCCGATTTTCTTTTAAGGTAAATTTCTCGCGTTTTATAATTTATTAAACTGGAAATGTGGAAGTGTTTTCACAAAAGGGGTGGAAGTAAATAAAAGCATGGAAGCCCCTTTTAATTTAATGTTTTGATTAAATAGCATACGCCTACAGACATATACATTAAAAAAGGGTTTTCTTATTTCAATTGGGTACCTAGCCACATCCTCGTCAGAATACTATTCAGATAATATAAAGGTAAACTGTAAAGGTAATAGGTAAAGATAATATAAAGGTAATAGGTAAACTGAAAATGGGTTTGTGGATGTATTGGACACAAATATTTTCTAAAACTTGTTCCAATTAATACCTAATAAATTTGATATTTTATCAGCCGAGAAGTTTCACAGCCGATTATTGTAGTGGAAGTATAAACACGATAGAGCTCGTGTGTGATACAGTGCAGTTACTAACAAGCGGCTGCGTTGGGGCTCGACGCGGAAGGGCGGGCGGCGCATGACGAGCAGCCGCGGCAGCACGTGGATGAACACGCGCCGCACCCACGGCGCCATGGTGTGCGTCTGCGGCGAGCGGAAGTGCACGTTCAGCACCACCACCGTCACGCAGATGCTGCACGACACGCACAATATTACATACATACACACATACACTCGTGCATACACTGTCCGGTGAACGAGACGAGTCAACCCTTGCCCATGTTCTAAACATGTGAACAAACTTGTTATTACTTAACTAACTAAGTTATATTTACATTAAGTGCGTTACATGAGTATTTTTTTTTGAAGTGAAAATAGACTTAGGCAGGTTTGGATGTGGAGTAAATTCATGTAAATCGTTATGGATATGGTCACGTTACGCGATAGCTGACACACACGCAGGCGGAGCCACGAGCATAAGCTAGGCTAACATATTCACGGGCAACCTATTTACGTCCGCTGAAGTGTCGGAATTGAACCTGTAATTTATGAAGAACATTTAAAATATTTTAGGTAAGAAGTCGGGGTCATCGGATTACTCCCGGCTCAGTCGCTGTTTACCCACCCATACATCAACACACACACACTCGTCAACTCTTCGCATCCGTCGGCAGAAAGACGCGCTAACTTTTAAAACCATTTGCGTAACACAAATACTGCAAGCACGTCTACCCAAATTGTCAGAAGTATAACGAGTAATTTTCCATCAATTGGTGATGGTTGCACCAAAAACTCAGGGGATTTTATTCGTTCTTGAATGATGGTTGCTGTATAATATATCTAACTAAAGTTATCCTTGTGGAAATTCATAAACAAATAAAGAGTGTCTCTTACTGTTGTGTTATGTAGGATGTCAGACGCATTATTGCCGGGTAAAAAACTGATCATCATATGTTCAAAATATCTATAGTCGGACATAGCCTGCAAGGCATGATCCTCTTGCTTGGTTGGAGGATCCTCCCTTTGTGTAGAAGGGACATGACATCCGTTCCTCCACAGTGGTGATCCCGAAGGGATTGGAAGCAGCCTTCGTAGGGGCAGATCAACAACAGCAGCATCAGCGCACCACCATCATGTGCAGACCCACAGCTAGTCTCAGGCAACCAGCAACCTCGGCCTTAACAGAGATACACCACATGCAGGAAGCGACTGCTCCAGCCTGGTAACTCCTACGGCCTCAACAGCTTCTAGGCACAGCACACTACACCTGAGGTCAATATAAGCAGCCGTCTACGCAGCAGCCAGCCACTACACGGCAGCCAGTTACTACGCAGTACCGCGCACCGCATGCCATGCCGACTCACCGAGATCAGCGGACTACAGCTCCGACTTAAATGTACTAGCGGTATTCAGTTCCGACTCACTGGAACTTGCGGCACTCAGTTACGACTCACTAGAACTACTTACTCCTGGGACTGCTAACCTCCTCAACAGAGCGCTGACAGCTGACTCATCAGATATCGACTTCCAGTCTTGGAGGGGAGTGATTCATTCAATGCAACAATAGTAACCAAATACAGCGCCATCTACCGAAGATACGTCAAAATGCGGAGTAACGAAGGAAACTACCAATCTTAAATCGCGCAATAGAACTTCTCGCACCGATTAGCATATATACATCATCTCAACGTCAACCGTCGGGCAGTAGCCAGGCATGATCACCTCGCCTGGTCAGAGGATCCTTCTTTTACGTTGGAGGGACATGACACCCGATCCTCCGCATTTCATATAATCAGAAACTAGTAAATTTCTATCATATTACTACAATTTTTCAATTGATTATAATTTTTCGTTTCTATTAAGAACACTTACTTCTAGTGCAATGTAAGAATCAGCAATCGAAATTGATCACAGCCTGTCTTTCTGTGGATTTAAGGTTTCACGTGAATATGTAACGAGTAGAATACCACTCTTCATTCATCTGTTTTAGTACTTTAAAGCATGTACTTATAACTAAGACTATAGTCGACTTTCGTATTTATTACGGCATTAACCGGGATTTAGTATTAATTATTTCAATATTTAGCGCCCAGCAATAATGTATGATCGATTTAGGTTTTACTTCTTTTGACTTTGAAGTGAACAACCTAGGCATGTATCGTAATATTGAACTTGGCTCTAATTTCACTTTTGGTTGTTTGATGAGATATAATGTACTTGTAAAATTGCAATATTTGCTATTAAAATAAGTATGGAGCAAGCGCTTATTATTTAAAAAAATATTTTTTCGTTCACTAACATGAAACGCACTTTCTGTTTATATTGGTATTGAATAGAATATTTTTATAAGGTTATTATGTGTCTGCAATAGGCAGATGTGCAATAAGATTACCTGAACGTGTCGAGTATCATGGTGAAGAGCACAAACTTGCCGAGCAGCGGCACGACCAGAGAAGTGGGCGGAATGATTTCGGCCAGCAGTAAGAAGAACACGGTCAGTGAGAGCAGAATGGAGATGGACAGCGACACCTTTTCACCGCTGTCCGAAGGTAGGTAGAACACCAGCACTGTCAGGAACGATATGCCCATGCACGGAATGATCAAGTTCACTGTGTAAAAGAGCGTCTTCCGCCGCATCGTAATGTTGAACGTAATGTCCAGGTAAGGCTCGTCGCAACACGTGTAGAATTTTTCGTTTCTTTAATGCAATGAAAGCATGCTGGTTAGGTTATGATCGATTTTATATACGTAACATTTGAGTAGGGTACAATAATAAGGCTACCTGACTGCTGGCACCTCGAGGATGTCCCATTCTACGGAAGTATAAAACTCGGAGAGGTCGACCCCAAGCTCCACAATATTGGTCCCGCGCGCCTCGTCGATGTGTCGCAAGTCCACCTTACGACATAAATATAATAATAATAATAATCTAACCGTACATAGAAGTCGAAAGTCGTCTGTAGCGACGCTCACCTGGAATCCGTCGTAGGTCCAGGACCCAAACTTCATGACACAGGTTTGCTGGTCGAACGGGAAATACTCGACATCGATTTCGCAGGATGACTTGTAAATAGCCGGCGGGCGCCACTCGACACGGCCCGTGTAGTTGAGCGTCGCTTTCGTAGCCAGAGTCACCTCGAAGTTGCCGTCGGCACTGAACATAACGACCATTGGGTTAACAAACTAGCGACATGAGTACCGCGATGCATATCGTCAAGAACCTCACTTGTTGTAGAGCACTATGTCTGGCCGCCAAATGTGGTCGGAGGGTACGTGAAGCATCTCCACACCGCCATACTCCCGCGGCTCCCAGGAAAGCTTGTAATCGTACCAACTCTGAAAAAAAATAAACATAATGCAAATTCCTTGAGACATTCGTAGTTTCAACATCAAAAGCAAAGTCATCGCGGAGTGCACTTACCTGCTCCACCCATAAGTTGGTTGTCATGATTTGGTTTTTCAGGTTCTGAAATAGAAACACGTAGTTAGAGAACGTAGTCGGTAAACGTAGGTTTCGTTGGAAAGCGGTATGAGGTGTCGGACGGGGTACACAGTATACACTCACCACGTCGATGAGCTGACTCAGCTTGAGTTTGATACGCACGGTGAGCGCGTCGCTGACGTTGAGTACCGGCCGGACAAGCTTGTTGTAGTTGGAGAGCAAGTCGTCGTACAGGCGCTTGGCATCGGGGTTGCCTGCGCACGAGGCGAGCGCGAGCACGAGCAGCAGGGCCGCGTGCTGCGGCGCGGCGCGGCGCGGCATATCCGCCGATGCATGGCGTCAGCGCATCGCGCCGCGACCCTGCACCGCAACCGCGACCGCGACCGCACCGACCCCGCCTGCCCTCGACCTCGCTCTGCGCACACATTCACGCGGCGGTCAGAAATAAAAACATCATTGATTTACTTTTGAATACTGGTAGTACTACATAGTTTTTTGTTCTAAACTATGTCTAAGTATCATTCTTATATTTTTAANATATATATATATATATATATATATATATATATATATATATATATATATATATATATATATATATATATATATATATATATATATATATATATATATATATATATATATATATATATATATATATATATATATATATATATATATATATATATATATATATATATATATATATATATATATATATATATATATATATATATATATATATATATATATATATATATATATATATATATATATATATATATATATATATATATGTGTTATAGAGATCAAACTTCTAAGCTAACGCAATCAAAAAATACAGCCGTTTATGTTACAAATTTTCATCACTCGCTAGGGAATTAAAACCTACAGGATACTCCCCGTGAACACGGAATCTTGTAATTTGGTACGCGCAACGTCTTATAGTACAGATAAAGGATAAATTGCGAATAGTATATTTTTTTTGTTATATCATATATTTTAGTTGTTCTATATGATATGATATGATATGATATGATATGATATGATATCTACATATATGTACAGGCTTGTGCGGACCGCTGTGCTACCTGCGGTTGTACTTGTAAAACTACAACTTAATTTTAGCAACTGACAGGTAAACGCGGTTGTTGTTGTTGCTGCGGGTTTCAGTTAGTATTTTATGATGATAAAATTCGACTGAATAGTGCATTGTTTTTGAAGCTTACTTAATTAAGTTCTTGCCACGCTAGCAAGTGGACAGGTCCACGTGTCAAGTGTAGTAAAATATATAAACGTAGTTTAATTAAGCTTTGATTGCTTTATGGGACCACTAGAAAAATGACAGAACCATAAAGAACCTAGTTTATTTTACTAAATATAACCCTGCATCCTCAGTGGGGTCGCTTCCTTAACGTGGTCTGATTACCGACCCCTATCTGAGCGCCGCCATGTACCATGTACCCGTGTACCTATTCTAAAGCATTAAATAAACAAGTTATATGGTTTAACTTTCATTTAATTAAAGCTGAGCTCAAACTAACGTCAGATGAATCATTCAAATTCTAAATCATTTATTTAATTTAGACACTCAGTGATATTTAGGAACGTTAAACTGAAGGTACGCTACGGTTAAACATGATAAAGCGACACAAACAGACGCCACAGCTTGTACTGGATTGTCATTCATCCGAGAATCCGAGCGATACTTCAAAAATAGCAAGACGTGATGCTTTATTTCATTTGTCAGCTTAACTGGATAGATGGTAAGGCATTGATTACTGCAGGACTTGACAGAGGTCAAAAGAGGCCGGTATAAACGCTCATGTGTTGCCTGCACACGGAGATGGAGTTCGTATGCCCGAAGTTAGCGACGCGATAACGGGGACCCGGTGTTGGTCGCCACATGACCTACAGATTACATAATCTCCCTCAAAGGTGCGATAAAAGTCTGAGACTTTTGCAGTAAATAATAACGGTTTTTGAATGTAACAGGGGGCGTTTGTTTACAGAAGTCTGGAAACAACTACTTTTTATCATAAGACGAATTATAATTCTCTTTATCCAAGGGCGTCTGAATGTTTCTTTCTCCGGCACGCTCTGCAGTCATTTAGGCTTCTCCGATATCGGTCGATTCATCTTAAATGTGAGATCGAGTGCTTTTAAGCACCTCCACGTAAGTACGTGGAGGTGCTTAAAATGCATAGAATAATGATGATAGAATAGTATAATGAATAGAATAAAATGAATAGAAGCAGTAGATGCATAGAATGGTATTAAAATATATGTAAAGAACGAAAAATTTTTGATTCTTCAAATCTGTGTCATATTTATGAATAATATATCATTCATATTAATACAACCTTTAAATAAGGCTGAACACAAGCATTTTAATTATTGACAGATACAGCATAGATTTAAACCTACCGGCATGTATAGTCTTAAAAGATCTAGAGAAGGCATTCGATAGGGTAAGCTGGTCAAACATAATGGCAGCTCTGAGGGAAACGGGTATAGACAGCAAAGACCGAAGAATAAATTACCAATTTTACAAAAACCAAAAACTAGCGGGAACGAATCAAGTGGCGTGCAATCGAAGAGTCCTGTGTCCAGCTGTGGACCACTGTAGGCTGATGATGATGGTGAGAAAAACCAGAAAACAGTAATAGGAGTAAGAGAAGAAAAACAATTTGCAGATATTAAGCAGGGAGTAAGACAAGGGTCCCCTTTGTCCTTCTGAGATCAAGCACATTTTTATAAAATATACCATTAGAAAAATAGCTGATTCAGATTTATCTGAATCAGCTATTTTTAATGAATATCCTTTAGGAGGGGTTAAGTTTAATGGGGAGACTATATGCTTTATTAGACGTGCCGCTGATATTGCAGCAATAGTCCATGCCAACAACTCACGACAACTACTAACACTGACAAACAATATTTTTAATGTTTTTCATTCTAGAATTAAATTCACTTGTAGGTACTTGTGGTCATATGAAAATTATTCACATCTAAAACCTAACAACTGTGGGTACATGGAAATAACAGTGTGGGTCTCACCATTTTGAAATGCTCTGGCAAAGAGTTGTCCCCGATAATGAGGAAATTGTATTTTGAATCTACCACCACTACTTGTTTGGTTGGAGTATTATTTATAATACAATTTCCCCATTCCGCAAGAAACATCTGTTTTTCCTTTTGTGTATAACAAAGAAAAAATGAAAATGAAAGATTTTTTTTAAAAGATAAATCCCGCACTGGGATTATTACTATGTCACGGGCCAATGTACATGTGGGGTTTGAACCTGCAATCGTCAGCACGGTAGAAAGAGGCATGGTGAGCACTTAAATCACTACGCCATCCGCGCAAGCAGCCCAAGTTACTCGGGTGCTTGCTAACAGATATGCTTCTACGGTGTGCTTGACGTGGGAATTCGAATCGTTTTCGTGTGTAACATTTGTGTTTACAAATTGTGTAACCCTTGAAGTCTCAATAGTTGTAATTATTTTAGTTAGTTTATATCATTAGTGTAACATGACATTTTTTATAGCAATTAGTATGTAAGAACCAAGACAAATGCCTAATTTACTTATACACATGTGCGATTCCGTTAAGATTGTATTATTCTTTGCGGTACGGAAGAAGTTAATGTATTGCCTAAAAATTGTACAAAATAATTGTACATAAAAGATCTATTCAAAAAGTATCGCGAATTTTGTATTTTGTAGGCTTTGAGTTTTTAATTTCGCTTTTTTGTACGTTAACTTGGGACTCAAGCCCTTTACTTATACCGACAAGGTCTATCTGCTTAGACGTATTCGATCGATTCGTCAGATCGTATTCGATTTTCGCCTATTGCAAAAAAAATGATCCAAAGTATCTGTATCAAATCTTGTTTGAAAAACAACATCAAGTGCGCAGATGCATTGTGAATGTTGATTTTGAGTGATAAAGGTTGCTTGGACCAAAGCAACTTTTATCGGTGGTGTATGGACACAATTGTCACGTAAGCTAATACTCTAAGCGACTAGTGTCAGTAGTGTCACTGTAAGGCTCGTTGCGCTGTTGCTCGTGTGTGGTAATCGAACGATATGACGAGTATAACTTCTTTTATTTAAGGGTCTCAAGCTATATATATATATATATTATGCAAACAATAAAGTACCTCTCGGTGGTTTAAAACTTAACAGGTGGTATAAAATGTTCACAGAGGGCTGAGAAGATGTGAACGATGGTACCTCGAGCCTCTCAATAACAGATGAAGAAGGAGGACCTAGTATATTTTCGTGAAATTCGAATTTTATTAGTGCCATGATTAAGGCATGAGTTCGGACTTTCCAAAACTCCTGAAGAAATTATGAATATTTGGTATCAGAAACAACACAGTAATGAGTCTACAGCCACCGTATTCCCCAAACCTGGTTTTCTGTGCCGTTTCCCTGTTCGCATACTGAAGACGTCCCTGAAAGAACAATGCTACGCCACAATTAAAGAGATATAGACGGTATCGACTTGCGTGCTTGTTTCTTATTAAAAGGAACCCTAATTACTATTATTGCACTATCAGAACCACGCGACTGGTAACGCACCTCATCTTTCCCCGTAACCTACCCAAAACTGTTCTAGTAAAGTTTGTCACAGGGCACAGTTGACAAGAGCCAATCAAAGGAATTAATTTTATACAAAATACCGACAACTTATTGCAGTTGACCGTTTTCAAACGTCAAACATACATAGCACTCAGTGGAGGTAGCGTCGCGTGAATCAACTTTAGCGTATAAGACAGTGAGCCACGTGTTTATCTATACGATAAACAAATAGAAACATTACAAATCTCTTGGATGACTCCTCGCACAGGTACCGACATACTTTGACAGACAGGGAGGGACTGTAGCTTTTATTGGTTAGTGTACCACGCTACTGAAGCAGTCGAGGTTAGTATTGCGGTAACTTGATGTCACTAGGTTTGTGTATTGTGTGGGTTTGTTAGATAGGTATATGAAAATAACGATGATCGTTGAATTTATTAAGCCACATAATAAATTGAACATTTCTGGTGTCACTCAGAGGTGGTTAGTCGTGTAACGTCAGTGCGATATCTGCAACCGAGAACCTTACTGGCCATGGGAGTGAATGTGGATGTTGAAAACCTGGGGCCGCTGCAGCGCGATAAAAGTAAATCTCGATCCATTTGTACCAGGCGGTGGTAATTCAGGTAAATGCTGAAATCGGCAACTCGTCGAGGCACAATCCAAAAGTCGTTCCCAGAAAATAGTAACATTTACCAGATCGGAAGGAAGCAGATGACTCCTTTGGCAATGTATCCCGCAGATAGTCCAATGTTAATTCATATTACGGCACAGTATCGCGGCGGAGCTTTATCGGTTGGTAGGACGAGCGGCTCGGTCACGCGGCGGTGGCGGTGACGGCGGGCATGGCGCGACGCGGCGTGGGAGAGACGCGAGCGGCGAGCGGCACAAGCGGGGGCGCGCCGCGGACTGCCGCTCGGCGCTGCCCCGCGCCGCCCGAGCACGCGCCCGCCGCTCCGGCACTCACCACTCGCCGCTCAGCGCTCAGCGCTCGCCGACTTCCGACCACTTCCGCTTACGGATCACATCAAATTTGATACACAACGCAAAAACTTACCGCACACTATGCTCTTGGTGTACTACCTGGCAACTTGTTGAAAGGATCCCATGAAACTTTTTTAATTATTGTTCTGTCACGAGCTCAAATCAAGTGACGGATGTTAATGTCTTCGTCCACGTGTTGCGTGGCCGACGAGGACTTTCGATTTCTAATATCTTATCAATGTTATAAAATATATAACTTGGATAAGCTTTGGATAAGTTTCTAATTTAGCGTAAATATCCAAATGATCCATTTAAAACACAAAACTTTTTATGAATTTAATTGAATGTCACAAGACTGAAGACCATTTCTCATAAATAAAGTTCGGTCACAATCTAGTTGCGTTTGACTGACGATCTCACACAATATGTTTATTTTTTCGTTCATTGTGGTTTCTGTATTACTAGGGATTTAGTTTGTCTAAATTAGTTTAGTTTGTATAAGGATAAAGTATGAAATTGCCGTTTTATATTAATATATACTTTGAACGATTGAAATTTTTTCAAATGTTACCTATGAGGATATTATAACATTAGATTTTCAACTTTCAATTGTTGTTTTTAATCAACTTAGACAGTACAGAAGTATCCACTTCGAATATCCGAATAATCTATGAATACGAGTTCCGACGTGGAGCTACCGCGGCAGAAACGGCTCGCAATATCAATGCTGCGTTTGGAGAGAACACTGCTAAGGAACGAATCATGCGATTTTGGTTTAAACGATTTCGTAATGAAAATTTCAATGTGAAGCAAAGACCAGAGAAGAACCACGTGAAAGAAAGACCGTCCATACAGATAAATATAACGCTGAATTGAAGGAGATAGTGGAAGCCGGTCCGAGTCAAACCAGCCAGGAATTAGTTAGTTAACGTAACCAATAATATTGACTCATTTGCATCAAGTCAATAAATTAAAAAAATATGAAATATGGGCTCCTCTTTATTCGACTGATCGACTACGATACGACGGCGAGGTACATGTCTGGCAGTTTAGTTGTCTCAAGTCATCTGTCCAAATTAAACGAAGAAGCGGCAATGAACTTCAACTTGTCGAGGTAGTGTAACTGTTTGTTTTTATTCGAAGAATGTAAATTGAATTACATTATTCGAATAAAAACAAACATATGAAAATTGTAAATAGCTAGTAATTTCACTTAAATATTTCTAGAGAATTTTTACTCTTTAGCTGAGATAATAAACCCAGATATAAGAGACACCATCTCCGATTATTTTATAAACCAAAAAAAATTAAAAGATTTATCAGATCATTGTCTTTTTGTTTAAACCGCTTTGTTTTGGATGGAACGCCCAAAAAGAAAAAAAATATCATAAAATAGATTTTAATTTCACTTATAATTAAACTGAGATATATAACGCGAAGTATCATAGCACCCATTTAAGGTAAATTTCGCATTTTCGCGTCTAAGCGGCCTTATTCAAATTCACAAAAATGATTCACGTGTTTTTGTCAGTACTCTCACGGATATCCTTTTTGTGGTATAGGGGGCAAACAAGCAACTATCACGAGTGACCCTCCCACGGACACCTGACTCACTACATCGAGTCTCAAGTGCGTCGCCGGCCTCGGAATGACTTACAAAAACATTAGATACCTAGACAAAAAGTGGCGTGACTCGTGAAGTCTGTGTAGTTCACGTGGACTCTACCTCGCTCTGGAGGATTTATAAGCACGATTAAGTTGATTTGGTGGATTACCGATGTTAATGGTGTTCAAGCCCAATTTATGTCTCTTATATATTCTATTAATATATCTTGGGACATGAAGATTGAGTCATTGTAAATATCGGTGAATGCAATTCATTTAAATTTCACGCGTACTGTTTAAATATACAGTGATTGCTATAACATGGAGATTGAGTCATTGTAAATATCGGTGAATACAATTGATTCAAATTTCACGCGTACTGTTTAAGTATACAGTGATTGCTATAACATGGAGATTGAGTCATTGTAAATATCGGTGAATACAATTGATTCAAATTTCACACGTACTGTTTAAGTATACAGTGATTGCTATAACATGGAGATTGAGTCATTGTAAATATCGGTGAATACAATTGATTCAAATTTCACGCGTACTGTTTAAGTATACAGTGATTGCTATAACATGGAGATTGAGTCATTGTAAATATCGGTGAATGCAATTGATTTAAATTTCACACGTACTGTTTAAGTATACAGTTATTGCTATAACATGGAGATTGATTAGGTAGGTATTGCATAGTAGGTATTGCATTAGAGCACGTCTGAACCATTTAATATTTTGAGAAGGAAAATATTTAAATCGCGTGAATTGTCGCCGTTGCAATATCACGCTGCGATAGACAATAGCTCAATTGTTAAATACTATTACTGATACTATACACGATATAATACTATATACGAGCAACTCGGCGCTCTTTGCCTGACTTGTCTCGAGTGTTAGTGAGTTTAAAGAAAAGATACCGGAACATATTCTCGTGTTTTGTTACTGCCCGTTCACAACAGAGTGCGGTACGCCACCTTTGCTACTCTTTCATTGTGCTCCAATAAAAAGGAATTGATATCTAAAAGGCCATTTTATTCGAGTAAAGCGGTGCGCCAGTGTCGGGGTTTTTTTATGATATAGGAGGCAAACGAGCAGACATTACGCCTGATGGTAAGTGATTACCGCCGCCCATGGATACCCTCATCACCAGAGGCGTCACAAGTGCGTTGCCGGCCTTTTAAGAAGGATTACGGTCTTTCATTCTACAGTTTTGTTGTGCGAGGCAGAAAGTTCCTTGAGAAGCGCACAGAAGTGGACTGCCAACCATCTAGATGATGGGGATGAAATTTCTGTCGCGAAGCACGATGTCAAAAAGAGGCGACAGGAATCAGCCCGAACAATCCCTCAGAGCACTCCCCATGGGCTTCGCAATCTCCAAACTAGCGTTCAAGGCTTCCCCCTTAGTCTTTATCGCCTGTGCCCACCGATGTGTCAGGTACGCCAGAAGATCACCGGCCGATCGACCCTTACGGGAGCCGTACTGCTAGTTACTAAGCAGATGATGATCTTCTAGATACCGTAGGAGTTGACGGTTGACAATGGACTTCATTATTTTAGAGAAGAGGGAACTTACAGCTATCGGCCTGTAGTTCGATGGATTAGAGCGGTCCCCTTTCTTAGGGATCGGGTGGACAAATGCTGCCTTCCATGATGTCGGGACTACGCCAGAAGAGTAGGAGAGCCGAAAAAGACGCGTTAAGACCGGTGCCAACTCGGGAGCGCACATCTTCAACACTATAGAGGGGATTCCATCAGGGCCACTCGACAGGGATAAAAGTGCCAAACGCACTGAAAGGTTCGGTTATTGGCAGCATAGCTATCACTCATGTCAAAAAAAAGTTAAACATATTTCCGGAGGCTGAGACCGTTATTGCACATGTAGCGGTGTTTATAGTTCGCAGCCGGTCGCCTAAAGTGCGCCGCAACTCGATGAGAAGCACGCCGCTTTCCCCAAACTTGCCCCATAACTTTCATTGAGTGAAATCTTGAAAGAATTTGGGATCTTGCTTTTCGTCGACGACTATTAAAATTGGCTGGAAGCTGAAGACATTAGTGGCGGGTGTCCGATCTAGGTTTTAAGTCCAAAAAGAGTGGAACCGAAAGAGATAATGAGACGAGAACCGCACAAGCGTTTTAGTTATTGTACCTATAGCACTGCAGTTGCTACTAGCCGAGTCGGCTAAGCTGACCACCCATTAACTTCGCCTTTCTCTCGTGCTGTAAATACTCAAACACAAGTGCTTAAAACCGCCGATGTTTTCTATTTAGATTTATTAGTTCAGTATTTAAGATAATGTGAAACATCTCATTTACAAATGTAATTATTCAACCTGAATATGTTATATTTGTGTCGAGCTGCGCCCCGCATTGTAACCCGCGGTTTTTGTTCCACCTTTTATTATGTTTGGGCCCATACCTAAAAAAAGTCCAATTACATTGCATTGCATTGACTGAAATGAAACTACGGTGTACATACCTACCTACAGTATAATAAGTTTCATTTGTCATAGATGGTGGTGAATCAAATCGGCGCGGTGCGACGTGACATGTGGGCGACGGGCGTGAATTGCGGGAGGAGAGAGGTTTGGGTGCTTTCACTGCGAGATAAAACCTTCAGGAGGGTAATCTCGCGTGTCATAACACGATCCCGGAGTCGTTTATCGCGAGTCTGAGGTACCGGACGCTCCCGCCCCCTGCCTCTCCGCAGTCGCTCCTCACGACGTTACGTTGTAAGTCGCGATAGTTCGTTGGTAGATAGATAGGAGCTGTAAATGAGCCATCGGCCGCTGATATCGCTTCGCCTTGTAAATATTGTCTGACACATATGACTAACGTAGCTCATGTAGCGTCTCGTAGCACTACGCTACAACGTACACGCATAACCTTCTTGAAGAGGTTCGGTCCAATCACCTATGTTAATATTTGCAATACATAGCAACCCAATTCTAACTGTTAAAGATTAAATTACCAATACTACCATTAAATGAACTAAAGTTTTGAAGTCATCATCAACAACCCATAATGTCCCACTGCTGGGCTCGGGTCTCCGCTCAGGAGAGGGTTAAGGCTATACGTCCCCACGCTGGCCAAATGCGGGTTAGGAACTGGCAAGAATACGTTGTGACTACGTATCTTGCCGTTGGATGTTTTTGAGCCGCCTGAAGGCCTCCAACTAAGCTTCACGACTGTTATCGTATAATAACAACCGGGACCGACTGCCTAATATGACCTTCGAATCACGGAGACGCTCATGGTAACATGCCACCAGCGGTCACCCATCCAGGTACTGACCCCGCCGTCGTTGCTTACCCTCGGTGATTGTTTCTAATCACCGAGTGCACTCGGGCTATGAGTTCCTATACGCTATTTTGTAGTAGTATCTATTTTATAGCGACGTGATTAATTGGAGATATTTTATAGCTATACTTATATTTATGTTGAAATGCAAAATAGTGATGGTCCCTATAGATAATCGAGAGTTTTTCATGAAGTTCAGTAGCTGAATATGTTAGTGCCACATATATATCTTCGAGGACTAAGAGCACGTACCTAGCGTAAAAAAGTGCTATTAAGACTGATTGATACGCTATTAGTACGGGAGCTACCGCTAGAGTTGAACGACTCATTTCATCCCGGCTGAAAATCATAACAATAATAGTTTTCCCCTAATACATAACAACTCTGAACGTCAAATCAGCTCCAATGATTTTTATACCAAGGGTAACTGTTTTTAAGTAGTATAGTATAGTATATATCTAAATTTTTATATTTTTAAAATAGTTAAGAAAATTGATGATAATTGAGGCTGTTCTTTTGAGAAGGGTAATACATGTCGCGCGCTCAACGCCTTCCAGCGTTGTATAGTCTCTTTGGAAAATAAGCCGACGCTCTTTGCACTCACAAACACTTGATAAATAAGCTGACGCTCTTTACACTCACAAACAATCAGCTAACGACAATGTTTTGTTTTTTAGGGTTTCATACCTCAAAAGGAAAAAACGGAACCTTTATTGGATCACTTTGTTGTCCCTCTGTCTGTTAGTTAGATTCTTTTTTCTTAAGATTGCGTGGAGGTATCAAGCCGAAATTCATATCAAATACTCAGGTCTACTGTTTCTTAGAGCTAAGAAAGAATCAAATCAAAATCTACAGCCGTTAATGCTGCCAATTTTTGGCACTCGCTAGGGAATCTAAACCTTCAAGGTACTTCCCGTAAACTTAGAATCTCGGAATTTGGTACGAAGCAACGTCTCATCGTATCGCCTTAACCCTCTCCTCTCTTATGCTCTATGGGTTGTTGATGAACGTCTGATAGCACAGATAAAGAAAAATTGCGCAAAAGCATTAATTTTCAGTTACATCATATATATTGATAGTATAGTTATTAATTTCGTGTCGGTTCTAAATTATATAAACGAATATTTATATATTAGGGATAAAACAAATTATTTGAATGAAATGGAAAGAAACGACATCATTAAAATTCTAAAATATTTTGATACAAAAATTTGAAAAATATTTCTTTGAAAAAATTGAAATGTCAAGAAAATAAAAAATTGGCGTCAGCCGCTTGTTTGTTGGTGTAAAGATCGTCAGCTTATTTTCCAAAGAGACCTTGAAATGCTGGAATTTATCACACTAACTGACGGTGTACTCCCGTCATAAATACAGCCGATAATTTCCTTTTTTTCTCTTAATACGACGAGCTAACGTGATCTTAAATATATATTTATATATATAAATATATATTTAAGATCACGTTTTTTAATTTTGCTTCTCAGTTCAAATTTTTCCTATGGACGTCAACTTAACCACGGCCAGTCGTCTTCACCAAGCGATCGTTAGCTCAAAACCGTAAAATAATGTGGCGACTTCCACATACAGCGCAACAACATAAAATATATAACAGCTCCATCTACCGAAGAAACATCGAACTACGGAGCAACAAAGAAAACTAAGAAACTACCAATCCTAAATCGCGCAATAGAAGTTCTCGCGTCGATTAACATATATACAACTTCCCAACATCAACCGTTGGGCAGTGGCCCGCCAGGCATGATCACCTCGCCTGGTCGGAGGATCCTCCCTTTGTGTTGGAGGAACATGAGGCCCGTTCCTCTACAGTGGTGACCCCGACCTCCACAATAATTTTTGCAATGTCGCAATGTTAGGCGAGTAAAGTTAATATTGGTTTATTACTTGGCTCACGAACTTACTATTACATTCTATATGCTTGCTGCGATTTTATTACCTCGTTGGCCACACACTCGGCAGGCCGTAGTGCTGGTGCATGCATCGGAGGGACATGACACCCATTCCTCAACATATATCTATAAAAATATATTATATACCACACTTTGGCCGCGCCAATATTTCTCGGGAAATTGAGAGTCGAACCAAACTTGTGTCTGAAGTTGAGACCTTCTTGAAAAAGATCTCAGACTGGGGTAGACTTAATTTAGTTTAATTTAACCCTACAAAGACTCAAGTTTGCGCGTTTACTGCTAAAAAACTGCTGTGGGTCGTATGTCCTCGTTTTAAAGATACTTCCCTATCTGCCTCAGCCAATATTGGAATACTTGGTGTCGACATATCGAGCGAAGTCAGTTTCGTGACCATTTGGAGGGTAAGGCCAAATTGGCCTCGAAGAAGCTCGGTGTGCTCAACAGATCGAGACAGTATTTTACTCCAGCCCACCGCCTTTTGCTTTATAAGGCGCAGGTCCGGCCTCACATGAAATAGTGTTCCCATCTTTGGGCAAGGGCACGCCAATACCAGCTCCTCCCTTATGACCGCATTCAACAGAGAGCGACTCGCATCGTCGCTCGCGTTTCAATTCGGCTAAACTCATTGGCGCTGCATAGAGATGTGGCTTCACTATACATCTTTTAACGCATTTACCATGAGATTGCTCCGAGGAATTGTTCGGGCTAATTCCTGCCGTCTCTTTTCGACATCGTCCTTCGTGACAGAAATTTCATCCCCATCATCTAGATGATTGGCAGTCCACAACTGTGCGCTTTTCAAGGATCTTTCTGCCTCGCACAACAAAACTGTGGAATGAACTGTCGCTTGCGGTATTTCAAAACTTCAATAAAAGAGCGTACTCCTTCTTAAAAGGCCGGGAACGCACTCGTGACGCTCCTGGTGTTGCGGGTGTCCATGGGCGGCGGTAATCGCTTACCATCAGGCGATACGTCTGCTCGTTTGCCACCTATATCATATAAAAAAAAATATTTTTAAATTTTTTGTCTGTCCGTATGTATCAGGGTGTGTTTGTCCGATTAATTTCTGGAGCGGCTGGACCGATTTTAAAGGAACTTTCACTTCACCGGCATATAACAATAGAATAAGCAATAACTTGGCTACCTTTTATTCAGACTAGCTAGTACAATAAAAACCGCGGGCAACAACGCGCGGATCACCGAGTATTAAACTAATATTTTAGAACGTATTTAACAATAATTAGATGTATTATATAAATACGTTAAGCAAAAACTTTGTACCCCTTTTTAGGAGCATCATGCGAACAGAGGAGTGTAAACTTTGGAACAGTGAAAGTTTAAATGGCGAAGAAGTGCAGAAATATAAAAAAATCAAAAATAATTATTAAATGAATTACGTTCGTTTTTCGATCAACTGTCTTGTCGAAGCTATATATCTGGGCACGCACGTGCGTCCTGATGATAGTTACAGTGATTGACCAGACGAGTATTGATTATGACTTAAACGAATTACGCTGCTTTCATGACGTAGCTGTAGGAGGTTCACACCACTCAACATTTAAGCGAATGTCTAGTAATATGCGAGTACAGCCATGTTTACATGGTATTGTCCAATAACTGGGCCTAAAATTAACTTGCAATGTATTCAGGTGTATATTTTTACACCACTCACTCATTTTTTTACATTACTCAAGAACAGGGAAGCTAGCGTTCAAACCTGAAACTTAGTGCTTGTTGAAACCACTTGACAATGTGTATATATGACAATATCAACCTCAACTAAGCTTAACTATGAGTTCTACGGACTAGGCGATAAAAAATATTTAATTGTAATATATTTATAAAGGTACCAGTCGATTTTGAAGTCAGTGAGTGCGTCAGTGAGTGAGTGCTTCTTATGATAGCAGTGGTTCATTTTCGTCGACTTCCGGGATGTCGCAACTAGATCGCGGAAGCTGCGAGTGGCGCACTCGTCCTTGTCCTAACCCACCCCTCGCCCCGCCCCACGTCTTTTCGTCCTTCGGCCGAGAACGTAGGTTGCGGGGCGCAGCCCGCCCCTGACCTACATGTGGCGCTTGCGGTGTGTTTACTGCGTCGTATCCACGATACGCATTCGCGACGACGTGCACCGAGAGAATTTTAATAAATTTAGTAAATAAATTGATAGTAGCATAATTGGTGCTCCCGAGATACCCATAAAACGTAATCGAAAAGTTTATAAAACTGCAGTAAGGCCTGCTATGACGTATGAAACTGAGTGCTGGGCCATAATGAAACACATGAAAAGAAGATGCATTTTAACGAATTAAAAATGCTGCGATAGGCTGCTAAGAATCGATAAGGTGCGCAATAAGTATATCAAAGGCTCATTTATAGGAGCGACCTTCCCATTGTGGAAAAGATGACGGAAAGCCGTATGCTTTGGTACGGACATTTGATGAGACGTGACGAGGAGCGCGTTGTAAGGAAAGTCCTAGCCATCCCGGATAAAAAGAAAGGCAAAGAACGATCACAGGCCACGTGGTGGATACATGGAACGGGTTCAGGTAGAGGAACAGACAACCCAAGACCGACTGTCATGGCGCCTTAAAACTAGAAGGGCCGACCCCAAATGAAAAGGGAAAAGGCACAGCAGAAGAAGAAGTAACATAATTGGTAAGTGTTGCATGTTCAAGTCATAGACGTACTGCTGCGTGTTACTTAACACAGCTATTGCGGCCGGGATCATGATAGATAGATAGATAATACTTTATTTATACACCAAGGTTTACACGCAATATAACATCTTAAAAATTAACAAAAAAGAAAAAAGAAAATGTTATGTATATAGGGCGGCCTTATTGCTTATAGCAATTCTTTCATGGCAACATTTGGATGGACAGGTTTCATTCAAAGCTGGTGCAGGGTATAACAAAATATTACAAATTTAATAAATAATGATATGAAATTATAATAATACTATAAAATAAATAAAAGAAAAATAATAATAAAATTCTTTACATACATACTCATATGAATATACGTAATATACAGAGTTAATTTAAATTAGCGCATCACCTCTTGCAGGCAGCTTCACTACAGCAATCCCAACAACATTTGTTATACGCCTTTTTACAAATCTTGATAAATAACCCAAAAAAAATAAACAGGAAAATGTTTGCTCCCTCGGCTATTTATTGCTCTGTATGTTGTAAGAAATACGTAAAATGACATCGCCCGGACGCCCCTACCTCGCCCCCCGCATTCTTTCGACGTTTCGGTACTAACTACCAACTACGGTTTCCCGCGCTTTTTTAGCCGTCGATTGAAGTCAATTTTTTTTTTTTTATATTTAAGCTGCCAAAATTACTCTGCCCTGCCTGATGGAAAGCATGAGCAGAATCCAAGAGTGGTGGTCACCATCCTCAATGCGAAAAAGATCAATACAGCATGGTGACCCACACTATGGCGGCCTGGGGGGAAAGGGGATGGTAAAGAGGATAGGGGGCGTTGGATTGGGGTATGGGCCTCCGGTATCCTCACTCACTCGATGAAACCCAGCGTAGGCGCTGTTACACACCGGTTTTCTGTGAGGCCGTGGTATCACTCCGGTCGAGCCGGCCCATTCATGCCGAAGCGTGGCTCTCCCACGGTAGAAAATAATAAATTTACACTACGAAAGTAATACTTATCTTAAAATTAATTCAGATTATTTCATCTTCACGTTAAATGTATGAATTCAGCTTCTTTAAAGAAGTAAGTTTGTTAAAACCTAAGCACGTCTCGATACGTAGGTACCTAATAGGTACCTACAGTGAAACAAAACGAGATGACAATTTATCTAACAACTCGTTCGCAATCTGAATCCACTTTCCTTAGCTTAGGACTAGCTACTATCTCCCGGATGGCGTAAGAAAGCGGTTCCCGGATCCCCCCCGTCTCAGGCGCAGAGTGGCACACCGTGGTGGTTTAGTGGGTAGTCTGGCTGGTGTCAGTCAGGAGTCCCACACAAAGCGAACCCCCTGTACCCGCAGGGGGAGAGCGAAGTGCGTAAAGGCATTCCACCACGTCAAAAAAAAAAGGACTAGCTACTATAAAAAATGCCAGAATCGGTAGTCTAAAATCTAAAATCTGCATTCGAGAAAAACATATTTAATCATTATTCCTTTAAAAATGTTACTAAAGCAAACTTCAATTTTTTAATGCAGGCGTATTTAAAAAGTGGAATCAGCTTATTTACATTAATTCAATGTCTTATTTACAAAAGGGTTAGATAAGTATTTACAGATTACCTCATAAATTTAAGTCTTGCGGATGCTGGTGGGTATCAAGCACATATCGTTCAAAATAGTCCCCTTCACACCGGACACAAAGATCACATCTAAAAATCAATTGTTCACGAACTCGTGACAGTAACTGCGGATTTATTTTAATTTGCCCCAACAATCTTGTCTATTAATATGACGCGGCTAGCCACTTCATCACCGAAATAAACTATACTTTTCACATGTCCTCTCAAATAAATGTCCAGAGGAGTAATATCTGGTGACCTAGGTGGCCACGCACGAGCTCCTCCACGTCCTATACACCGACTGGGGTACTCCCTGTTCAAATACGGATCGCAGTACTGTTTATCGTAGTCACTCACTTATCGAAATTACGCGAAACGGGAGCGAGTTGCGCACGAGTTTCTAATCGATCGTGGCGTACGACTGATGACTGAGGTAAATTTCTTAATTTCGTTTTGTGCATCGCTGCCACCACGTCACCTCGCAACCCCGCGCCCCGTAACACGTGCCAATGTTTTGCTGACGTATCGCCTGATGGTAAGCGATTACCGCCGCCCATGGACATCTGCAACATCAGAGGCGTCACAAGTGCGTTGCCGGCCTTTGGGAGATGGGGAGGAGAATGGGGATGGGAAGAGAGGTCAGGGTGTGGGCCTCCAGTATCGCTGTTTTACACCTGTTTTCTGTGAGGCCGTGGTATCACTCCGGTCGAGCGAAAAAGAGTGGCTAAGCGTGGCTCTCCCACGGTATATTTGCGCGCTAATTTAAGTTAACCCTGTATATAAATGTTAACCTACTCATATACATATATACGTTAGTTTCAAATTACGAGAGACAGATAATGCTCACATAACATACTTTGAAAGTGGTAACAGATTGGGCACGTCTGATAGAGATTGGTAATGCATTTCATAAACGTACAGCTTCTACGGAAAATTAGTTAGTATAAAAATTTCTAGAATGTTTTGGTTCCTACAGTAGCTCTCAGAAGACCTCGGGCATTTCAAATGTGTGTCATGAAGGAACTTAAACCGTTCTTTGAGATAAAAAGCGGTTGATTGATTTAACAAAATGTTAAACAGAAGGGTAAGAATATGAGTATTCCAGCGAAATCGGATTGCAAGCCACCTGAGCTTTTTACGGAAGTGGGAAACATGATCATATTTGCGTAGTCCAAATACGTCGTAAAAGTCGTATACGAAAATTTGAAAAACGCTCAAGTTTATCAAGTTGTGCTTCGGTGAGGTCAAGATAGCTAATGCGGGCGTAGTCAATAATGGGAAGAAGGAGCGTCTATGCAAGTGCAGTCTTAGTAGGTGTAGGTAGAAAGTTTCGCAACCTTCGCAAGGATTCTGCTGCTCACTTTGCGGCTGACCTCCTGAATCTGAGGTCCCCAAGATAAGGTACTGTCAATTAGGATATCCAATTTTTTTACTTAACTTAATCGGAATAATTGTATTGTTAATTAGACCCGGAGGTAAGAGTGACCACTCAATTTTAGGAGACATTATTGGACTCCCAATGTTACATACCTGTGATTTCGCAGTGTTGATTTTGAGTCCATAGTTGTTACTCCACGTACTTATAAGCGTTGATAACAGTCAAAGATTTATCAAAGATAAACAGTCAGAGTTGATAACAGTAAGTGCATTCGACAACATACTAACCGGTGCATGAGTGTATATCTGTAAATCATCAGCGTAAAGGTGGTAGGATGAAAGTAAATTACTAGAAATGGAATTTATAAAAATTGCGAAGAGTAATGGAGACAGAACGCCACCCTGCGGAACACCGATAGTAGCATTACACCATGAAGTGAGGAAATCTTCAAGACGAATGCGATGCTGACGTCCTAACAGGTAATTATGAAACCAATCAATTGCCTCCGGAGATATGTTAAGAGAGCGAAGAATACCAAGGAGTACTCCATGTACTAGTTGGTATTCTTCGCTCAGTATTAAATGCATTACTAAAGTCTAGTAAGAATAAAACCGTCACATATCCACTATCCATGCTTTCAAATTCAAATTATTTATTTAATTAAAAATTATGATCATCGCATAACACACAGGAACGCGTCCGCTGCGAGACGTCCTTGGTCATAACATCGACAACATGATGCAACTCAACTGTAAAAATAATAATAATAATAGGATAAGGAGTGCTTTGGAAAATGCGATTCAGGAGTATCGGTATGTTAATTATAATAACAGACCCCGGTTACCCCGTTTACCCATGCATACACGCAATTTAGCATTGGTGGGTGCCCTGAATTCGTTATTACCGGATTATCTTGGTGATAGCGAAAATCTTAGTGATACACATTCTATTTTGTAATGTGCGGCTATTGCAGTTTGTCGAGTAGCTGGTGTTAAATGTATTGAACAAACATTGATTTCTTGAAACAAAAAGTTTATGCATAGGCAAATAGGATAAGACGGTACAAAAAACGAGGAGACCGGTTCAATCAGAATCGTATGTTCCAAAAAAATGAGAAGTGGGTGTACCGAAAATGGGAGGCCCCGAATCCATGTGAAAGTGATGGGCACTTACCAGATGAAAATGCCACAAATACATTTTGGCGTAAAATTTGGTCAGTGCCTGTCACTCATACAGATGGTGATTGGATGCGGGACGTCAGACGCTCATGTGAGTCAATAACACCCATGGAACCAGTCATTATCGATAAAGAGGATGTAAGTTGTGCAGTCCGTTCATTACCGAATTGGAAAGCACCTGGTCCGGACGGACTGCACAACTTTTGGCTTAAATGGTTCCGAAGCTCACATGCGTGTCTGGCATCTCAATTCCAGGCAGCGTTGGATTCGGGTTCATTACCAGAATTTTTAACTACTGGTATAACCCACTTACTCTATAAATCTGGTAGTGCCATGGATCCCAAAAATTTTAGGCCTATAACTTGTTTACCAACATTATATAAACTTCTAACATCTATTCTGAGACTCAAAATTACTAAACACATTAATAATAATTCGATAATTTCTCTCTCTCAGAATGGATGCAGAAGTGGGACCCGTGGCACTAAAGAGCTCCTTATCATAGACATGACCATAAGCCAACAGGTACGTCGTAATCGTAAGAGTCTGGCGACATGTTGGATAGATTATAAGAAGGCTTATGACTCTGTGCCACATACATGGCTTTTGAGGGTGCTAGAGTTGTATAAAATTAACACAACTCTTTGCACTTTCTTAAGGTCATGTATGAGGCAATGGAGAACAGTACTTCGCTATCCTGGATGTCGCCAGGCTGCGGTAAACGATGTACCAATAAAGATCGAGCGGGGTATATTTCAAGGTGACAGTCTGAGTCCCTTGTGGTTTTGTCTGGCTTTGAACCCTCTAAGTACTCTATTAGAGGGTTCAGGGTTAGGCTATAGGTTGCAGAAAGATGGTCAAGTTATATCGCACCTTCTATATATGGATGATTTGAAACTACTTGCTCCCACTAAATTACAATTGACAGCGTTAATAAAGGTTACTGAAAACTTTAGTAATTCTATCAAGATGGAATTTGGTGTAGACAAGTGTGCAATCATGTATGTAAAGAAGGGTGTGATTGAGGAATCTGAAGGAGTAGAGCTTTTAGATTCCACAAAACTTCGATCTCTGTCTGTTACCGAAACCTACAAGTATTTAGGTTTTTCACAGTCCTTAGGAATACCAGAATCTAACATGAAGCAAACGTTGCAGGAACGCTTCTTTGGCCGCCTGAAAAAAGTACTAAAAAGTCTTTTATCAGGGGGTAACAAGGTGCGAGCCTACAATGGTTGGGTCATGCCGATTCTGATGTATTCCTTTGGAATACTTAGATGGACTCAGACCGAATTAGATGCCCTTGATAGGAGAGTCCGTACACTGCTGACTGCATTTCGAATGCACCACCCACGTTCATCGGTTATGAGATTGTATATCCCGCGAAAGTGTGGGGGTCGTGGACTATTGAATATCAAGACCCTGCACAATCGCGAGATATACAATCTTAGAGATTATTTTCTACGTACTGATGTGGGAGTGCATCGCAGTGTGGTTACAGTGGATACTGGGTTCACTCCACTCGCTCTGGCTAAAGAGAATTGGCGCAAACCTGTAGTACTTAGTACTAATGATCGCAGGGAGGTATGGAAGGGCAAAGAACTCCATGGCCGGTTTTATCGGGCTCTTAATGGGTCCGATATAGACTTCAAAGCGTCGACCTCCTGGCTACGGTATGGTGATCTCTTCGGAGAAACCGAAGGTTTTGTTTGTGCGATTATGGACGAAGTTATCATGACGAATAACTATCAGAAGTATATCCTAAAGGATGGTACGGTTGATATATGTCGGGCATGTCACCGTCCCGGAGAATCTATTAGGCATATTATTTCTGGTTGTTCTCGTCTTGCTAACGGTTCTTGGTCCCTGTACCCGAAGTCGGTGGTCTACTATTTTTTATATTTTTAAATATATATTAGTTTTTTTTATGTATTTAAAAATGTAATTTATATGTATATACAAATAATAAATATTAATTACTTCGGTCATCTCACACACAACTCTCTCTAGCTTTAGACTAAGCAGAGCTTATATTATGATAGCTAGATTGAAAAATGATTCATAAGAATTTAAAATTGACAAATTATTAGAACAGGAAATTAGCGTTCCTCGTATCTACAGAGGAAATGTTATGTAGCAAGGGATTAATTCACTCAAATAATTCTGCGCGCCGACAAACTAATCTGACAAGGGACAAGGTGAATGTGGGTTTGGGCCGGACGGAAGGGCGCGCGCCGACGGGATCGAGTATAAAAGGATCGAATTTATACAGTTGGTTCGAACTTTGTCCGCTCCACATTACAATCAGTCGGTATTTCGAAACCATAACGTGGACTTTTCTCGACAAATGGGTTCTAATTACTCATTAAATACCTATTAATATTCACAGAACTCCTGACCTCCAGCTATTTCACCTATATACGGAGGCTTGTTGTTAGGAACTGGATCACATATTTGATTAATTATAAAGATTTTTATAAGTCTGTAAGCCTTCTTAAAAAATGCTGATGTGCAAGAGATCGTTGGGGTATTTGTGCGGTGGTTGTGTGGGCTGGCAGTAGTAAGACTGCACGACTTTAGTCAATCGCCGAAACTTTCGGCTATCCGTAGGATGTGCGACGAGTTCTTGGCCATAGATTGGCATAGAACACTCGCATTGCCTAATGGCTTTGTTTCCTCTGCCACCATGAGCATAGGTACTGGGCCATCCACTGTAGGCCGATTGCTTATCTGCAACAGCATGAGAGCACTCGCGATTGAACCATGGATGGGTCTTAGTGCTGGCGTTTTCACTGAAGGGAGTATAATATTCCATACCTGCAATTATTTTTTCAGGAATGGTAGACTCTCATAGTGACAAATCCTCCAACAAACTGCTTTCTATGAACCATGGGATAGGTGAAAGTATTCCCGCATTCTACTCACACACACGGTCTCGCACTGACCAACACTACGATGAATGTCGTTACTTTATGTCGGTCTTCTGTAAGAGGGTTGTACCACCCCGTTCGAGCCGGCTCCTTCGTGCTGAAGTAGCCGGGCTCTATTAATAGTAAAAAAATAAATTTAAAACGTGTTCTAAAACATTTTACATTAATAAGAACTCCACAGTGTGAAGACGCTTGTGAAAGCATCTTATATCTTTATCTAAGACAGTTCTTTTTTAAAACCGAAAATATTTCGGGTCAAATCCCAGAACCTAGCCTGCGTTTAAATTTAACCTATGGTCTATATGGGTTTGTGTATTTCGTTAATACACAATTTATTATTATGCACTATACTAGACTGATTATTTTCAGGTATTTGTTTATAAGATGAGTGAAATTCATGAAAATGTAAAGAAGTTAGATCCAAACCGTTTGAGAAGTTGACGAGTGAAGCGAGCCTCCCCCTCTGCGCGCTGCCTCGTCCATTAGCGGCAGTGAGCAATTTTCATGCCGCTACTAAACCACTTTCCGTTTATCGACAGTTTCAGTTTTGACGAGAATTAATTTGGGCGCGCTTCGTCAATAGCTATTAATTATTCATGATTAGATCACACGTCATGGCCTCGTCACAAAACCCACTCTCCCTCTTCGTTAGGCACGAGGTTTTTACGTTTTTTAGAAACTGACATCTAATGTCGGACCTGGTACTAGTAGCTAAATCCCGCTAATAAGGTACCCGCGACGTTGTTTTTGATTAAAAAATGGAAACCCTATAGGAACCGTCTTTTGATTGCACGGTTAAGGTAGGTAAAACGAAAAGTCCCCCACAACTGTATCCCTACTTTGTCGTCGTGTGGGGGCTTGCGTGGGTCGATGATCTCTGGGGCTGCGCCGGTAGAGCCACTCATGCCGGATTGGCCCAGAGGGAGGCTCCAGACGAAATGGGATACCAGACGGAGTCAAATTTGGACTGCCGTGTAGGGCACTCCAAACGTCCCTCTGCTCTAGCAGAGGGCGTATTGGAAGTGCGAATAGGCGAGCTCGGTGTGCACTCACACTCACGGTGTGCCTCCGAGCGGGTAACACGAAAGCTAGTCTTGCGTCGCCCTCGGCACTACAACGTAATCCCACTAGGTTGTCGAGTTAGGTCAAGTCTCTGACTCGACTGGGACCGTGGGTCTTGGCTTAACCGCCCGGACCGCGGGGAAGAAAACCTCTATAAAAATTACCCCGAATCCCGTGTTCTGGTGTGTGACCAGAGGATGCATGGCTGATGGGTAGTTCAATCGCAAGCACGCTCCCAGCCAGGGACCAGCGGACCCCTCGGTTGGGTTACAAATCTTCGCTTGGCCGGGTACTGGGGATCTCTGCCTTTATTTCGATCTTTATTTCTCCCCAACTCATGGGATTTATTATGTGAATTGATAAATACTTACATAATAAAAACGAAAGCTCCGTCCGACAGTCGCAAACGCGGGCACTACCATGATGAGGATAGCAACACCTCGCAAGAGATGTTGCCCCCCAAAATTGCGAGCGGCAATAGGGGGAAGTCTCGTACTCCGATCTCGACACCATCTGGATCCGCCTTTTGTAAGGCGGAATCCTATAGACGAGGGAGGGCGGATGGCGAGGGTCAGTCGGAAGAGGAGATCGCCGGTCTCCTGCTCAAGATCGGGGAGAAGGTGGATGGAGATTCTGTTCCCCAAACACCGTCTTCTTTGCAGGAGAGGGCGCAGGCGGCGGTGGCCATCATCCACAAGGTGGCCACCAAGTCCGTTAATCTTAAGGGCCCTTTAGATTAACGGACTCTAGAGCTCGTGCCCCCGCCCCGACCCCAGCTCTGGCCCCGGATCTGGCCCCAGCGTCAACTCCAACACTGGCACCAGCTCCGGCCCCGGCCACGGCCCTTGCCCCGGCCCCATCTACGTCACGGCGGCTCCCCGCGGTCATAAGATTTCCTGACGAACACCTACGTCAGATCATCGTGGCTGTGGGGAATATGTTGGACGGTCGACTGGCCGGCCTGGAGCCGAGGCTGCTTCCGGCCCCTGTTGTCCGCCCGCCGCTCGCAACACTGAGGGTCGGTGTTGTGAGCGGCGGGCGGACCCCTCTTCCCGTGGAGGGGGGTCACGTGTCATACGCGGCGGCCGCCGCCTCATCGGTGGCATCGAGCCACTAAGAGTCAGAAGTTGGTTGCCTCCCTTTGACCTACAAGACTAAGGGAGGGACTAATTCAACGTTAGTCGGTGAAAATCAATGAAAAATTGGTGGTAGAAATGCGTATTTTACTTCAATAAGACGTGTGTTCTTATTGAAGTGAAACTTAAATTTTGTTTCAGTCGTGTGGTCTAAAAACGCTCGTTTTTTATTTATAATTTACATCCACACAAATGACCTCGTTTATCTCATAATGTTTATCCCGAGGACTGCTAACTGCTAACTAGATCAATAGGGCTGTAACTAATTTATTGCTAGCTTTTGCCTGTGGTTTCACCTGCTTGCTATGCCCGTCCTCAAGTATCAAAGTATCTCTATGACAAATTTCGTGCAGCGGTTTACCCGTCAAAACGTAACAGACAGACACACCAACAATGTTGCTTCAATTAACTATGATTTTTATCTGTAGCTATAATTTATTGTTCATAAATGTCATGGTGTTTTCACCTAATTTACCTTGAAAATACAGTACACCTGGCGGAGGTTTGTGTCGATCTATGACTTTTATCATTAGCTTCAAATTGATGACTGCCTCGGTGGCGCAGTGGTAGCATATGCGACTATTGTGCTGGAGGTCTCGGGTTCGATTCCTGAGTCGGACTAAATGTTTGTATGATCTGCAAATATTTGTTTCGGAGTTTGGGTGTTTTCTATGTATAATATATGTATGTATTTACAAAAAAAGTATATATATATTAATATCAGTTGTGTAGTACCCATTGTACAAGTTCTGCTTAGTTTGGGACTAGATGGCGTTGAGTGCTTACAAAAAAAACAACAACCCATAATGTCCCACTACTGGGATCGGGTCTCCTCTCAGGAGAGGGTTAAGGCCATACGTCCCCACGCTGGCCAAGTGCGGGTTGGGGACTGGCAAGAGTACGTTGTGGCTACGTAAATCTTGCCGTTGGATGTTTTTAAGCCGCCCGAAGGCCTCCAACTAAGCTTCACGACTGTTATCGTATGATAACAACCGGGACCGACTGCTTAACGTGACCTCCGAATCACGTAGACGCTCATGGTAACATGCCACCAGCGGTCACCCATCCAGGTACTGACCGCGCCATCGTTGCTTACCCCCGATGATTGTTTCTAGTCACCGAGTGCAGCTGGGCTATGAGCGCCTGTTGAGTGCTTAAAATATCTGAAAATATTTGTATATTTATTTATTTATTTAATTTAACGTTCATAAATGTCACTTAGTGTCTCAATTGAATAAATTATTTTGAATTTGAACAATTTATAAATGTACATTAGTATTTACTTTGCCCTGAAAAAACTTTTTTCCGTTTGCACGATATTTAAAGAAAACACATATTTATCGGGCTTAGTTCACCCATTCGTAAATATAATGATTTTTTAAAGTTTTAACGAGTGGTTTCAATTCACACATTCTCCTTGTTAATATTTTACAAATCACATAAAATTGTAAGTAGTGCAGAGGATGCCACTACGCTGAAGGGTGGAGGGGTAGCGCCTTGCTCAAGAGCATATTGTGTGAATTGGCTCTTCGTGTTGAAGTACCGTCAAGTGTCGTCCTCGACGATGAGGGAGTACCTCGCTCTCCCCCGCACCTTAACCACCCCCCAACCCTGCGATCAGATTTCAATCAATCAAATATCTCTGATGTTTTTTGGCAAATTGATTCGAGTGGGAAGTGTATACGACTTTGCATGAGGTGACGGAAGCTTCGCAAACGACAATATACTACCAAGGTCCATAGCAACGCAGCACACTGTACTACTATCGGCCAGTTGTCGGTAAACACGTAGTTCATTCCCCTGTCAGTTAAGCACAAACAGAGGTGACCATCTTCGAACCGTTAAACGTGACTTCTATAATGAACCCCAAAGAAACATGTGTTCAGTAACATAATGCCTATACAATAAGCGCTCTCCACGTAGAATGTGTTTTCACTATCACTCAACAGTTTACCTTCTGAAGCTAACTATCTCGATAACAGTTTGATCATACTTAGTTGCGATAGGTCACAACTAAGTACGATTACAATTGTTATGATATACTCTTGATCTCACAAATGTCACGGAAGAAGGGCCATCTGTCGTCTCGTGTCGTGTTCCTGGAACGTAACCAGCGTACGCTAGCAGACACTACAGCTATCTGTCTGTCATACATAAACAAGTTTGTTAAAACACAAAATTACCAACTGAAACAATCACATAACATATTTATGTATCGAGCTCTGTCTTCTACAAATGATGACGATGTACTCAGAGCTATCAAAAATAACTCCTTAATTTTATAAGCCACTTGCCACCTATCATTTATATCATAAGTAACTATAAGTATAGCCAATAGTTCACTTTTGTATGAGTGACTATAAGTCACACACACTTAAATACGGAGAGCTGTCTCGCCTCCACGACACAGGCTTTGTCTAGTTTGAGAGCAGACGGCCTTGTGAAAGATGTGCGATATTATTATTTGTCCGTGTGGTAACCTTTATTGATAATTATGCCATACAACGAAAAGGATTTTAGAAAAAACGAGGCGTGTAGAATTCAGATAATCCTAGTACACGAATAAAAATGTGAGTAAATTTAGAAGATATATGAGTATATGTTCCGACTGAACATCGAATCGGTAGTATTGATAAGTAAGTGATAGCGGAGGTGGTGTCTCCGCGCCCGCGCCGCTCACCTAACTGCGCCACATCCGCAGCGGATCGGCCGCGCTGCGAACAGCTGCCTAGCTGGCTACGGTAAATTGAGTTATCTTGCGGTATTAGCTCGAAGAAGCGCCAGAAATGCATATCGGGTTCGATAAGATGATGGTAATCTACGTGTAAGTTGGCTCGCCAAACCACTTTGCTTTATGTGACGCGGGTCACGTGTATCAGTGCTCTGGTGCTGACAAGTGATCTGCGTCTGCAAAATATTGCTATCTCTGTTTGACACAAAATAACGCATAACAGAATAATACATCATGACTAGATGACAACGCAAAGAAGTTTTGTTAAAATAAAAAAATCATGTTTAGGGGTTTGTCAACCTTATCATTAAGGGGTATGAAAAATAAATGTTGAATAATTCTCAGACCTACCCTATATGCACACAAACTTACATAAAAATCAGTCCAACTGTTTCAGAGGACTTTGGTACCAAACACCGCGACACGAGAATTTTATATATTAGATTCAAGCAGTGCACCGCTGCGTGTGTCAGAGTGGATGGTCATTCTCATACTCTCTCGACTACGACTCGACGATTATACGATGAGTCGGAGATATTTATATTTCACTGCCGATCCGTGCCCACTGAGTTGGGCGTTAACCGACCGCTTTTCTTCGACTTAATTTACAAATATTGTTATTTTAACATAAAATAGCTTTTTTTTGTTAAATCTGCCTAGTAAAGTATAGCCTGTACAACTCCTGAATAGGTTCACTTTCGCTCAGTGAAAGAATTTCCGGGATCGGATCAGTACTTTAGTACAACCATACAGACAAAGTTAGAAAATTTACCTCTGTAGAATGTTAATATAGATTAGGAACATTACATCTGTTTATTATTGCTTTATTTTTCTGAAGTACTTTGGGGGATAAAAATCAAAAATCTTTTATTCCAAGTAAGCATTTTCATAACGATACATCAATGACTTTAATAGAGCGGTTCCAAAATTTCATTTCTATGGAGAACAATAATATACATATATTGAAATTGATAAAACTGAACTAATATTCTATGTCATCCCAAACATTATTACGTGTCTATTCACACCCCGTTTATTACAAACGTTCCGTGGTTAAGGTTCTACAGTGGAACATACAAACATACTTGGTTCACACTCAAAGTTTCAGCGTTCTTGGCCGTTCATAAATGTTTGAATTTCAATTTTTACGTTTCTTCTATCTCTAGTTGAAGTTCGTTGCCCCCAACACAAATGGCTTTAATACGACAAGATTTTAGGGCGAGGATTGTTTACGATTTTAAAAGTTCACTTCCTGCCCAAGACTGTACTACTCGTGTTCAAAATACTTTTGGAAGGGAAACATCACGTTTTAGCATTCGCTTATGAGAAGATTCGAGGAAATTTTGGGATAGATATAAGCCAAATTTAGAAAATTTACACCAACATTTATAAGTTAGGAAACTTTATTGCCGGTGGATTCCTCACGAACTTACTCCAGAATAAAAATTAGTATAGATTGGCGTAAAAAAATTATTAAAGTACAATCCCGTATGTCCAAATCACTGACCTCTATTATTACAAGTATGCTAGACTAAATTAATTCTCTCTCTCTAGGAAATGATAGTTGTATTTGTGCCGATTTGAAACGCTCCTCACGAGCGTCTCGCCTACTAAAATTGACATTTGTTGCAAATGACCGTTGTGTTTTTTTGGTGCATCTGTTTTAAAGTTAGTTATTTATTATGAAATAAGTGATTAATATTCGTTTTGTGTTTGCTAAGTGATATTTAAAACGTTTATACAATGAGAGTTTGTATATTTTGGAAAAATCGATACCAAAAAGGCAACGGAATAACGTTTCACAAGTCAGTGAATTTCTTGGCTAGCAATGTTCACATTGTATGTCTAACAATCTTTTCAATACTATTATATACCTATTTTATTAATTTTAATTACATATAAGTGTAAATAGACTCTAGATTTCATTCATTATCATTAAAAAAAAATTGCAATTAGTGAATAGGGTTACGATTGTTCCATATCGACAATGTAATGATAATTTTTTCATTAATTAATATTTATAATATTTTATCAAAATTTAAAAAAGCATTCGTCTAAACTATGTTCCTTTAAAATTACGCGAGAACAGGACAAACAGTATTTCAGTAACGTCGTGCAAACATAACAAGCATACACACCTTATTAACAACAACAATATTCTATATATTTACTTGTGTGCTTTATGCTTTCAGATTTCCGACCGATACACTCACTAAGCAGTTATGGGTGAAAAACATGAAAAAGGAAAATTGACACGTATTTTTATTCATTAATTGTTTTATATTTCACTTCGTACCCAATACATTCACCCTATCAATAGGAACATTGAGTTTGGTTTCTTATTTATCAAGCGAAACGAGATCTCTGCATCAAGAGCAGAATTAGAGTTTGTATGTGTCGTGTATGTATGTTTATTTGTTCGATGATAATTAGAGTATCGTTGATCCGATCTCTACGAAATTTTTCAGGCAGATTTCTGAAGGAAATAGATTTAAGATCATATACGAGTCAAATCGGTCTAGTGGTTGTTGAGATGTCAAACTCACCTCTTATTCATTATAATGTTATTCACAAGTAGTTCGCAGAGATCTACTAGTGAATAAGGGGGTTACATTTTAATGAAAATGAAAACTATTATTAGTAAAGTTGTTTTTTTAAATACTAACAAGTTATTACAAATAGTTCAACTCATTTTTAGCACACAGCGCCGCGCGCATAAAGGTGCGCGCGGCGCTGTGTGTGCGTGCGCTTGAAATTATACAGATTTAATTTATGCGACTGTGACGCGTTCTTCATGTCCGAGCAACATGTGTGCAGTCGCTAAGGAAAATGTCTAGTTCTTCACGGAGAAAATGTTTAAGGAGTACATGATAATCAAACATTTTGAATTATTTTAAAAGCTATATTAGCATGTGTAAATCTATATTTAATATTAATTTGTGACAAAACAATGACCACTATTAGGCTTTCACATCAGAAATGCAACTCTCTTACAAACAGAATACATAAAAATAATCTGTATTTTAATCATAAGAAATATTAATCTATTACTCATTAATGTCTTACACGCCATCTATTACTTAATCTAATTGTAATTAATTAGTATATGTGGTGTGTACGTGTCTACCCATAGTTCCGATTTTAGCTACGATTTTGTTACCTTAAAAATTTACCCAAATATCGTGTAGAAAATTGATGTGTCGTATATACAGTTGAGAGCTATATTTTAACAAAACATGTGTAAAAAAAGGATGGGGTGAAAGATGGGCCATCGTAAAAGAAAAACCTGTCGAAAGGGCAAAGAATTATCATTGTGCATGCTGGTTTAGAACAAGGTTTCATATCTAACGCACTATTGACATACAAAGCCAGTAGTGTTTCCGGTGATTACCACTCTAACATGATCGTAGAAAACTATGAAAAGTGGCTTCCACCTGACTCTGTGATTATGCTTAGTGACGCGTCATACCACAATATGCAAAATTACTGAGCTCCAAATTCTAATGCATTTTTTTTTAAATAAAATTTATTTTGTTTTAAAAAAAGCGCGTTTTTTTTATTTACACTATTATTAATTTATATTTATTGAAATTTTTAACACTATTCTTAATTTAAATTTATTAAAACTTATTTTCTATTTTTTTAGTTCAGTTTTCTATAAAAAGCGTGTTTTTTAGTTTTTTTAAACTATCATTTATTTTCTACTTTTTAGTTTGGTTTATTTATAATGGCTTGTTTTTTTTAATTTTAAACTATTATTTGTTCTAATCGACTATTAATTCCATTATAACTATAAGTAACTGTAATTATTTTCACTTGTCAATAGATAAATCGGTTAAACATAATGGTTGGAAATTAAAATTTCTGCCTTATCGACTATAGATGAAAATTTTATAAATTAACAAATATCTTATATTGCAAATTGAAAAATGGAATAATTTAATCAAATTAGTGTATTGTTATCGGTCCTCGATAAATCTTCAAATTTTGAACAACAACAAAAAAAAACAAACATACAAACATACAAGTGAAGCTAATAGAAAGCGTGTAAAAAAACGACACAGGGAAGCGTGTGAGGTTATATACTATCCATGTCAAGTTACAAAAAAAAACACTAAAAGGATAAAAAATTACTTTGATTGTACTGGAGTCGGTTAGGACCTTCGACTCTGGACCCTCCCTCCCTCCTTATAAATTTGTAAATATCAACGGGACCAACGACAACAACTTGCCTCTTAACGGTTTGTTTGTATAGTAATTCGGCAAATATATTGTTTAATTTATAGCTGAAACAACCGAGGTATTATTGTTTCTCGTTGTACCCACATGTAACAAACCTTCATTATCAATAGATATTCCACTTCAAAAGCACAAACAACCACCAAGTTTATACGTGAACCTTCGCCCAAGCCTCGGGGCGCGCGGCCAGTTTGGTTTACTTATAGAAACCCTTGCCTAGACTAACTCTCGGACGACGATAAAAACTTTGTGCGACATATTGCGCGAGGCGGGCGACGCTACGCAATCCTTGCGCTGCACGAACGAGCTGTCTGCGAAGTCATCACGATAAGTTCCACTGCAGAAACCGATTCAGCTTTTTTTTACTTGAAATTCTGCCAAGTGGCTATTGGCTTCGCCTATTGGAAAGCTTGAGTAGAATTTAAGAGTGGGTGCCGTCATTACTGCGAATAACAGAGAACGAGGGATGGCGACGCACGCTACAGCGGCCTAGTGAGATGCGTAAAGAACCCGATATCAACCGATTTTCAACTTTCCGCCTCAAAATTAAATTAATTGTTAGCATTTAACAAAACAGATTTTTTATTAACACTGTTGAATTCCAATATCGCAAACCAATTACAAGTTTGCTTTTTGAGGCAATGCTAAAGTTCTTCATGTTTGTATATTTCACTAGTTGGTACACTACCCTACCGATCAACTCTCGCTCTGAACAAGGATCACGCGTCCATAATAGGTGGCGGTGTTCCGCAATCGCTTTCTTTGATCTCGCAGTGAGCAACAATGACTTTGTAAACTGGAAGTCCTTGACGTTGTGCCAAGGAAATGCCACTCGTGTAGTAGAATTAACGAAATACCAAAAGTTGTTGATCACTATTTACTCGAGCCGCTTGTCAACAGTGACACCGCGTCTGCTTCGTGAGCACTCCTCGACTCCACTTGGTCCATTTTTAATCAGACGATATTTTCTTCGTGTTCGCTCCCAATCGCTATGGTGCGTTTAGTGCTCCTGTTAACTGTTGGTAAAAGTATTTTAAGTTCTCGTTGAGATTTATTTTTAATTGATCCCATAAATATTTAAAGCCATTACTTTATATCACGTTGCAGTTATAATTTTGTCTTCTTTATCGTACTGGTAGTGTGTGCATCCTCATTTATATCAATAAAATATAATTTCCTAATGCACCAAATTCTGGACATTTGAACGTACACGGATCACTCCCGTCTCAGGCGCAGAGTGACATCGTGTGGTTTTAGTATGTTGATTCCGACACACCGCCCCGCCGCAATCTCCGGTGGGGTGAATGCCCGAGGGGATTTCCACAGGTAAAAAAAAATGACATTATGATACATTACATACATGTTGAGGTGTGTACAATACATAGTGGTGTGTACTGGGACCGTTTGTTAGCACTATTACAACGAAGAGGGATGATGTTAGTGACCCTTGTTAAATTCATATCTATATGTTGACTGGCGATGTTAATTGTGCCGAGAACCGGCGGGATGAGAAATTTCACGCTTTAATAAAGCGATAAGAGTGCATTCGAGGCCTCCCTCCTGCCCCCGCTCGACCGCCCACCAAGTAAGACGCGGCCGGCCCGCGCCCCTTGTATTATGTAAGCTGTTTAAGAGTAAGAGGTGCGCTTCCACTTACCGCCGCTTGTTTTATTAAAATTAATAACTACGGTAAATACCGTAAATGTTAATGCCCCATGGCTCCGTCGAGATGTTATAGTCGTCAAGGTTCAGCTGGATTACCTCTCCCATTCAGCTTCTAGTATCTATAATATAAACTCTGCTTAATTGGGGACTAGATGGCATTGAATATTAAATGTCCGAAAATATTTATTTATTTGTCTACCATTACCGAGACCTTTCTCAGGTTGACCTTCCACTTAAGAGTTAGTTTTGTTTGCAGGTGATACTAATGTTAATGTTACTAATGGTAATGATACTTATTCAATTTATGTAGAAATGTTTAAAGAAGTAGGTATTGCTCTTTCACGAGTATTATATACTGCTGTCAAGTAACTTGGAACATCTCTGTGAGTGATGATTAATAAGAATTTACTAATTCTCCTATACCCTTCAGGATCACCTTAGATTCAACTTTACAATGGTTTTTTGAATTCGGAGAATATGCTAGAGAGCAGGCAGACTTATACCAGATGTGTATATGTTACCGTCAGATTGTCAAAATATTTAACATTTATATATAAAAACACACCTACTCCTACTACATATATAAACATACACATACATAACTACATACACATACTTAATATATTTCATTAATTCAAATTTACCGCGCTTTGCGCGTTTATTAGTTGTTGTGACGCGTAGGGCGGAATGACGCGTGATTTTATGGCGGATGATGTTAACATTTATTTCTGTAATTTCTGTTATAAAAACTGGTAGAAAGATAAACGAAAGGATATAATTGAGGAATCGATATTAGTGAACTTTAAATGTCATTTCTTTGTATTTTTCAGAGAAACAATTTGTGGTTTATTTTTTCAAAATCCTTAATAATATGTCTTATATATACATATATACTATAACCAAGGTGTTACAATCAAAGATAATAATCCTTCACTAACTTTTTAAATACAGGCAAGGTTTTAGCGTGACGGATCGTTTCAGGTAAATCGTTCCAGAGTCTTACTGCTTGCACAGTAAAATCTGTAAACTGGGTGGAATGTTTTGCCATTGCTAGTTTCAAATTCCCTGATGATCTCAGGTCCCTACAATGAGTGTATTGTAAGAACTGAAAGCGTTCTTTAAGATAAGATGGAGTGTGGGGTTGAAAGAGATTACTGTATACAAGAGAAAGAATGGGAAGATTCCGGCGAAAGCGTATTGGTAGCCACTTGAGTTTAGAACGAAATTCAGAGATATGGTCATATTCGCGTAATCAAAATATGAATCTAATGCAGAGGTTTTGGAGCCGTTCAAGTTTGTTTAGTTGGTCTTTGGTGAGATCCAGATAGCTGACATAACCATAGTCAAGGATCGGAAGAAGAAGAGATTGTGCGAGCGTAATTTTAGTGTTTGTGGGAAGGAAGTTTTGTAGACTTCGCAGAGACCCCGCAGCTGCAAATAGTTTGCGGCTAACTTCACCAATCTAGAGGCCCCAAGATAGACACCGATCCATATATATCCCCAAGTTTTTAACTTTTCACTGTATGCAACAATCGAGCCGCTTTAAGCAATGTGTGTTATTAGTTGGAAATTTCGTCTACAGTGCCGACCAGGACTACCTATTATGATGACTTGTGTTTTGGCTGGATTCACACTTAGTCCATACCTCCTACTCCAGTCACATATTCTCATTAAATCGTTATTTATAATATACACTGCTTCTGTTATATTAGCTGGAGGAGCGTGTGAATAAATTTGTAGATCGGCTGCATAAAGATGATAGGAAGAAAGTAATTGATTTGTGATTGAGCTAATAAAAACTGAGAAAAGTAAGGTTGATAACACGCTGCCCTGTGGTACACCCGCAGACGTAGTGCGGAGTAAACCTTTTCAATAAAAGCACGCTGCTGGCGACCATACAGGTAGCTACAAAACCAGTCAATTGCTGATGGAGATATGTTAAGCGAGCATAAAATACATAATAACACACCAAAATCAACAGTATTGAAGGCGATACTGAAATCTAGCAAGGCAAAGACCGTTAGCTTTCCACTCCCCATCCCCAATCCAACATCATCCATAATATGGACTAGGACTGTGGTAGTGCTATGGCCTGGGCGGAAACCTGACTGAAGAGAGTTATGGAGAAAATTTCGGGAAAGACATGAGCTTAACTAGACAGTTAAGCGAGACGTTAGTGAAACGTTCGAGGACTTTGGAGAGAAAAGGGAGGATAGAAATTGGACGGTAATCTGAAAAGGAGGAAGGATTATATTTCTTTAGAAAGGGAATAACTTGAGCCAATTTCTATGCAGTTGGAAAAGGTATTGACGGATATGGAATAATTGAAGATATGGCAAATCACGGGCAGAATTTCATCTAGGATGGGCAGAGTCATATTACGGCTGATGCAATCGCTCCCTACAACATTAGAAGTTATTGACACTATGCTCTTCCTCACATCACATGCAGCAAATTGACTGTTAATTAAATAAGTTTGAAAATTTTAGTCATATTAAGAGGCGCTCCATGAGTGTCTCCATGATTCGGAGGTCACGTTAAGCAGTCGGTCTTGGTTGTTATCATACGGTAACAGTCGTGAAGCTTAGTTGGAGGCCTTTGGGTGGCTTAAAAACATCCAATGCCAAGATTACCTAGCCACAACGTATTCCTGCCAGTCTCCAACCCGCACTTGGCCAGCGTGGGGACGTATGGCCTTAATCCTCTCTTGAGAGGAGACCCGAGCCCAGCAGTGGGACATTATGGGTTGTTTGTTTTGTAGTCATATTAGGCAACAAGTTGAAATGACTATTTAAAATATTTCTGTGAAACATTAAGCAAAAAGTAGGGAAATAAATTAGGTGCGTGACACGATAGAGGCGTGCCCTTAGGGACGAAGTTTTCTCGCACACTCTCTGGACGTAGCGACGGCACTCACTCAACTGAAGGTCATATCTGATATGACATCACTATATCTTTAATAAAAAAATGATTTTGCATTTCTTTCTGGCAATTCAAGAAAAAACTACTAAGTGTTGAGGAGCTACAGCAACAGTGCGTGGTTTATTTACATAATGGTAAGCGTTGTTTGTAAATCATATAGCAATGTTTCTTACTAGTTATTCTAAACTAGGGGCTCATCAATGTGTAATGTGCAAAATACAATGTTAATACTAATATGGTATCAGCGTGGAGTAAACTTGTTTTGTTTTGCAATACGTCAGAGATAAAATGGTAACTGTTTTAAGGAGTTAGTCAAAAATCATTGGGGACTTTCTTGTACCTTTGACTGAGGTGTATGAGTAGGCCTCTTTATAAGGCCTGCAGTGAGGAGAAGTGAGTTGTGATCGAGCGGAGCTCTGCGAAAAGGATTCGCTTAGTTCTGCTACACGATTATACCTCGGTGATCTGTCAATGTCGTTCTTTATGTTGGGGTTGGCGTGTTTCAAATGTGAGAGTGTACTTAAGTGCTGGGAGTTTCAATGACTTGAATGTGATATGGATGTGAATGAATGGATATATCATGGACACATGGAGTTTCTGTAAGCCTTATTGCCGTTTCGTCGGTAGGGAAATTGGATTCGAGTTGAAAGCCGGCTGTAGATGCATTTTTAAATGCCACTCGGTATTCTGTAATACCAGATCTGGGAAATGCCGCAGTCGGGATAGCGGTATGATTGCATATCTGTGCAATCAGCTTACTACGCTAGGACTGAGGGGGGAAATAATTTTCCTGGGCACACAGGACCGGGCCTGATAAGGCTCGGCGTCGAATCGGGGAGAACCTGAAATAACATGGACCAGGACCCAGAGTAGGGCGCCAGAAGCCGGTCGTTGGGGTGATTTTTAGTGGAAGCACCACGTACTCCTGGCTCCTGTGTCCTCAAGGAGCTGGAGATCCGCAGTGATTTTTCACCCCGTCAAAAAAAGGCTGGAAAATGCCAGTGAGGAAGTTAGGGAGTTTGGTGTCGTACTTCACAGAGTAACGGGATGGCGGAGCATTTATCCCTTCCCTCTCGTGGGGGTTGTGTATGTTCCTCAGACTAAAGCTCAAAGGAGGCACCATTACAGTGACGAAGGATATACGGATGGCTATGAACCTTTGCATTGATAAGTGTTTTACTTCGTCGATAAAGTGCTCAATTATAATAATTTTATTAATAAAAAAAATTTTTTGGATATCTGTCCCACACGTAAACTGGGGATAATTTTTTCTCACCCCGTAGTGTGGGGTATTATTAAATAGATCTTTTAAAACCATTGAAAGGCTGCCAAGATATTTTTTGATTTAGGTATACACGCGCGGGATATGCAACTTTGAAGCACATTTTTTGTTAAAATAGGGCGTACCCTTCCCTCTCTAAAAACTTAACGCGTCACTTGACAATAGAGTACATCTGGCGTCGTTTTGTGTCGGTCTATGATTCTTATCTGTAGCTTTAATTTAACGTTCACAAATGTCACTTAGTGTCATAATTGAATAAATGATTTTGAATTTGAATTTGAAAAATCTGAATAAATTCATGATAGTAGTCCAAATGATGAACTTTGAAGGAAAACTTTATTAGCTCAGGAATTACAGATACCAAACTTATAAAACACACTTAATTGGGAAACTTCGTACAAAAATAACGAAATAATAAGTAAACATTATTCATAGTAATAAATACCAACCCGCCTTCTAAATCCACGTGCCATAGTGGGTGAAAACGGAACCATATTCTATGCGTGTTCTGACACATACTTAGCAGGCTTTTTTGTTAATCTATGTTATCTATTCAAATAAAGAATTGGAGTGTCTGTTTGTAATATTAAAATAAACGCGAAAGAAGGAGGGTTATTTTTTTCGATTGTATGTATGTATGCATGGATGTGTGTATGTATATTTCTTTGGCACGCCCTAGAGCTTAAACGGCTTGTCGTACTTTTATTGAGTGGTGTCAATAGATTCGTCTTAGTCGTGAGAGTGACATTGGGTACATCAAAATAAAAAAAAAGTATTTTTGGGCGTCAAAAAGTAATCTCAAAAAATAATTATGTCATCAGAATACATCGAGAGTGGTAACAAAATAAATAATATGTAACAGTGATTAAGAATATATAAAAAACATATATATTCGTATATTTTATTAAAAAACTGAATTTAATAAAGTTGACAGATATTCACGCTGTTGGTTTTTTTTATAATTTTACTTTGTGGAGGAACGAGTCCTAACACAAACGGAGGCTCGTCTGACCAGGCGATGTGATCATTCCTGGCGGGCTACGACCCAACGGTTAATGTTAGGAAGTTGTATATATGTTAATCGGTGCGAGAACTTCTACTGCGCGATGCAGGATTGGTAGCTTCTTCGTACACTACGTTACGTCTACGTCTTGTTACTAAAACATATGCATTTACAATTTTTGTCTGTCTGTCTACTTGTTCCGGCTAATAGGTGATGATATTATATATATATATATATATATATCTCATCACCTATTAGCCTATTATTATTATATATTATATAACACCGCGAGGCTCAGCTATCTTCAATTGTATGCTAAAGACGAAAGACTTGTATTTTTGTACGTAACGAATAATCATCAATATCTACAAACAAGTTAGTTAGTTCAATTTGAGAGTGACGTCGATACAAACAAGGTCTCATTATTCGTACAAGGCTATATGAGAACCTTTAAACTAATGATAATAATAACTTTATTTATTTTCTCATCACCGATGTATACAATAAATATAGTAAAATTACTTTTTAATTTATTCAAATCGGACATACCACAATTGTGCTCAATTGACTAATAGTTTCATCTATAGTAGAGGATATAAATACATATAAAATTTGTTTAATAATTCCTGTATTTGTGAATAAGTGTAACATCACGCCTATAATAAGGCGAATTATATCCTTCACGGGGTAGGTAGAGCATGAGGTAGGTGCATCATATATTAACATGATTACATTAAAATTAATAACACTATTTGAGTAACGATTCTCAATTTTTAATTCTTTTTAGTTCAGTAACCGTCTGCCCGTTATGAAGTCTTTCTCGAAGTTTGCACGCCCCACCACCCCACGCGCTGGCAACATAGCCAGAGAGCAGGGTGCGTGTGGGCATCACTAGGGTAAGGAAGGGGTGTCAATGTATTTTATAAAAATCAAATCAATCGGCACCGTGACTAATATTGAACACGTATTCCACTACCCATAGGTATTTTTAAATTTACTTAAACCTTCTGGACTGCCATCACACGAATTAACATTAAAAATTGCAACGCCAATCATGCTTTTTGAGTAATTTAAGCCCCTGAGCATAAGCTATGAAACGAGTTTGTTTATTAACGAAATAGAGGACAGTTTAATTGTACCGACCATTATTGCCGGCCCAGCAGCTGATCGGCTAGCTCATATACCGAGGACAGCAATGATTGATCTGCTCATCCCATTTAAAGGTAACGTAAAAACATCTTTCGCGTTGACTATTGACCTTGAAGTCCAAATGCCATACCTTCGGATTATAGGGGATCTATCTTTTTAATAGTATACGGGGCAAGCAAGCAGACACATTATATGATAATAAGCGATTACCGCCGCCTATGGACACCCGCAACATCAGAGGCGTCACAAGTGCGCTGCCGGCATTTTGAGAAGGTATCCGCTCTTTTCTTGAAGGTTTGAAGATGACTATCTATTAAAAAACTCCAGCCAGTGGCGATTATAACTCGCGCACGAAGGGTTCAGTACAGTTCTGTAGGTAAATTATATGATGTGGAGTTCCGTACCTCAAATGGAAAAAAACGGTACCAATATAGGATCACTTTGTTGTTCGTCTGTCTGTCAAGACCCTTTTTCTCGGGTCGCCTAGAGGTATCAGCCTGAAACTCAAATCAAATACTCAGAACTACTGTCCCTTAGAGCTGTAAAAAAATTAAACTTCTAAACCAACGCAATCGAAAGATAAAAGTCGTTTATTATGCAAATTTTAGACCCTCGCAAGAGAATCAAAACTTACAGGGTACTTTCCATGAACTCAGAATCTTGAAATTTGGTACAAAGCAATTATTAGACTACCACGGAACCACAGAGAGCCACGTGCACCCTAGAAAGGAAAAACTTGGATGTACCTCGGGCCACCAACTGTTTGTAGACGGCCCCCTCCTTATAGAGGACGGAGATCATTTAACGTCCCTTAAATTTGATGGACCTCTTAGAGAGAGAGTTAGGTAGCCCTTAGCGATGTTTTTTACGCTATCATCAACTTTTAGAGGCCACTTAAAATTATAGGGGCTCGAATGTTGACCATCTAACTAATACCTAACAAGGTGGTAAAGAAACTTGACGTCAACAATCCATAATGTCCCACTGCTGGGCTCGGATCTCCTCTCAGAAGAGGGTTAAGGCCTTACTCCACGCTGGCCAAGTGCTGGTTGGGGACTGGCTAGACTACGTTGTAGCAACGTAATTTGGCCGTTTGATTTTTTAAGCTGCCCAAAGCTCTTCAACTAAGCTTCACGACTGTTATCCTACGATAACAACCGGGACCGACTACTTAACCGACGCTCATGATAACATGCCACCAGCGGTCACCCATCTACCGACCGCGCCGTCATTGCTTACCCTCGGTGATTGTTTCTAATCACCGAGTGCAACTAGGCTTTATAGCTTATGCGCCTCAACTTGTCGTATGTTATGCTTGAAATTAGTGAAATGCAGGAGTTATGTGATGTGTCCAATACTTTTGAAACTATGGTGATAATAAAAAATCCTAGCTTATTCAATAGATCGATAATACTCCGTGATAGATTAACTTTGTTAACTTAATATGACGATAAAGAGTTTGTAACAAGATTTTTTTTGCCAAGGAGAGTTATTCTTTTTATTAAATAAATTTGACCAATGTAATTTTACTTCCGACTGTCGGCACTTGATGAAACTTGTTGCAATACATTCTAGAATCAAACTCATTTGAACTTATGCCATGATGATTTCAATTGAGTTCATACCTGACCAGTTTTGCCTAGTAGAATTTTCAAAGGTTATAATATTATAATAATTAAAATCGATAAATAGACATTTTAATTTTTTATACCATTAACCATTAATTAAAAATAAATTATTATACTATATCCTCTTAATATTTTACGTCATGTCTATTAAACAGCATGTCAAAATTTAATAAAATTAATTAAAATTACAAACTATAATCCCTCGAAATGATTCAAACTTAAAACAAATGATGTGGACGACATTAATTATGCAAAATATTTCAAGTAACCATAGCCCATCCACATCATATGTTTTTAAAATAATATTTAAGAACTTTAATTTCTTAATTTCATATCTTAACTTTAACTTTGTATAATTTTCCAACAAAACAAATAACAGTGGTTGATGCGAAATACAATTTCCCTATCTTCGGAGAGAATTCCTTAAATTGACACACTGTTATTTCTATACCCACAGTTGTAAGGTTTTAGATGAAAATATTTCATATAACCATTATCCTTTGAAAATTCCATGAGGCGTAACTCAATTAAAATAGTGTAATAAGTGCAAGTGAGTTTGATTCTATTTTAGAAATTGGAACAAATATTGGAATATTCTGATAATAGAACAGGGTCTGAACCGGCCCATTGACTACTTATTTATTTATTTATTTTTGAGGAAGGTTTACAGACTTTTAAACATAATTACAGTTAATTCAAATAGGTGATCCAGTTGCTAATAACAAGCCTCCATTCATAGGTAACAATATATTTCATTGGTCTAGTGCCAGATAATGGACTTACATGATATGTATTCACAGATATAGACACACTACTATAGGGAAACGTGTATAAGCCGATATAAAAAAACAAAAAAAGGAACAAAAATTATAAGATTAAAAAAAAGTGGTAATGAACCCACAAAACACATTCTCTGTGTTCTATGCGTACAAAACATATCACATTTTACTTAAACTATCAGTTTGAGCACCGCATCCGACACCAACATTAAAAAACCTTCTCGATAAAAGCTGCCTGACCGTGATCGGGTTAGTACAGAACAAGTCATACTGTACAGAGTAATGAAGTTCATTGAAGCCACCTGCACCTCGCAGAAGAAAGGAATTGCTCCTGTATTGGAAGAAACCTGAGGCAAATGGAGGCAAGCTAACGCTATTATAACTAATAAGTCACAAAAAATATATAAACATCTAATTTGTCCAATAGGACGAGAGGACCGAACAGGTTTCAATGGATGCTTGGAGAAATGTGGGCTAGCAAAATATTTTGACGATAAGTGTATATTTTAAGTGAGAAAATATCTTTATTCTCACGACGATTAAGATATTTACAGTTTTCCAACATCAGTAGTTGGCTGTGGCTCACCAGGCCAACAAAGCGAGTAATATCGTTTTTGTCACCCTTCCTCAACAACTATAGCGTACCTGTAAAAAAAATGCTGCTGAACGCCTCACGCCCTTTCAATTCAAATATTCAGGGGATAGCTGACGTTAGGTCCACAGTTACTCTGCCTCCAGTCCTATCCACTTCATAGTTTATGCTCTGCATCATAACTGTTTTACGTGACGCAAAAATTGAAATATCTCCGATAAACAAATGGCCATGAAGATAATATTATGGGTAACTCCTAACTACTATAAGTGCCATTTAATTTGACATGATTACGTAATAATTGTATGTATTAGTATTATAGTTGTATTTATTGATGGTTGCAATAGCATTGAGCACGTATACGTGCCACGCGCTGTTCTCTTTTAGAGACCATGACCAATGTACGGTGTGACTTCGATGCAACCCTGGATAAAAACTAATCATTTTAAACTACGACAAAACAGCACTTTCACAATGATCGTTTCTATTACAACTCTTGACGGGAACATGCAACTGTCACGATATCTATTTCTTTAAATTTATCCCTCAATGACTGTATAAAACTAGAGTTAAAAATTGCTCGAACAGTTCTCTTCACGCAGATACTTTGAATGTTACGTTGGAGGAAGTACCCTAAGAATCGACCTTTATTTGCTACGAGTTTTTGTTTAGTATATTTGAGGGGAGTTTGTCTGATCAAAATAATAAGTAAATAAATATTTCGGACATTTAACACACAACGCCATCTAGTCCCAAACTAAAACTAAGCAAAGCTTGTACTATGGGTACTAGACAACTGATATTAATACATATATACTTTTTTTTTGTAAATACATACATATTATACATAGAAAACATCCAAACTCCGAAACAAATATTTGCAGATCATACAAACATTTGGTCCGACCCAGGATTCGAACCCAAGACCTCATGGACAGCAGTCGCGTAAGCTACCAGTGCGTCACAGAGGCAGTGAAAAGGACCGAGATAACGGCGACTGTCAGATAAATTATGTAAAATGTCGCCGGGTGAGCGTTAGTCGTGTGTGTTACAATGAATAATTCAGCAGTTCTTATGTTTCCTGCGACTTTCGAAACTGTGACTTCGCTAATTTCGTTCGTGCGAGTCAGTTGCGAAGTGCTAATAATAATTAAACACTTTATGTATTTAAATTACGTTCTAAATTTAAAAATATTAGCTATAGTAATCGATACCTTTGTATCGAATCCTTTCAATGTAAGGGTTGCAGGTTGCAGCAGTTTTGAACAGAAACAGGAGTCTTGAGCCACAAACGCGAGCTCAAGCCGATACCGAGTCGTTTTATAATAATCATAAATATTTTCGCACACAACGCCATCTAGTCTCAAGCTAAGCAGAGCTTATAGTATGGGTATTAGACGCTGTCGCTTTATCGCTGAGATGCTGGATTCCTGGAGAGAGGGTCATTTAATGGTTAGACAAGGGCTCAATATCTGGACATAGACTTCCTTCAAGATTTTTTGAAGAAACCATTCCTGTGGTGCCCACAACCAGCAGCTTTTATTTAGCTAAGCAAGGAACTGTTGCAGACTGAAAGTAAATGCAGTGACAACCATCGATAAGGGAATAGCGATAGTTTATAGAGTGAACGTGTGTGGAATTGGCAGCAGAGGTTATCTGCAACAAACACTTACTGAAATAGTTGATGACGTTTTTAGAAAGGGGCGTTTGAAAAGCACCAGGAACCGACGATTGCATATGCTGATAGATGAATGTGGACGAAACTAAAGAGGTGTGTCAAAAACGTATTAAGTGAAGATCAATTATCTCTGCCTATCCCTCTGGGACATAGGCGTGACATTATGCATGTATGTACAAGCCAGGAATGATGTAATATTTGATGTGCCTGCCTTAAGAGATGTTTAATGATTAGAATTACATGTGAATTAATTTTGCAAATAGATCATTCCAAATGCTTATACGTCGATTAGTTCCTTAAGGCGTGTTAAATTTCCTATAGCTAGATTCAAGGAGAAATCAAAACACGAGGTCTATAATACAAAATCTTCACAAACGTATAACTAAATTAAGTGTTTTTTAAATTAAATGTTTTTAAATGTTTAAAATATTGTTTGCCCCCCAAACTCTGTAATTGGACTGCCGCGTTTCTGCACCAGCGCCGCATCAGAGTCCTTTGCGACGGTGCGGCCTCCGAGTATCAGTGGATTAACGCCGGAGTACCTCAAGGCTCCGTCCTGTCGCCTACACTGTTCCTTCTGCATATCAATGACATGCTAGCCCTTGGCAACATTCATTGTTATGCAGACGACAGCACAGTTCATGGACACTATTTTGGACAGCCCTCTGACAAACCAGCAGATGTTGAAGGAAGACGACAAGACCTTGTCGCTCAACTTGACCATGTTCTGGGCCGCATTTTTCAATGGGGCTGTAAGAATCTGGTCGAGTTCAACGCCAAGAAAACACAGGTGTGCGCGTTCTCAGCCAAAATGTCTACATTTCTGCCCCTTCCCACTTTACAGTGCACTCAAATGCCATTACAAAATAGGCTCGCTATCCTGGACATGGATATCTGCCGAGACCTCAACCCACGCGAATACGTTGAGAGTATCAAAAAAGCGGCCTCACGGAAGCTAGGTGTGTTAAACAGGGTGAGACGGTTCTTCTCGCCCGGGCATCTGTGTCTTCTTTACAAGACCCAGGTTCGCTCGTGCGTGGAGTACTGTTCTCACCTTTGCGAAGGTGCCGCACAGTACCTGTTTGACGCTCTTGACCGGTTGCAGCGTCGAGCAATCCGTATTATCGATAGTCTCGAAGCCACCGAGACCCTTGAGCCTCTAGAGTTGCGTAGAGATAACGCCTCCTTGGCAGTCCTCTATCGCCTTTACCATGGTGAGTGTTCTGAAGAGCTCTTCCAATTTATCCCCCCCTCTCCCTTCCTCTACAGAACAACACGTGCCGGCCTTAGAAGTCACTGCTTTAAAGTGGAAGACATACACTCTCGTGCTCATCGCTTCGGTAATTCCTTCCTGTGCCGAGCTGTCAAAACCCGGAACTCACGACCAGCGCACGTGTTTCCTTCCCCCTATGATCCCGGGTCTTTTAAGCGGGACGTGAAAAAGCATCTCACCAGGCCGCCATAGTGAGGGTCACCATGCTGCATTGTTCTTTTTCGCATTGAGGATGGTGACCACCACTCTTGCATTCTGCTCATGCTTTCCATCAGGCAGGGCAGAGTCATTTTGGCAGCTAAAATATAAAAAAAAATAAAAAAAATATTAGCTGGCAATAAGTGAATAGAATCTGTTCAAAAACCAATGAATTTGAGAAAGCGCATTCGAATACATAAATCGATCCCGTGAGGTATCTGTGAGGTAGTACGTAGACGAAGCTTACTTACTATATAGATATTTTACATATACTTGCATTATTTAAAACATATATGCATCTATCAACTGATAAATTTTCGAAGATCTTTTTTTAAGTGATTGTTCAAATAGTTCAAACCAACTTCTAGCTGCCTATTTGAGGTCATATAATGTTCTATTTTATTTACAAATATAATTAATATTACTAAATACACCCTCAGAAACATTCATATATATATATAATAATGTTAATGCCATTTAAAACGCAGTAAGTAGTTATATAATGCGCAAGTAAGTTGTATTGATTAGCAAAACTAATAATGAATTTAAAACTAGATATCCTGGCAACAGGCGGAAAAGTTTCGTTATAATTAATAAGTTACTTTTGACTGAAACGTCTTGCTACAAGGTGGGCGTCGTATTTACATACGAAGCCCGCTTTAGAGGTTAGAGGTTCTTCAAATTCATTATGTTTTATGGAGAAAACCCATTTGCAATCTATAATGTTTTATTAGGCCTGATGTCTACGTGTTGTTAATTCAGTTCATCTCTACTAGCCAGCTTCCACTGAACTTTATCTTCTCGAGTTTTAATTTCACTATAACAATAAGAACTAGACATACAATAGATTAAGCATTATCAAAGAAATCGTCATCTATTTCTTTATACGATCCAAGGGTACGACCTTTGAGCCCATTACCTCTACGTAAAGCGTGTTCTGTGTGTTCATTGTTTATTATTGGGTCAGGTTCGCTTAGCTGAATTTTTGTGGGATTATTGAGAATTTGATCACATTTTATATTATCTGATTTAGAGCTACCAAAATGTTGACCCTTTACTGACATTGATTTCGAACTTAGTTCAGTAATATCAGTTTTGTCACTGGAAGTTTTAGGTTCATTCATTCCTACGAGCCTTAATGTAGGCCTGAATATCATAAAGTTCGTTTCATCTATTACACAACTCCTTACAGTAACATATTTGTGGCTTTTAGTATTTGAAACTTTATAACCGTTTGGTTCATATTCCACCAATACACTTTTTACGATTTATCATCAAGTTTATTCTCATAAGTCTTATTATGAACATTGACAGTAGATCCAAAAACTCTCAGGTTTTAGGTCAGCTCAATTTGTGTTTTTCTTTAGTAGGTGTTAGATTTATTAAACAAACAGCTGTCCAATACAGCTTCACCCCAGAAAACTTTTTTTTATTTAGCACCGCTGAACATAGCGCTGATCATTCAATGTGAAACACGATTTGACTATAGAGTCCTAGCAAGGAATCTTCCATGTCGGTAGATAAATATTCTCCACCGTTATCGCAATACAGATCAACCAACCTAAACTTAAACTTAGCTTAACTTTTTGCGATATAATTTTTAAAAGCTGAGAATACACCTAACTTATATATTATGAAATATACGGTACAGTAATGAGTTTATTGATCAAGAAATATCACAAAATATTTTTATTGTCTACGGACGAAGGAGTGATAGGTCGTTTCATATAACTTTTATCTTCAATATTATTAAAAGGTAGAGGCGATTGTTTCTCATTTATACATGCCTCATACAACATATCATTTGGAAATATTGTTTCAATTTCATTTATATTATCAATCATGTTGTTACTTTTTAAGTGTAAGAATTTGTTTTTGCTAATATATCCTAAGTATTGATGCGACAACCCATAATTATTACTAGTTACAACATAATTATTACAAGTATAAACTTGGGAAATAGTAACATACACTCGAAATGTATAGCGATGAAATTGTAAAAAACTTACCATTAATTAAGGTCTAACCACCCTTGTATATATGAGCTCCATCTAGATCAAATATAATCTCATTCCAGCTCTTTGTATCTTGGACACGGACAGTAAGTTATATGGGTCCTCCAGGCAGAATAATACATTCTCCAAAACTCCATCAATACCCATGTCACTGGTAAATTTTATTGTTCTTTTTTTTGTGATTGTAATAAATTCGGCAAATTTAGCCACTGAAAGTTTAATTGAAATTAGTAAATTAGGATAGTAATCGTGTCTGTTCATAATGTGTTTTGACGCTTTAAAGTCCTTTAGTAATGTGATTTGGTCATTGTGAATACTCTAATCAATTTTACCGGCCATAAAAGCAAATCTAGGCTGATCATCAGAAGTAGCTGGTTCGGTCATAGCTACCGACTGAACAGTCCTGCTTCTATCAGAGAGTTTACTCTTATTCACTCTTTTGAAATAAAAACAATCATTTTTAACGTGTCCTTCACGTCCGCAATTTGAAAAATGCAAATGAATGTGCCTTCCATTTTGCCTTCTGATCATAATTTTTGTGCTAGTGGTATTTGTTGCATATCTATTTTTGTTCTTTTTCTTGTAAATACCTCATTTTTAATTTCTATCTGTAAATTTTTCATACTCGTATCACTTTGTAATTTCAAAGAAAATGACTGTTTTCTTAAAGCCAACTGTGTCGCGAGACTTTTTCGTTCTTAAGTACAACTAAATTTTTAAAAATATCTTTAGCCGTTATTTCTTTCTTATCAAAGCCAAGCTAAAAATCTCCAAAATATTCAACATTAGAACTTTTAGCTATACCATTTTTTTTACCCACTCTTGACTCCGCGTTGCGGATACTTCCTTATCTATTACACTTACAACATCTATTTCACTCAACAGCGCGCGTACCCTAAATTTCCTTACACTATACTCCTCGCCATTAAACGGTTTTATATTACACTTTAATTATGAATTTTCTACATTTAATACAAAATTTTGAAAAAACAACTGTTTGTTGGTCTTTTAAATTGTAATAAGTTCGTAATCCCTTTGTACAAAAATTACAAAAGTTTTACAGTAGGCTAGTAGAATCGTGGCCCACTAGGTATGATCACCTCACCTGGCCGGAGGATCCTCCCTTTGCGTTTGAGACATGACACCAGTTCCTTGGCACGTTGTATGTTGCTCAACTTCTGTACAACGATTATTCTGTGAGTTGATGACCTATGGGAGTTTTATGGAAATGCTTAGCCTTTGCTTCTTTTCTTTACTCATGTTATTTGACTGTCCTTATTAAAGTTTAAAACTCTCGCAGAGAGAGAACGACTCGCATTATTTTTATGCTCTTAAATGCTATTATAAAATTGGATAATATTAAAATATATTCTTTGTTAGACACGATAATAATTAGTTGAATCCTGGTAAATCCTGCGAAGTATAGTGTGAGATTGGAAAATAATAAATTATATTGTATTCTCCCACAATAAAAGTATACAAGTAAGTATGATGCCAAGACATTTTATATTCCCATCGCTTGCCGAGCAGTTGTAATAAAACTTACTTCAAATAAACGTCAAAACAATCCTCAATTCGGATTTGGAATCCTCCGACGGTCACGTGCCAATAAAATACCTTCAGTATGAATAGCAAAGTTTAAAAGTTGCGAGTCCAGTTTGTTCGGCAGAGAGTGGCCCGTCTCACATTAGAGCGAGTTTGTGGCATTGCGAGGAGGTGTGGGGTGACGCGAGAGGGGCCGGGGCACGGGTTCGATAAATAGTCCCGAGCGCAAAGGCTCGGCCCGGCTCAACAAACACAAGCGTGTATCTAAGATCATGGAGAAAGCGTATCTCGGCGGATGCTCGCACGTGAACACCTCAAATGCTACCGCTCACCTGTAATGTGTGGCCATTATTCTGTTCCGATGGGCCGAGCGTTGCTAGCAACAGTTGCCTGCCCTGCAACCTCCTTTATCGTTCACCTATGAACTTGTCCCAATCCTCTTTTGTAATCCTTGTTTGGTTCACTCGAACATATTTTCAGAAATAAGAAATATTCAAGTTGTAATCCTAATACATAGCTTAAACAATAATTATTTAGTCTATCAGCTATCATCAATTTATCAATACTATTCATCAACGAATTTGCAGATGTCAATCATTAACGCACGCAGGTTTGCGTAATGTTAACGTTTATTCTAATCGCCGTGAGTCTACAGCCTGCACGTCACTCTACAGAAACAGAAAAAGTTAATATAACGGACCGTATCAGTGATCTGACGTACCTTCCATACTGCATAAACCGCCGCACTAAGCCTAACTGCAAGGTTATCTATCTGGGCTCCCCATTGTAGTTTACTATCCAATTTAATTCACAAGAATACTGTTGCATCTACAATACTTATACTTTCATTGTTGTGAGTTAGATTAGTGCCTAGCTGTTTTACATTGGGCATAGTAAATCTCACACACTTTGTTTTATTAGAATTTAGTAGGAGATTTTTAGTTGATAACCAATTCAATACATAATTTAGTGCTCTATTCACATCGTCAAAAACTATTTTCTTACGATCAACTTTAAGAAGAAGTGACGTATCATCAACAAATAGAACTATATCACAGAGATCTCTTTAATAATATGGTAAATCGTTTGTATATATGAGAAAAAGTAGAGGACCCTGACCCTATAGAGTCCTGAGGGACGCCCATAGTAACAGGTAACCCAGAAGACCTCGCAACATTGATGTCTAAAGTTCCTAGAAAAGCGCACAGTTGTGGACTGCCAACCATCTCGATGATGGGGATGAATTTTCTGTGTCGAAGGACGACGTCGGAAAGAGGCGTCAGGAATCAGCCCGAACAATTCCTCGGAGCACTCCCCAAGGTAAATGCGGTAAAAGATGCACAGTGAAGCCACATCTCTACGCAGCGCCAATGACTTTAGCCGAATTGAAACTTCTTGGGAATCGACGATGCGAGTCGCTCTCTGTTGAATGCGGTCATAAGGGAGGAGCTGGTATTGGCGTGCCTTCGCCCAAAGATGGGGACACTATTTCATGTGAGGCCGGACCTGCGTCTTATAAAGCAAAAGGCGGTGGGCTGGATTGAAATACTGTCTCGATCTGTTGAGCACACCGAGTTTCTTTGAGGCCAATTTGGCCTTACCCTCCAAATGGTCACGAAATTGGAGTTCCCTCGATATGTCGACACCTCGGGACAACTCGGGAGCGCAGATTTTCAACACTATAGAGAGGATTCTATCAAGGCCACTCGTCCTTTGGATGTCCGGGTATAAAAGTGCCAAACGCACTAAGCGTTGGTGAAACTGGATATCCAGCATACGGCTCTTACACCGCGGTATGATAGGCGCTCCTGCTCCCCGTCATCCAAGGTCGAGTAACTCAACTCGCGATCGCGGTGATTATGTGAGAGGCGCTGTACTTCGGACAAGGCAATGATCTGAGAAGGCAAGTGGGGCGTTTACGGATACGTGGTAACCATTCTGGATGAGAAGTCAGCAGATGGTCCAACAATGAGGAATTCTGGCCCTCCATATCTGGGACTCGCATGGGAGTGGTAACCAGTTGAGTGAGGCCATGTGCCAGGGCGAAGTCGTAAACTGATGTACTAGCATAATCTGTTTTACTGGAGCTAAGCCAGCTGGCGTGTTGAGCGTTAAAATCGCCAAATACGATGATCTCTGCGGTGGGGATCTACTGTTGCACGAGGTTTGTAGCCATCTGGATGTGCTCGATGAGTCGGTCAGTTTTGGCATCACCGCTATGGGACCTATAAAGTCACGCATAGACGCGGGGATGGTTATCGCTACACGCAGCTATAAGATGGAGAGGTCCCTGCCTTCAATGTTACTGAGGCGCCGAGAGCTCTCCCACGGTAAAAGTGAAACTGAAAGTAAGTCAAAACGCAAAATCGATGTTCTTATTTATAACCACCTGTATCTTTATAGTTACAAGTGTATCCTCAACAGGAAGACATTTTAGAAGGAAGTAGATAATATGAGCTTACTTAAATGGTAGAACACGTCCATGTTTTCATAAATCGTTGCTGAAAATAGCAATTCAAGGAACTATTTTGAACACATTTTAGAAGTATATGCAAACTTATTAAAAAAAAAATAGCCTTTAATTACTCTGACCTTTGCACATTATGTGATATAATATAAGAATATGCTAACTTTACCTAATTATGCTATGTTAACTTTTTTCCTATTTTCTGTTTGTATATAAATTAACATTTACTGTCAAGACCTCAAGATCCGTCCACAATTGCCTGTCCATTGCTGTCCTTCTCCAATCCTTCGGTAAATCGTCCTCCTATCTTTTTTTCTGCCTTCCTCTACGTCTTTTTCCGTTCCGTGGGTACCAATCTGTTACTTTTTTGGTCCACTTTCCTGTTGTTGATCTCATCAGGTGACCAGTCCATTTCCATTTCAACGTTCGTATTTTTAGAGTGACATCTGCTACTTTGGTGATGCTCCTAATTGTTGTAGCTTTCCATTTATCTTTCAACCTTAGTCCTAACATACTCCTTTCCATTCCTCTTTGGCACACACCCAGCTTGTGCTTAATTTTCTGTGTTAGTGGCCATAGGTGAGACATGGAAGTATACAAGTGTTGAAGACGTTTTTCTTTTCCGGGGTGGGTATAGATTTATTTTTCATGATTTCCTTAAGGGACCAGTATCTTTGCCAGTTACTATTTACTCGTCTTTCTACTTCTTTAATTGATAAGTCTTTTACAGATATGACTTGACCCAAGTAAATATACTCTTTTACGTATTCGATCTCTTCATCGTCCACGTCTATTTTGACTTCAGTCTTGTTTGTCATCAATTTTGTTTTTTTGGTATTCATCGTTAAACCTGCCTTTTTACTTTCATCTGATAGTTGTTGTAACATTGTTTTTAGTGCAACGGGATCTTCTGCAAACAAGACGAGGTCATCTGCGAATCTCAAGTGGTGTAGTTTTGCAAACTTATTAATTACACAATTATTAGAAATCTATTCATAAGCTACAAAATGAGGTATCTTAGACTTTTACTGCAAAAATTTTGGAAAAACCATTTTTGGCATAATTCTCTCGCGCTGTCGCATAGTGCGCCGCCGTACTACAGGCACGGACAGTTTATTGCCACTCTCGATATTGAATTTGAATTTTAAATAATGAAGTGGACGATACGGGCGAGGACACGTTCAAATGGAACGCATAACAAATTGGTTTACTTTTTTTAGCATCCATCCCCATCGCCCAACTTTATGATATTAGTGTCCTCGCAAAGACGATCATTTTGGTCACTCGAACGTACCGTAGACAAAGAGTGTAAAATCAATATGAGACTAAAACAACTAGTAATAACATTTACATGTAATCTAAGAGATCAGATGTTCCGTTCTGTCTGAAATCATATCTGAAACGGATAGAAGTCTATTACTTATTGCTTTTAACTGGCATCTATACCATATTTTTTAAATTTGATATTGCTATATCCGCTTGGGCAAAGTAATAAGACGTGGTTACACTGATGAGTACTGTGATACCTAAAGTATAATTCGTTTTGTGCGAAGAAAAGCGCGGTCAGGTGAAAGAAGTAATAAAATACCGAAGGCGTCTTCTTTTAGGATTTGTTCACGATACCCGCAGTTACCCGCCACGTGTCCATCGCTGCCGAACGTGAACACATTACAGAAGCTACATTCTTAATTAGCGTGAACGGTGCGTGCCGTCACTCGCACCGCGTCAGAGGTCCCGTCACGCAGCCGCACCCAAAGGAAGGCATTAACGCGCCGTGTAATTACACCGTGTAAGTACGTCCACCGGGGCACACGCGAGCGTTGGGCATTACGTGCGTAGTAGCTAACTATGTGTATGATGATACCATTTACCTTGCTTGTGCCTCCCGTATGAACTCAAAAGTTAGTTTATAAAATATGTAAGAACATTAATAATTCCCGTGAGGGACCTGAGAGATTCTTTTAGCTGTGGCGTATTTAGAATTTTTTCCTATAGTAATACGCTTAGTTAGGCTTTAAACTTCTTACAAAATCTACTCTAATTGTTTCTATTCATACATTTGCACTACTAATTATAATAATATACATTATCGCTACTGCGAGCAAGCGGCTGCTCTAATGGTGACGAAAATATAAGCAGAAGAAAAATAAGCATCAGTAAATTTCATTATTTTTATGGTTGTTGGTGTACGTTTAGAACAATAACCGCGAGTAACACCGCGGGGCAAAGCTAGTATTAAATAAAAGTAGCCTAAATTACTCCTTATATCAAGAGCTATCTGCCAGTGAAATTCCCATCAAATCGGTCAGTCATCAGTCCAGCTTATCCTTAGATTACCAGGAACAAACAGACAGGCAGACGGACAAATAACACTAAAAAAATATCTTTTTATTTACCGTATATACTTTTCTACGCATTTAGTGAAAAGCGGTTAATTTTAAATTACGAACAGACACTTCAATTTCATTTATTTGCATAGATATGGAAGATTTTCTACTGTACTTGTGTGAACAGTTGTCACAAAGAAGTGGAGCGGGTTGTCGTCGTCAGCACAGCACAGATAAACAGAAAAAATGGTGAATCGTCCCTCGGGATGTATCCATCGTTCTGCGGCACTTTTTATAAAAGCGCGAAGTTTTTGTCACAAGCGTGCAGATGAGGTCGGTTACCAATCTCCTTGCAAAGATAAATCATTGAGTATTTTGTTATGATCACGGTGTGATATAGGGAATCTGTTACCAAGGGTTACATATTCCAACAACAGGAGACAGCTAAACGATGAATGCGACTAGAGTCTTCATATTGTGAAGGGTTACATTTCCATCATAAGTTGATTGGGCGAGTATCTTTTATTTAATTTAGATCTAAATACGCAGGCGGAACACATGGTGGTAGATGACTACCGTCATCCGCGAACAAGGGTATGTCAAGAGTGTCACGTGCATTACTCCCTTTTAAACCCTTACGACTCAGGTAAGGGTGAGAAGGTTTGTGGCTAACCGTTCTCGCTCGGTAGAAAGCAACGAAATATTTTCCCAACACTATTTTGCTATGAGGCCGTTTCAAAGTTCTACATTGTTAAATTAATTTAACAAACTAACTAATGAACTTGATAACCATGTTGAAACTAATTTAAACAAAGTGGACTAACAGTAACTTCGATACAGCAAAGCAGGTGTGTTAGAGTTTATCTTTTAAACATGGTTTGAGTTGACGTAACAAAACACAGCGCCCAAGTTTAAAAAGCAGTTCATGTTTGTATGCTGTGCACCCTGCGATGCAATCATCTCATTTCAGCTAAATCGTGTCAACACCTTAGCAATACCCTTCTAGGAATAAGCCCGGCTTCATTCTGAGAAGGCAACGAAATTAACCTGGTGGCATAAGAAACTATGAAGAAGGTAGACAGCTGTTCATAGGTGTGGTCGAAATATGTAACATTTGTCGGCAAACTTTAATAATAATAAGTCATGTAAGGCAATATGATCGTAAACTAGGCAGGGTCTTATGGTAACCAGACTGCTGACAAATGCTTTTGGAAAAACTTCTAAATACCACATTTTAAATGCATTACAGATGAATTATATATTAGACGAATTGCACACGTACTATAGATTAATTATATTCAGGGTAACTTAGTTGAGACGGTTCTTTTTTTATGTGTTAGCTGCCAAAATGATTCTGCCTTGCCTGATGGAGAGCATCAGCTGAGTCCAAGAGTGGTGGTCTCTATCCTCAATGCGAATAAGTACAGTGCAGTTTGGTGACCCATACTATGGCGACCTGGTGAGAAGCTTTTATTACGGAAGTTTAGAGTCTGGCCCAATCGTTGTTTGCTATATAATCGTTCATTTAAATATAAGTAGCAGAGACGTTGTGTGTCCAATTGCTGAAAATAAATGATGATGCAAACCGAACTTTATAAAAAGTTAAAAGATACTTGACAAGCAATTAAATACGACTTGCGGTTAAAGTCCCACCTGGTACCATAATGCGCAAAGGTAGGGCGCACTCCACATTAATTGTGGAGATTTTTTGGTCCCACACCAGCCGCGACCACTTCGTGGAAATGTTTATTTAAACAGAGATTTATTACGGGCGCTCCTAGTCGTCATCCTTCGCCCCCGACGCACCTCGCACCCCACCGCAAGCTTTGTACCATGTTTATTGCCGGACTATTGAATAGCTAACAGTATTGTTAAACACCGACCTCAAAAAAGGAGAAGGTTCTAGGTGCCACTGAATGTATTTTTTTATGTTTGTTTACCGATTACTCCGTCAATTGTGGAACGATTTTGAAAATTATTTTTGTGTTCGAAAGAGTATGCTCCCGCGGTGGTCTTATTGCCCAAATTTCAGGATCTGTTGATTGGAACACAGGGAAATCGAGGGAAAACCTCCATTTTTTAAGTACGTACTATATTTTTGTATATTTTATTTAGGAAGTTACTCCGCTATTTGCATCTGGTAGTCATCATTGACGGTTAGGAGTTGGAGTACAAATCTTTAAATGTCAAATATATGTATGATACCTTTAGTTGTATATTTTCAAGTTACTCAGGTGAGCTAATGATAGAAGGTAAAAGGATTGGGAGTTGGAGGGTGATTCTTTAAATACCATATACACGTATAGTTGTATTCATTCAAGCTGTTTAGGTGACTGCTAAAGTTAGTATGTAGATGTTACTTCACGATCCCGAGCTAGTAACTAGTCGTCTATATGAAAGAATAAATATAAAAACCCGATGTTTGAATTAGAAACCAACCAATATTTATACACCTTGTTTGTCTTAGTAGGTTCATTTAATTATACACAGATAGAAAAGTAGGCACCGACTTTATACAGATTTTAGATTAAGTTAGGCTAGTAATAGCATATAACTAATAGTAGTATAATAACGTATGCTAACAAATTATTACACTAATATTTTAATGAATAAAGAATTAGGTATAGACAAGAATTAACGCACAGCAATTTATAAAGAGTCAGTTTATTTTACGTTTTTTAGTGGTTTTTAGTTAGTTTCGATGTTTTTTTGAGGTCGGTTTGATTTGTTTTATAAAAAGTTTTTATTGCGATATCGTGTGCCAATTGTCGTGATAAAAAGTAGCCTACATCTCCTTCCTGCCTATAAATCAAAGGATATTCAAGATATATTTCATTAGAATCAGTTCAGCTGTTTAACAGTGAAAGTGTAACGGATATACAATTACTTTCACTTTTACAATTTTAATAGGGAATAGGTATGATGTTTGTACACTTAGGTGACACTACAATCACGACGAGGAGGGCGACGGCAAGCCAATATAAACCTAGTTAATGCAATCTGAGTTTGTCAACATACGCGAGTCAGTGTCATCGGCGGGCACTCTCCTGTTGCGCGAATAAACCAAGCCATTGTCGATAGGATCCAGTAGCATCAAGTTGGACTGTTATTTGCAGTTGGGTCGGCCAGTCTTTTAAGACAGGAATTGACTAAGTTACGCCAACCAGAATTTTAATTTGTTGCGTGAAAGTCATCTCGAGGTAGGAGGCGGCGGAGAAGGCCCGGGAGGATTGCCTCCACTCGGACCTGATCCGTCGCCGGCGAACTGGGCGCCTCATGCTGCCCTGAGTGTGGCCGTGGATGGGCGGGACGGGCTTTCCCCTCCATCCGCTTCAGAGGCCAGCCGCAAGGGGGCGACGTTACGCGTGTGCCGTACGTCGCCTAATTTGAGAGTTTTTTTTAACAGCAGACGGTGCCCGCTTTAGTGCGGGCAAGCGCTGGGAGGCGTCTGGATGGCGTAAGGAAGCTATTCCCTGATCTCTCCCTTCTCAGGCGCAGAGTGGCTCACTGTATGGTTTTAGTCCGTTCGATTCCGATACACCGCCCCGCCGCAAACCCCGGTGGGGTGAATGCCCGAGGGCGTTACCACACGTAAAAAAAAGGTGAATATCATAAAACTTTCAAAGGACGATATTCCTCAAACTCAATTGACTTATTGCACAATATCAATTACAATACAAACTTGTGAAACTCTATCTCTGTAAGAGGAATGTTGATTGGCTTACGTCTGATGAGTGATGTATTATATCAAAGGTGACTAGCGAAATGTGGATTGATCTTGTGGTGAATTGTGTTGAATTGATCTTCACTATTTACGTCATCTGTATTCTCCACAACTTGTTCCAAAATTTTCTACCCAAGAGGCAATACAAATGTCTTTAATAGTAAACAGACGTACAGCGAAGTCTTAGTAATAGGGTCCCGTTTTTCCCTTTGGGTACGGAACCCTAACACAAGAGAGATGCTTATTGCCTATAGTCATAGTATGGCCTGATTATTGGCAGAAACATAAGGTGGCACGACTAGCGTAGAGCGGTCGGAATACCAAACAGCCCTAGGTAAAGGTCCCAAGAATCCGTTACATTATGCATCGAGCGACGCGAACACGACAGAATAAATCGTGATACACATGTTATGTAGCCGTATCTACGGCGCGGCGGCGGCACGGCTCGGACGCACTTTTGCAAGTCAAATATGTACCATGCGCAAGACGCCCAACAGCGGGGACCGCTATTAGCGTGATGAACGATTATCGGCACGCCTGCGCACGCTTCCCCTCGTGGTCGCCGTCCTTCCTCTTAACTCTGACCTCTCTATAATCGATGACAAAAAAATTAAAGATTAGCGTGATCGCACCCGTCCCTCCGCCCCTTGCTGAACCTCGCGCCTTCAACGCCGTCTGTAAAACAAATTATTATAATAGATCCGAGGGACCGCAGCCTCGCTCCGGCTTCAGAGGCACGCAATAACACAAATTCCTTTTATTTTTCAATCCTCACGGCTATGATTAATTTTACAAGAAGTTAGATATCCCTCTCCAGGGTAATAATTAAATTCGGAAAGTAAAGAATCTTCGTTTGTTTGTTTGCCAAACGTCGAAGTTTAAACGCGGCCCGAGGCGCTGGACTTTGTGTGCTCGTGCCGGTTCACTCAGACTACTAATATTTAATTGTGTATATCACTAAATTAACAGAGATACTGAAAAACATGTTAGTAATTCTGCTACTGGAAGTTGTCTCATTGACAATATAAACGTAATTGAAACAATTTACTAACAAAACAAAGTTTTCAAAGGGCATATCAAATAAAGGCAATACAAGGAGTGTTTTCAGGCAATCCTGGATAACCTTCCTGTAACAAGAAATGACGTGGAATAGCTACCTTGTAGCGATAGTACATTGGGCGCGTGTTCAGTATATCATTACTCGGTGAGGGTATGAGTAGCCTCGTGGTGTTACGCGCGAAAAGTGTGATAAACATCTATTTGCGTATTAGGTTAGAGTGCATGGCACGGAAGTGGTTTAAGTAGTCGCCACGCCACTGTCCACTGCGCCAAGGTGTGGTGGGCTCCAATCCTACATGGAACAACACCATTTCTCAATTGTACAATTTGGATTTTCTTGTATGTTGTATGATATACTTTATTTGTATAGTGTCTATTTTTGACAAAAAATAATAAACTGACTAACTTACAAAAAACAAGTGAAACGAAATAAGTGTGCAGATAGATGTCGCGGATGATTTGGTTTTTCATCATCGTCATCATCATCCTACCGCAGGCCACTGCTAGACATCATCATCAGCCTACCGCAGGCCACTGCTAGACATCATCATCAGCCTATCGCAGTCCAATGCTGGACATAGGCTTCTCCAAATGCACGTCACTTGGTTTAATCCTCGGCTTCTCGAGTCCAGCTCCTGCTCCTTCTCCATTTGGTTATTACTAAGGACAAAATCATAAAATACAGCCCCGGCAGCCAGTCAACTACGCAGGAGATATTGTAGTGCACAAGTGTGTGGAGGTGGAAAAGGAGGGAACAGAGAGTGCATCTGTGTTTGCACTCTCTGTTCCCTCCTTCTCCTAATCTAATGGGGCGGTTAACCAACGCGACGAGAGATCAGGTGCAGGACCGACAGCTTTACGTGCTCTCCGAGGGACAGGGGCTCAGACCCCAACTTCCAAACACAATAACACTTTTGGCCCGACCCGGGATTCGAACCCGAGACCTGTCGGTTGGCGGTTGCATACGTCAATCGCTTGACCAATGAGGCAGTTCCTGTAATAACTACTAACATACAAAAACTATTTAAAATTATAAAATACTTAATAGCGTACAACAAGGGCTCAATCAAAATACATAAATGGACAGGGAGTCACATTTTCTTTATACCATGAATAAATTTGTAAATTTTGATTGCGTCCTCATTCTACGACTTTGATAGGATGGATTGGAAAATACCAACACACAATTTTTAAACTGGACTTTTGTTTTTGAACTTCTTAGTTACTAAACTATATCGTATAAAACTTTCAAGGTTACAGGAACAAGTTTTTTCTATATTTTTTTTACACTTTCAAAAATATATTCGTTGATCCTGCGCAGGGCTGAGGCCTACCAGGCGATGGTTACCGTACTCAGCATACTATGACTCATCACTACAAGAATTTATAGCCTTACAGACACTCCTGGTCTCTTAGGGCCAGTTTTACATCATCTGCACCCATTGGACGCGTACTATGGTGACTAAGGTCTTTAATCTGTGTATATAAAAATGAATCCCTATTTCCCTTGGTGACGCCATCAAACGTGCGTGAACGGCTGGACCAATTTCGCTACTTCTTTTAGTATTTGATAGCCTAGTAATCAAGAAATGATATAGGCTATATTATCATGCTAAGACCAATAGGAGCCGAGCATCGATGAAAAATATAACAAAAACGGGGAAAATTCATTCTTTCCAGAGACGCCGGCAAAGTTGCACGGGTTAGCGTTTTATATTTCCTGTCACGAATCCGGGGCGGGTGGCTAGTTGATACATACATATCGTTAGTAGCTACCTATGAGGAAGATTTGAAGAAAAAACCTGTAGAGTTCAATCCGCTATAAAGGAACGGGTGTCATGTCCCTCCAACACAAAGGGAGGATTCTTCGACGAGGCGAGGTGATCATGCCTGGCGGGCCACTGCCCAATGGTTGATATTTGGTTATACAGTTAGGCTAATCGGCGCGTGAACTCCTTTTGCGCAATGCAAGATTGGTAGTTACTTCGTACACAACATTACTCCGTAGTTAAGTGTCTCTTCGGTAGATGGCCTCGTCATATGTTTTTGTTACCGCTGTGCGTGGAAGTCGCCACATCACGTCCCTCCAAGACCGGAGGTCGATATCTGGATGAGTCAGCTGTCTGTGCTCTGTTGCAGAGCTTGCCAGTGCCAAGAGTACGTACTTCCAGTAAGTCGGAACTGAATGTCGCTAATCCCAGTGAATCTTGACTGTAGTCCGCAGATCCCCGTGAGTAGTGATGGCGTGCGGTGAGCCGTGCTGCGGTGAAGTCCCCAGTGAGTCGGGGCGGGTGCTGCGTAGTGGCTGGCTGCTGCGTAGACAAGTTTCTCAGTTTCTCAGTTTTTTTTTCGGTACGGGACGGGAGATAAATGCTATGCTTATATAGACCGTAGATGCAGGGTGCTGGCCTAGACGCCAAAGAGGCCGTAGGGGTAAACCAGGCTGGAGCGGTCACATCCTGCATGTGGTGTATCTCTATTGAGACCAAGGTTGCTGGCTGGCTGAGACTTTTTGTGGGACTGAAAATGATGGTGGTGCGGTGATGCTGCTGCTGTGGATCTGCTCCTTCGAAGGCTCCTTCCAATCACGTCGAGGTCACCACTGTGGGGGAACGGGTGTGATGTCTCACAAACTCAAAGGGAGGATCCTGCCTGGTGGCCCACGGCCTTACAGTTAGTGTTGGGAAGTTGTTTATAAGCTAATCAGCGCTAGAACTTCTAACACGCTGTAATAGTACCGGCTAGGTTACACAATCTTGTGAGCTTTGTTAATTTGAAACAATAGTTTAAATGCAATGGTTACATGTGCAGATGGCGAAATGGTCCTTTATAAAAAAAAAGGGACGGACGACACTAATAAATGACTTGATTCATAGGGCGATAAATTAGTTAGAACAAAACATTATTGACTCTTTATACGAATTTTGTCGTGTGAAACTCCTCACATCTGGATGCTATAAAAATCCATGTTTTAAGTGAACGTAGTAAAAAAGGGTGATTGATGACCTGATTCATCGACGGTTTCGAGAAGAGAGACGAGGTTTAGGAAAGGGCACTTGGTGTAGAACCTCGGAGGAGATCGGACCTCGAGAGAAAGGCGTGTCTTGAGTCGGTGTGACGAAGGGTTAACTGGAGTAAGTTAAAAGTATTACATTAAAGAAAGTCAGGTTAGTCACTGCCTTCCATAATAACTTGTAGTGTAAAGAGTATTGATAAGTAAATGTCCATTGGTCTGAGTATCGTAGTAGTCGTTAGGTAACTAGATGTAACCTTATAGTTTTATTTGGTAAGCATTGCCATTGGTTTTATTGGTACCTTTGATTGGTGATGTATGAGTAGGCTTCTTTATAAGGCCTGCAGGGACGTGAAGCGAGGTATGGTCGAGTGGAGCTCGGCGACTGATCATCTCTTAGTTCTGCTACACAATTATACCTCGGAGATCTGTCAATGTGGTACTTTATACTGAGGTTGGCGTGTTTAGGTTGTGGGATGTGTACTTACGTGCTGGGAGTTTTAAAGGTTGGCTGCTCTGCCTTCTGTAGGCTGGATAGGCGCTATTGCAGTATGTGTCACCGGGAGAATTTGGATTCGATCTCCAAACCGGGTGGGCGTTACCGCACGCCGCCTAAAATATCTCTATATCGGGTACCGGATAGCATATGGTAATACACCTGGATGTAAATCGCAACTGATATAGCATTTGACTAGCCGTTCAGAGCGCCTATAGTAAAAGATCGTTAATTCATCTAAATCTTGGGTACACAAAGGAAGATAGCGTTATCAGAACAAACCAATTGCAATGTGCTTAATGTGTTTAATTGTCTATGATACTTCCATTTGATCTGCGTGAGGCTTTTATGCCAGTGGAGGAATTACGAGTCTGGCGACGGATTCCACAGGGTAGCACGGAGGAGGGGTGCTATCCCAACCCTCTCGTGAGGGTTGCTGATGGTGTTAACGAAACTACCTTGTTACATAGCCGATTATTTACGCTACTCAGGCTAGGGCTCGATGAGGCACCATCACAACGCGATGCAGAATTGGTAGTTATTTCGTACACTACACTATTCCTTAGTTCAGTGTAACTTCAGTAGATGGCGTTGTCATATGTTTTTGTTGCCGCTGTATGTGGAAGTCGCCACACCGCCATTGTATTTAGCTCATTTTTGCAGAAATATTTAAATAAAAAGAAAATAATGTCTTTGTTTTAAATAATAAACGGCTGCATAGATGCATAGAAAATAGTCCAAAGTACTCGTAAGCAAGAAAAAATCTTACGTGTAGCTAATTAATAATCTAAAAGGTATAGTTTGTTTAAGGTAGAGCCACGCTGATTTCAGCACAAACGGTCCGGCTCTACCGGGGCGGTACTATCCTCGCCGAAGATCACCGTAAAATTACAGCACTCGTGGTGTCTTGTTTAGTTGGTGAGTGCGAGACCGGAAGCCCAATGATGCTGAAGGATCACTAGGACGCCATGGTGTGGGTCACCAAGCAGCATCATTCCATTGTCTGCATTCACAATGAGTATGGTGAACACCACTCTTAGATTCTGTTTATGCTTTCCATCAGGCAGAGTACTCATTTTGGCAGGACCATACATAAAAAAAAGGCTGGAGAGACTAGCGATGCTCTCTTGAAGGAGATGACGGTCTTGGTGCACCTCATGCTCTCGGCCACTAGAGCCGATTTATATGTACGTTGTATGTATCTCCTTAAGAGTGACGGTGGCATTTGTTCGATTGCCGTGGGGTAACGTTAAGTCTAAAATAAATTTTTCATGGTTACATCAGTTTTTCTTTGCAAAATCGGTTATCTACCAATAAAATCCCATTAAAACCGGTACAGTCATGCAGAGTTTACCCGGAACAAACATACAAAAATGTTTTGCACTCGTATTTCTAATCAATAGGAAACAAAATAAATTACACTTTCTAAAATACGTACTTGAACAGGTCTATAAAGATTAGGGTATCGCTCAAGTTTAGCGCTTCCTCGGTGATTGGTCGTTTGGGACTCGCCACGCAACTATCCCACGCTGAATGAGCAGTAACATTCATAACGTTATAACGAAGTGACGTAAATAATTCTCTCACACATCGACGTTAGGTGTTGGCGAGTCTGCAGGTAGCACCTCTACCACTAATTGCACCACTACAACTACATCGTTTCAATTAGTCCGGAGAACGTGACTACAAATAAGTAATTCTCGCACCGCTATTTATAGCTTTACGCTTTAGGTACCGACTCAAAATTAAATTAGGGTTTCATCCTTTTTAGAGCTCTACAACAGGAAGTCGTCACGTGTACTTGTGTGTGTTTTAGTCTTGAGATTATGTAAGAATAGAGAAAGATGCAAGTGAAGCGGCGCAATCAACGAGAAGACACTTGCTGATTGGCGAAGGACATTTGAGCGAAACCTCGTGTGAGTCGTCAGCTACGGTGGCGTGGTAGGGCTGCTAATGACAGCGGCGCTCCCTGTGCAGTGCACTTACTGCACTCTTGCAGTGTGCTAATGAGTCGCTCGTGCGGTGAGCTCGCCACGCTACAGTCACAGGGCACAACCCGCAACTAACTAGCACGCCTATTGACTGCCACTAATTGGTGTCTCAAGTGTACGACTCAGTATTTGGCACAAACTACGCCTCGGCCGTTCAATGTATGTGGTACTCGCTTAATGTGACACACACTTCTAGTGTGTCGACTGAGCATGGATTGTGCACTTGAAAAACATTATAAAACAGTATATTCATATATGTTTTACATTTAACGACATGAAGGTTACTTCTGTCCTTACATATTTCAGCAAAATTTAATTGAAAACTACAATACATGCTGCTGTTTAATATAAGTATAGTTAACTATTTTAAAGCGTTGGGTACATTCCGATCAGTTTCAAGTAGGTGCTTTGGTTAGAGAAGTTGGGAATCGAATAACGAGTGTCATCAGCTCGGCCTGTGAAGAACCAATGTCTGTCTAAATTGCAAATGAGAGCACACCATAGCTCCTTGGAGGATCATTAGAACGAAGAACTGCGCCGCACGCCGTCCGGGCCGCTTCATTGCTAGCACCTCTTGACAACACTCGAACAACTACTGCGATTGGAGCCTCCGTTTCTGGAGCGCTGCTCGACACAACTTCTGCACATCACTTATTGAACTTGTTTCACAACGACACGACAGTTGTGATAAGACTTCAATTATAATTAATGTAGCTCGTTAATGCAGACAAGTCGGGTACGGCTTGCAGGGCCTGTGCCGCACGAGGATCACATTTTTAAGGAGATATTTAATGTATTAGTTTGAGTGATAATCATTATGTATACTGATCAATGTTCGAGAGAAAACGGAGACGTTTATTATATATAGGCGACGGTGCCTGAATCAGCAAAAACTGTTTCAAAGAAACCGACACTATCCCCTACTATACAATGTCTTATTATTTATAATTATGTAAAGACTTTGGATAAAATTGTGTCGCTACGACGACGCTACGGAGGGACAAACAAACACACATAGGCTAGCAAAGGTATAACCCTTCCTTTTGACCTCACCGTAGTCGGGTAAAAACAGTCCCTATTCATACACATCACTTTTATTCTGTCGTCGTCTTATACATTGGATTAAATATTAGCTTACCCCTATACTTCTTTTTGTTTTACGTATTGCCCTGCCAAAATGACTCTACTCTGCCTGATGAGAAGCAGTAGTAGCTTTAAATATCTACTCGTACCTTTACAACACAAGCATGACATGCTCTCACAATACCAAATTCCTGAGGAATCCAACGTAATTAGTTCCAAATGCAGCCTCGCAATGAAAGAATATTCAAAGTTAGTTGGTGGTAACTGTAATCTAGAAGAGCGACGGATGTACATACACCGGCGCCAAATAAATGTCGAGACAGTTCTAAAGCGCGCACATGTAGCTCTCGCCCGCGAGTCCTAAACCAAGATATGGATATCAAATATAACGAACTATATTTCTGGACAAAGTGACTGTATTCTGAAGCTGATTTCTTTATCCCAGCAGTCTCTTCACTCAGTGCAAAGACTATGCAGATACGAGGCTCGGCCTCTCTGAGCTGTTGCAATCAAAACTTTGGATTGAAAGTACCAAAGCATTCCAACAACTTTTCTACAAAATCCTCTTCCGTATAGGCGTTTATGGAATACATTAGCAGGTTATATTACACGTATATGATCGTTATCCATAACTGTTACTCATCGATAAATATGTGTCTATGTATGTACACATTTACATTTATTTTACTACATGTATGTATGGTATATACACGGTTGCCTGGAAGAGATTGCAGACCTTGCATTAAGTCGTTAACTTAGTTATCTGGTGTACATTAAAGAGATATCTCATATTATAGAATATATATATATACCTATATAAGTGTTATCTATCTTTCTATTGTCATCGGCTCAGCAACGTAACATAACGACTTTCAAAAGCATTCCTCTCTGCTCTCACTTTTACGGGCCTATGAGATTTCAAAGTGTATATAATATCATCAGATCCTAGCTTCGTGACAATGGGAGCACCTCAGGAATAATCAAAATTGATATTTGAATAATACGATTAGATAGAGAACTCATTAGTGTTAACAAAATAATACTTTAGTTCGTTTCGTCGTTACAAAAAGTAAAAGAAATTATATAAACGTATCTCGATATGTGAACTCTTCCAGAACCACTGGATGCAGGAGCAAGAATGGCTAAAAATAGGGATTTGCAATTTGCATGTATTTGTAAGTATCAAGAACAGCGTATAATAGTCCATTACTGGATTTAAACCTGTCCTAATGTGGTATAATTCCTACTAATTTCTACAACAAACTCAAAAAACTTACTCTGAAAAATAATATACATTAAACAGAACAGGAAACATCGAAAAGGCAGAAACAAGAACAACCATTTTTTAAACTAGTAGGTAAGTGCTTTCGCTTTTAGCACACACAAAAAACTGTTGGAAATCAAAATCTCTTCTTTTGAAGTTAAATAAAAACAGTTTTCATTTTTTGTTTTTAAGAAAAGTATTTTAAAAGTACGACATATCTTTGAGGTACGTAGAAAGCTATACGAAGTTCTTATTTCACCCGACCAACAGTGAAATGCAATGGAAGGGTGGTCGGAGCGCGGTGAAGCTATCAAAGTAAATAATTACGTGGCCCGGGATCCAATAGGAATTGCGGCTTCCCACAAATCCACTCATCTCATAGAGGATTGTGACCAAAGCCTCGCTACTGTTTCCGAACGAACATACACGACATTTATAACGTGTCCGCGTTCCTACAAGCAATATAAATGTGAAGCTGACATGTAGATGCTGTGAAGGATGACTCGAATAAAAATATGAATTTCGGACACAAACATTGTCGTAATTCAGGAGTTATTGACAAATGCCTCAGCAGGCTCCATACCATATCCGGGATGAAGTGTACTCGTCATATATTTTATACACGAGTATTGTTATATATTTTATATATTGTCAACTTGGGCAAAAATATTAAAATTGCAGTAAGTATTCCTGTGAAGTAATATCTGTGACGAGTATAGGTTTGTATACACGAGTTCACAAATATTTTACAAGTACTAATATGATAGTATTGTTATACGCAAGGGCACGTACTTAGCGACATAGTCATAATTATGGCTAAGCTCCGTAAATAAAGATTTAAAAGAAAGGGCACATACCTTTGTTAACACAGAGATATTTCACAATCTCATTAGGAAAGCTTTCATAAAAGCATGTTCGTACTAGAAACACATATGATAGACCACTACTTAAAAAACGCTGCCAAACAACACAAGGAATAAACCTAATAAAACGATCCATTAAATTGTTAGTGACGCAGTGTAATTGTTGTCAGTCCCACTGGCCCCATTACCCTAATCACAGTTATTTAGGATATATGAAATAGTTTATTCTGATACGCTTTCGTATGTTACAGCGAGCACGAGCTGCCTCGGTCTAGGTGAGATTCTCTGGTTCTAGGAAGCTTTGCTTTGACAAGTACGTATTAGTATAAGTATTGTGAATGTAGCTTGTGAACCTGCAGTCATAGATGAAGAACAACTTTTTGCGAATCAGTTATGCGTTTATTTAATGCATCACATGCACGTGTTTTATATTTTGTAGAACGTAAATTGTATTTTTTTTTGTAAACTCAAAGGAAACAGATCTTGAGGTAGTTTTCTGAGACGAATGTGTTAGTTGAACAACTTGTTAAAAGTTTATCTACATAGACTTTACGTGCATGCACCAACAGAAAATGGTAACGGTTGCTCCAAGGAGTTTTTGGTCTATTATAAGTCGTTTGCACAATTTCTTAATTAATCTCACACTGAAACTATTTAAAGCACACTGGCTAACCCACCTTACTTCGTCTGCGTCTCTTTTAAATCATGTTTTTATGACTTCATACTGACTGGTAAGGTAATGGTGTAAGCAGCCGTCACACCGTTTTGTACTGCGCTGAGTGTTGTTGGTTTAAACCTCACACGATCAACACTTTCTGTGTTCTACAAATTATTATTCGATGTCTTGACGTTCTTTGGGTCCGTTTCATGTATGTTTGTAAAGTTACTGACAAGACAGGAGTTAATTCGAATGCGGGACTTGTCGTTTTAAAAAAGAAAGAATGTTTGTCTCCTACTAATTTAAACGTGATGTTAACTATCCTCTCTTTAGGGTAGCTAACATCATCTGGTAGGAGACAAGCATTCACTCTTCGTATCTAAGTAGACACGCCAACAAAACACAAAGATTAAAAAAAACAAGAGAATCGTTTAGATAGTTTCGTAGTTCATGTTGAGCAACACACGAGAATTATTTACAATAGATGTTCAAAAGTATGTTGGGGTGCTATGTACTATTTGTTTGCATATTGCAGAGAGTTGTGCAAGAATGTCAATCAAAGCCGCTCGCTAACGCGACTAAATTGAAATCTTCGCTTGAATGCGAGTTCAATTAATCAAACTGAATGCATTTTCTGCAGCTCGGTGTTAGTGAATACGTTTAATTGTTTTACAACGGAAATACTGGCGTTTCGTTACTTTGTAACTTAAGACTGTAAAAGACAACGAACATATTAAGTTGTGATTTTTAATTGTTTCTTGGGTTTTGTACACATCGCAGAGCCATAAGGTGCTAAGGCAAGTAGATTGTGAAAATATAAAACGGCGGTATATCCATCCCAACAGGCGTAACTAAATACAATAGGCCGGTGATGGGCAGCAGCGTGCAACAAGTTTCGCCCTGCGATCACCAACCCGCCTGCCCAGCGTGGTGATTATGGCAAAAACCTCCATGAGTAAGCAACAGAAGCCACGGCCCCCAGTTCCCGGTAGTCCCGCTATTCCTGGTCATGGTGGCGACCACGGTTACGGTGGGACAGGGGGTGCTAAGAATCACCGGGTTAGGGGAGGCCACCACAAACGACTGACCCTGGCAACATTCAACGGCCGCACGTTACGGCTAGACTCGCATCTGGTACAACTTGAGGAGGAACTTGGGAAGATTAGGTGGCACATCTTAGGGTTATGTGAAGTCCGAAGAGAAGGGGAGGATACCATAATCCTCGACTCAGGCCACCTGATGTACTTCCGCGAGGGAGACCAACGATCCTAAGGTGGCGTGGGGTTTCTGGTAAACAAGTAGCTTTCTGGCAACGTTGTGGAAATTTCCAGTGTGTCGAACAGGGTAGCGTTCCTCATTGTCAAGCTTACCGAGAGGTATAGCCTCAAGGTAATACAAGTATATGCACCGACCTCGGCTCACTCGGACGATGAGGTGGAGGATATGTTCGATGACATATCGAGGGCCCTCCACTCCACAACTAAAACCCACTACAACGTTGTTATGGGTGACTTCAACGCCAAATTGGGAGTACAAACCTGCGGCGAATCGGTAATAGGATCCCATGGATTTAGAAACAGGAATCATAGGGGGTAAACGCTCATCAACTTTCTCGAGCGGGAGGGGCTGTTTTCGATGAACTCATTTTTCGACACGCGGCCCCAAAGAAAGTGGACGTGGAAAAGCCCCGACGCTATGACCAAAAGAGATGCATCCATATGAGATGGATTTCTTCATGACGGACAGGAAGCACATATTCAGAGACGTCTCAGTGCTCAATAGGTTTAACACCGGTACTTATCACCGTCTAGTCCGAGGTTCTCTGAATGTCAACTTCAAAGTTGAACGTGCCCGCATGATGAAATCCAGGCTCCGACCAACTCTGCTCCAAGTCGAGATGGGATCTGAAAAATTCCAGTCTAATCTGGAAAACCGATTTGTTGCCATGGAAACCACAAGAGACGTAAACCAGAACCTTGAAAATGTGGTTCGAATCCTCAGGAATGAAGGTACGAGATTTTGTCAAATTCAGCGTACAGGCACGGTGCCGTTCTCGAAGTTGTTCAAAAATATGTATACCTCGGGCAGACTTTGCAGTCAGGTAGAAACAACTTTGAGGACGAGGTGAACAGAAGAGTCCAGCTAGGTTGGGCAGCGTTTGGGAAACTTCGTCGGGTCTTCTCATCGTCGATCCCACAGTGCCTAAAGGCGAAAGTCTTCAATGCGTGCGTCCTACCCGTAATGACATACGGAGCCGAAACGTGGACACTTACGGTTCGACTGGTCCATAAGTTCAAAGTCACTGAGCGGGCTATGGAGAGGGCTATGCTCGGCGTTTCTCTAAGGGATCGCAACCGAAACGAGGTTATCCGACAAAGAACCAGGGTCATCGACGTAGCCCACAGGATTGGCAAGCTGAAGCTAAGCTGGGCTGGCCACATTTGCCGAAGAACCGATAACCGTTGGGGTAAACGAGTTCTTGAGTGGAGACCGCGTCTCGGCAAACGTAGTGTAGGACGTCCACAAACAGGTGGAGCGATGATTTGCGCGGGACGGCTGGCAGGAGCTGGATGCGAGAAGCCATATATAAGTAAGTAAGTGGCGTGAAATTGGAGAGGCCTATGTCCAGCAGTGGACTGCGATAGGCTGATGATGATGATGATGATGATAAAGAGATTTAGAATTAGGATGACTTAGAACTCAAATTAGGTAGTGCACTAAAAACATATAAAATAATCATGTAGATAGAGTATGTGTAGGCATTAACATTCGCATAACATTCGCTTTTAAGCTATTGCTTAGCTTTTATCACGAGGTTTGAGCGCGGCGACTGAATCAAGAACTTCCGTAACGAATAAAAACCTAACACCCTCCACTCTGACCGGCACAGCGTTGACAGCCGTGCATCGTCTAACGTCGATTCAGTTCGGCAGATTTCGACGAATACGTAAGCAGTTGAATTTAAGGTAATAAAAATATTTAAATAATATTAACTTCTCATTTACTCAATAAAAGAAACAAAATGTTTTCTTATCGGTCACCACGCTCAAAAAGTGTAACTTGAATTAATATTAAAGATTATAATTACATAAGTTGATAAAAAACGCTATGCAATAGCTTTACCGCGGCAGTCCCCAGTGCCACACGTATTTTTTTAAACATCTAAAAAACTCAGGGCGTTAATGACTATAAAATTGATTTATGCAAAATAAAGTACTTCTGATAAAACTGTGTATATTGACCATGTGTAAAAACAACATTTTGTATGACAAAAAAACTTTGAAAAAGGAAATTATAAAACAAAAAGCCGATTTCTTAAAAGTAATGAACTGAAAAAAGAAAAAAGTAATACAATATATATTTGTATGTATATTTAAATTATTCATACTAAAAACTTGCATGCCCGGCACGGAAATGGGCTTAGTATTAAAATTTTATAGACTACTAGCCGACCCGTGCCCACTGCGTTGAGCGTTAACCACCCATTTTTCTTCAACTTGATTTACAAATACTTTTATTTTAAACTGAATTTTTTGTTCAATCATAATGAATACGGCCTATGTCACTCCTGAATAGTGTCCGTATAGTACTTCCGAAGATTACCCCAGAATCATATAAACAAATGATTAACAAAAACTTTACCCTTTTATAGTATTAGTATAGATAAGGGCGCCTAAAAACATGATTAGATAAAATTGACATTTAATACCGTAATCTGTGACCAGATAATTTGTCAGTGTTTGAAGATGACTTTTGTGGAATCGAAGATGTAAATATTCACAACACTATTATTTTTCATTTGCTTTTACCCATGCTCACAAAATAATATTACCAATCATCTCCATTATTATTACTTGAACATTAATATCTAAATCAATTATGGACTATGATGAAACCGAGAAACAAAAAAAACTTTTGACATATATTACATAAATAAACACACACACACACACACACGCACACGCGCGCATACACACACATACACACTCACACACACACAGACACAACATAACTCTACTACAGACGGTCCACGTATGATCTCATTTTGGCATATAGCCATGCGTGTACAGAAAGAGTGTGATTGAAACTCAGATTCATATACATAACTGAAAACTGCCACCCAAAACACAAGTATCTGCTCAGTTTGGGAGACAGTATCAGTACCTAAAGTGCAATACTTTTAGTTGTATCTAATTATAAAGCAACCTGTAATTGTAAAAATTTGAGAAGTAAGATTATTATTAAAGATTTGTTTAAACTCTAAAACAAGGGATCATCCGACGCAGACTTATCCCAGTTCAGAGAGGTTTCGATTAAAATTTGTGTGTTTGTTAATCATGAGAAAAGATATATAAACAAATAAAATATCTTTACCCTTGTTTTCAACAAGGGATAGCTGGGGATTAACAAACCAAAACTCTAAGATCTATTTCACAAAAATTTACCTTTATTATAGCATTTATATTGGATAATTAAATAAATGAATACAGTGTCAATATGTTCGATGCTCGTATCGACTCTCTGTACTCAATATTCAGCTATAGCACGTTATACACGTGCGTGTGTTTCTTATAAATGTATGTATGGAAACGAGTGTCACGCTGAGCGCGCGACTAAATAAACACAACGGGCGGAATTATTTAAGCGAATGGTGTCACAAGGTTCAGACATAAAGCCTCCGCCAGGTGAACCGCAAAACTTGCTCATCCGTGTACAACGTAAAGAAAATTTCACACACACACACTGCGTACGAATACGCGCGGGCCGTCGCTGCCACGTTGCTGCCTTCACTCATACACTTTGATTTGATTTGTGCTACATACTTAAAAACTTTGAGAAAATTGTTACTAAAAAAAAGTCTCTCTACAAATTTTCATACAAAGTTGAACCTAGAAAAGGCTAGTAGAGAGGCCAAGGAGTGAGAGGAAAAAAATAACGTATAGAGAAAGACTAATTAGGTCTTCCAATATTAAAGGAAGAATTTGTTAAGGCTCTGAACTGTATGCAAAATGGAAAAGTATAGAACTAATTAAGAATGAGCGCGTGATCCACTGCTACACAAGATATATACTAGATATACTATATATCGAGATAATTTAGGAAACATGTAACATGCTGCAAAACTTTTTCAACTTTTATAGCCTTAATTGAGCTAGAGAAGGCATTCGATTGGATAAACTGGACGACAATGATGAACATCTTGAAAGACGTGGATTACAGAGACCCACAAATAGTTTATGAATTATATAAAAACCAACGACCAATAATAAAAGTGGTATTTAAAAAAAATAGCAATTGTTAAGGTTCTCTGTCACCCTTAATTTTTAATGCTTTTATTGAATATGATATAACTGCCACGTTGGTCTAGTGGTTAGCATAAGCGACTGCAGATCAAGAGGTCTCGTGTTCGATTCCCTGGTCGGACTGCTGGGTTTTCTTACAAGAAATTTTTAATGGCACCCCGGAGTATGCAAGATGGCGGTATTTCCCGCCCGTGCCTTGGAGAATACGTTAAGCCGTCGGTCCCGGTTGTCATGAGCAATCGTTATCGGGAAGTTAGTACCCTCAAATATACTGACTAGTTAAACATTTGAATTCAGTTCACCCTCAGGGATGCGGAGATCCGATGATAGTCACTTCGTGAAAAAACTAATGTTCTGGTAAAAGCGGATGAACTATTAGCCGACCCCAATTAAAACTTGGGAATAATAAAGGCTAGGAAGATGGTAATGTAGCTGGTTGAATATGATGTAAAGATAATAATAGAATCAGTTAAAGGAGGGGCCAAATTTAATGGAAGAACGGTGCAATTTTAAAGATTTGCAGATGACATTGCATCAATAGCCGATAGCACAAATCATTTGGAACAACTTTTAACAATAATCAATGACACCTTTAAATATTTTGATTTAAACATTTCATATGTTTAAATAAAAATTAAATCAAATTTAAATTCTAATTACTTCATAACTTCTTTATAATCGATGATCTTTAAATACTTAGGCAGCTGAATATCGCAGGATACGAGATCTTCCCCAGACAGTAGGAAAGACTCACAATCGTTAAGCAAGTCTTCTACTTCATGAATCATTTATTCAAGGCCAACACCAACACCATAATAAGGAAACAAGCAACAATAGAGCTCACGAAGACAAACGTAATACATATTATACTTTATGGCTGCAAAATCTGGCTGCGGACTCAATGAGACAGAGACAGGTTGGCAACATTTGAAATGTGATGTTGGAGCAGAAGTGAAGAACCAATGAAGAACCAGTTGTTGAATGCTATTGTTGCTGAAGAGGCAAAATGATAGGCCACACACGGGTGGGTGTAAGACATGACATTTTCTTTAGCATAATATTGAAAGGAAAAATAGGAGATAATAGAAAGCCATAGCCTATTAAATGGTTAATCAGATGGTAGAAAACAGCGAGGAGCGACGATTGCTACACTGATTAGGGAGAGACTCTCAAATTGAGAGAGTATAAATTTGATTTCTCAATATATAAAAGTCTATAAAACAACGTTGAACTCAACCAAATAAAATAAATAATGAATGACTTAACTACTACACTTTGGCCAGTCCATTCATTATTCCCCATTAAACCACTCGACTGAGGTTCTCTCCTGTATTACCATTAATAGTATTAATAGTCTTCGGCCAAGTTTCATTGAATAACACCCCTGGGGCTCACGGAACAGACGTTCTGTTTTGTGGCAAGACTGTCAGTGATTCCAAAGTTTGAATAGTGCAAAACTTTAACAAAAAAAACCAGACTTCAAGAACTGGACCAAATTGAAATGGTTCCACACGGGAAGCAACCGACTTTCAAATAAAAAAGATATTCGATTTACCCAGTCATAAGTTATGAGGTAACAGATATAATAATAAAATAGTCGAAGTGATAACCTCCTCTTTTTTGTGAATTCGGCTAAAAAACCGTAGGGACTTATCTAATACGCATGTAAATGTTTATTGGTAAAATGGATTTGAAAATATACCGTGTAGTTATTTGTAAGACATTGGTATTCATTGGACCAAACTGCCGAATGGTTAAATATTCTCACTATCCGTTCAGCATTCGAGGTGGCTATGTGTGAGAAGGACGGGCGGCGCGCGAGGCATCTGTAACCCGCTACCTACACTCTGCGCGGGTAGTTCGAGTGCGCGTGCCGAACATATTCCCGCTTAACAACGGACTCACCAATATTAATTTCGAACGGGATGCTCTCGGTCCTTGACTTTGGTATTTACCTGCGCTTAAAAGCTGGTCACTTTATCTGATGTTTCACCTAATGTTACTGCTTCATTTGCGATTAAATCATTTTGTGTGTATCATGTATTCTAGGCATTGGTGCCGATTGCACAAGTGTCAAGTTAAATATTATTTCTAAAAAAATTGAATGTACTCATGCCTAGTTCAGTTAGCTCCAATATGTTGGTAGTAGCAGGCTTGTAATAAAATAATAAATTATGTATAACAGTCACGAAACTTTAAATAAATTGGTCTAAAGAAACACATATTTTTGAATTCCGTATAAATTAAATCGATTGAAATTGAATTCATTAAATCGCTTTATATTTAACTAGCAGCCTCTCCCGGCCTTACACGGCTTTTTACGGAAAATATAATGTAGCCTATGTTACCGCGAGAAAATGTGCCGCTTAATTTTGCTGACGTCTTCAACAAATATCTTTATATTTGTTATATGGTACTCAAAAATTTAACAAATTATACCTTTCTCAAGAATCACTCAACCTGTTGGCAAAAACCGCATCATCAAGTAGCTTTTGAGTTCATAATAATATTAATAATACCCCCCCCCCCCCACACACACCCCGGGGGACCACTTTGCCTTAGTGAGGGACTTAGAGAAAGGCATGAACTTATCATAGTCACTAAAAATTCGGCTATACCCAGTAACAGAGGGACACAAAAAACAAAGAATAGCCAACACTATCTTGGCTCAACCCTTTCAAACCAACGGTCCCAAACCCTGCAAAAGAAGAAACGTTATATTTATATGTATGTAAACGTTATGATTTGCCGGCCTTTGGGTGATAGGGAGGGGTATGGGCCTCCCTTATCCTCACTCGCACGTTGAAACACAGCGCAGGCGCTGTTTCTGTGAAGCCCAGGTATCACTCCGGTCGAGCTGGCCCATTCTCGTCGAAGCGCGGTTCTCCCATATATACCTAAATATATCTATCTTTAATTCATTATTAAGGGAAAAATAATATCAACCGCCTACTGCACCGTCGTCCACTGCTGACCGAAAGCCTTACTCAAGAAGCGGCAACTATCCTAGTGCCAGTCTGATTTAATAACTTTTACTTTAACTGTACTGCTGCTGTTACTGCTGTAACTATAAACTTGAATGTGTTAATCCTACCTATAATTATAATAATTTTATCTCTTGGAATATGGTTTATGTATACCTTAAAGATTTGTGTTTTAAAGATGAACACAGCGATGTTTTAGACTTCTTTTATTTCTATATAGTGTCAGTTACCTTACAATTCAGTCATACTTATAATAGTTAAATGTTGTCAAAGAAATCTTGTGGTAAACAGTTCTGTACATGAAAGGTTTAAAACAATTTTAAAAATGAAACATTTTTCAATAATAAAATAAACTCCTTTTTTCCCATTGCGACTCGTACGGCACTATACAGTGGCGCGGGGCCATACGCCAACATCTTGATCTACGGACGTCGTATATATCGGGCCAGGTTGGTTACAATTGCATTTTCTATAGATCGTCCCACAGGCACCGTGCCAGCCAGCCATTGCGCCATGTATACGTGTATTCTACTATCTGAGAATAGTCTTACCTGATCAGACTTCTGACGTATACTTCGAATATTACTCTCATATTGGCTTAATTGAATGTATACTATTGAATTTAACGTTTGGCAGAGCGTAATAGACAAATAATTCGTTATTTACACGTACGTGTAACAGAATTATGTCCTTAATTGTTTACTGGAATGTTTATCGACTTCGGCGATTGTGACACGTGTACGGTGTGATTTAAACGTTATTTGTCTTTGAACATTAATCGCTTACATATATTTTCTTTCTTACTTAACTGTTCATTAAGGTAATATAGTATATAAATACTTTCTTACTTTGCCTAAAATCAAGTATTCAATGCGAATTTCAGTAAAGCTTAATGTTTGAACGAAAATAATTGAAGTAAATTTTAATTAGAATTTCCATTTCGCTTCATAACCTGAATGATTAAAGTATTTCTGTATATACGTTTTACTTCGCCTCTGAGGCCAGTGGGACGTATTACAATAATTAGCAGTGACTACATCAATATTGTTTGAGAAATACCCTTTGGATACAGACAAAGTACCCCAAGTACTTTGTCTGTATCGTTAACGTCTCGCCGGAGGAGATTCCAACAGAGCTACAATACTCTGACAACTAACTGTGTGACTAACAGGATACAATTTTGCAAGCGCGCCGCGTGTTTTGTTGTGTCAAACGACGAAGCTATTAAACTTTGTCTATTTGTGTAATTTAGATAGATAGATAATACTTTATTTGTACACCAAGGTTACACACAATATATAATCCTAAATATTAACAAAAAAGAAATAAGAAAATGTGACGTACAAAGGGCGGCCTTATTGCATATATTGCATAGCAATTTATTCCAGGCCACCGTTGGATAGACAGGTTTCATTCTAAGCTAGTCCAGGGTATTTAAGTTCGAGAAAAAAAATGATTTATATTGTGTGTGTGTGTGTGTAATGTGTATAACAAAAATATTACAAATTTAATAAATAATGATTTGAAATAATAATAATACTATAAAATAAAAAAATAAAAGATACTATACATATATACTCATATGAATAAACATAATAAATATAAATGTTAACCTACTTACATGTTCACATAACATAGTTTTGAAAGTGGTAACAGATTGGGAACGTCTGATAGAGATCGGTAATGCATTCCATAGACGTACAGCTTCTACGGAAAATAGGCTTGTATAAAAATTGCTAGAATGTTTTGGTACTTTCAGTCGCAGGTTCTCAGAAGACCTCAGGCGTTTCAAATGTGTGTCATGAAGGAACTTTAAATGTTCTTTGAGATAATTAGGGGTTGGTGGATTAAGCAATATATTAAACAGAAGGGTAAAGATATGAGTATTCCGGCGAAATCGGATTGGAAGCCACTTGAGCATTTTACGGAAGTGGGAAACGTGACCATATTTGCGTAGTCTAAATATAAATCGTATACAAACATTTTAAAGATTAAGTTTTTCGATGGTGCTTCAGTGAGGTCAAGATAGCTAATGCGGGCGTAGTCAATAATGGGAAGAAGGAGCGTCTATGCAAGTGCAGTCTTAGTAGCTGCAGCGTACACTTTGCGGCTGACCTCCTAAATCTGAGGCCCCCAAGATAAGGCGCTGTCAATTAGGATACCCAATTTTTTTTACTTGACTGCTAATCGAAATAATTGTATTGTTAAATAGAACCGGAGGTAAGAGTGACCATTTAATTTTAGCAGACATTATTGGACTCCCAATGACACATACCTGTATTTTTGCAGTATTAATTTAGAGTCCATAGTCGTTACTTCACGCACTTATAAGCTCTAGGTCGTAGTTGGTCGAATGAACAGTAAGTGCGTTCGACAACATACTAACCGATGCATGAGTGTATATCATCAGCGTAAAGGTGGTAGGATGATAGTAAATTACTAGAAATGGCATTTATAAAAAATGCGAAGAGTAATTTAGATAGATCGCCACCTTGCGGAATACCGACAGTAGCATTATGCCGCGAAGAATGGGAATCTTCAAGACGAATGCGATGCTGACGTCCTAACAGGTAATTATGAAACCAATAAATTGCCTCCGGAGACATGTTAAGAGAGTGAAGAATACCAAGGAGTACACGGAAGTAACAGTATTAAATGCATTTCTAAAGTTTGTTAGGATGACACCGTCACCTTTCCACTGTCCATGCTTTCTCTAATATCAACTGTAATGTGGACTAGTGCTGAAACTGTTCTATGCCCTATACGGAAACCAGATTAAAAAGGATTACGAATATTGTTCTTTAAAATAATAGTGCTAAGTTGATTATAAACAAGACGTTCAAGAATTTTGGAAAAAGGTAAGATAGATATCGGACGATAGTCAACATTGGAAGAAGGTTTTGATTTTTTTGGCAAAGGAATAATATTAGCTGATTCCCACGCAGGTGGGAAGATGCCGTGAGATATGGGATGGTTTATTTAACCAAATATGTGACATAGGATAGGGAGGACATTATCAAGGATGGGTACAATCATATTCTTACTGAGACAGTTGCTTCCCACAGGATTAGATGAGATTGCCATCATGCTCTTCCTAACATCACAAAGTGCCAATTGATTAAAAATGAAAGGAGAATAATTAGGAGTTTGGACGAATAAAATATATTTTAGGGTCTTTGTAGTTGGATCAAAATTAGATGAAGTAGAAAAAAACTTGTTAGGTGAATCGAGATTTAGGTCCTTAGGAATAGTATCACGATCCGACCTCCCAACTCCCAATGTTTTCAGAAACTTCCAGACTTTTACCGGATCGCTGGTTTCAACAGGTTTATGGACATGTTAGCTTTGTGCTTCTCTACACACCTTATTGTCCAGTGATTTCTTTTGGTCACATATTTGTCGTGATTAGTCTGCGTAGGTCGACGCTTGTATTTCGTTTTAGCCGCTGCTTTTCGGGACATGATACCTCGTATTTCATCAGTGACCCATGAAGCAGGTAAGTGTTTTACTTTAATAGCTCGAAGAGGAGCATAAATATCTAACATGCCAATTATATTCTTGTTGAATTTGGTAACTTTTTCATTAATATACTCCGTGGAAGAAAGGCTGCCAATCAATACTCCTAGCATCCGCACACAGTTTCTCCACGTTCATAATGCTAATTTAGAATATTGTAGAATACAAAATAAAATAAATCAGGGATAGCTATGGGTGTATTTTCATCAAATCGTATATTCTAAAGTATTTTCTCACGTCAAATCACTTGAGTATATTTTGTGTCTTTACTAATAGGTGAACTGTATCTAAAATAGATGATTTTATAAAAGACTGTTAATGTCTTTAGTAACAGATGGCTTCCCTCCACCGCTGAGCCTAGCAGAACCAATGTTGTGCCCATGTTATGAGAAGTGGAGCTCATTGTTTAGAACGTTTATTTATTACTCTGTATGTTGTCAGAAATACGTAAAATGACATCGCCTACTAAGAAAGTATTAATTATCTTAAAATTAATTCACATGATTACATTTTCACGTTAAATGTATGAATTCAGCTTCTTTAAAGAAGTAAGTTTGTTAAAACCCTAGCACGTCTCGATACGTAGGTACCTAATAGGTGCCTACAGAGAAACAAAACGAGATGACAATTTATCTAACAACTCGTTCGTACTCTGAATCCACGTTTCCGTCATACTTTATCAGGCTTAGGACTAGCTACATTAAAAAATGACAGAATCGGTAAACAACAAAAAACATATTTAATCATTATTCCTTTTAAAATGTTACTACAGCAAACTTTTATTTTTTAATGCAGGTGTATTTAAAAAGTGGAATCAGCTAATTTACAATTATTTAATGTCTTATTTACAAAAGGATTAGATAAGTATTTACAGATCACCTCTTAAATTTAAGTCTCGCGGATGCTGGTGGATGGTATCACGCACATATGGTTCAAAATAGTTTCCTTCACACACAACACAAAGACCACAACTAAACGAACTCGTGACAGTACCTGCGGATTTGTTTTAATTTGCTCAAACGCCCCAACAATACGCCCCAAAAAAAACTTTTATTCATCGCCGCCGCCGCGTTATCTCGCAACCCCGCGACCCGCAACACCTTCAGATATTTTGCCTACGCAAGGTGCGTAGCGTAGAGTAATGTGACTTCAAAGGCAATAAATAAATTTTGTATGGAAAAACTAAAATTTTTAAAACTGTTGATTTAAAAAATGTCATAGAACAAATGTATGTGGGATTGATGTAGTGAAGCTGACTGCAAGAGGTGATGCGCTAATTTAAATGAATCCTGTATATGTAGAGAGATATACTCTTTGTATATGTATAATTTATATTAATAACGCACGTGATGCGAATATTATATTTTCCTTTACATATATTATTTAAAGCGAACTGTTTACTTCTGCGCGGGTAGATCAGCTAACATTATTAGGTACAAGCTTACTACTAGTACTAGTAGTAGGATGAGGCTAGCTGACCCCTTAAACCACTGCGCCATTAGTACCGTGAAGCAATACAACTAATGAAGAAATGCGCAATCCTGGGTAGTCCAAAGACCCAATGTAAAGTAATAAAGTGAATACAGGATAGAGGTGTATGTGTGTGAATGGGCATTTACGGTAGCAGACAGGCGCACACAGGTGGACGCGCTGCACGCCGTGGCTGGTGACAGGACGGTCGCGCCAGGAATGTATTCCGTTTGTGGTTGACCGCCGCGTGCCGCCTGCGCCTGTCCGCCGCGCCCTGCTGTGCTACGTAGTTATGTGTATCGTATACATTTAACCATTTCTATTAAATTCAGACTAATTCTTTTTTCACTTTGTGCATTAATGTCATATACAATCAAATGAACGAATACCTTGAAAAAACTTACATCATACACTAAGGATAACTCAGATGACCGATGAAAATAAATATCACGACCTGGAATTTGAAATGTTTTTTCTGTAAAAATATCAAAACAATGTACATGTTGATGTGATTCACGTGATACCGCCAATGATATTATATAAAAACGTTGTATACGGCACTCTGGCTGCTAACGGGTCATGCGTCATTTGAATACAATACTAGTTTCGCCCGCGGCTTCGCTCACATTTAATAAAAACGTATCCTATGTTACTGCAAATACCTCCAAGAATATATGTACAAAGTTTCACGACAATTGGTTAATAAGTTTTTGCGTAAAAGCGTAACAAACAAATAAACTTTTACCTTCATAATATTAGTATGATTAAACTAGGTAACTAGCTTAATTCGCTATTCAATTCACAGCTTAACTTCTTTGCTATACAGAAACTTGCGGTCTCAACGATATTCGTCAATTTAATCAAACAGCTAAACAATTATACTGTTGTGAACTAATATGCCTACAACAAGTGAACACCTTAATTAGACACTTTTATAGTTGGATATATACAATAGATGCTGAATTTTTGTAAGTTTAAACTAGAAATTATATACAATACATTCGTCGTACGTCGTACCAGCGAGCTCGTACTACTTTTATTATACTGATTTAACACTTTCAATTCAAAATAAGGAATCATCTGGTTTCTCAAGTACTTATTAAGGTAAGCCTCGATCCGAAACAGTTGAAGAAACGCGCGACGTCACACCGCGCCACCACGACACCTCGGTAATAAACGACGCCTGATTAGTTATTCCATTAGGCGACCTACAGATAAGTAGGCGCAGTCGCAGATAAACAACGACAACAACGGAAAGCGTTCTAAGAGTGAAGCCATTGTTGCCGACGCCAGGCGCGCACACCTGAGAACTCGTAACGTAAGATTTTCAAACAAAGCTGCGCTCAGATTGACTCTGCAAACGTCTCTTTTAGTTCATTTGGACTTTTTTTACCAGATTACTAATTAAGCACTAAATGTGTTGTTTGATTTCTTCATAGAAAAGTGTGAATAAAATGTTCATAAATATTGTTGTAGCCAGTAGCAACGCTTATGGTAGTTGTAGTCTCTTGAAATATTTCTAAAGCTTAACTTTAATACATTTAAAGAATGAATTTCACTAGAAAGAAAGTCAAAAAGAAAGAAAAATAGTTACTGGGAATTTCAGTGGTAAAAGTAAAATGGCACTTTGAATTGAGTCAAAAAGGAAAAGTCAGGTATTAGCTGGTTATCGACGTTTGTCGTAAAACTCAACCGACAGAGAAATGAGGGCTATAAAGGAGGAGATAAACCGCGTGGAAGACAAATTATAAAACACTTTATATGAATATTTGGAGGGATTCTGACAGCGTTCGGCAATTTACAGTTTTAAGACATGAATGAGTATAAGTAGAGCTAGGTGGAAAGCACCATTGATCAACTAGGTAAAACGTATGTATAATGTTAAAATTATGTGTACGAACACAGCGATGGTTATTGTCTTAAAGTACTATAGTTGTTGCTTAACGATATTTACTATCATTATGTAAGATTATAATAACCTTCACTAGCATCATTATTAGCTGGGATCAGTTGCATATCCCGCGGAAATCCCTTTGATTCTATACAGACAAGAGCTCTATGATTGTCAACGGTCTAACGCACTCAAGTGAGAATCTCTTTGCCTTGAGAGAGGACTTGTCTCCTTGTGCAGATGTATCTACATTCGTACGTTTTTTAATGCCATCTACTGTATTTAAGTTGGAGCTGTTGGGCCGTTTGTGATGCTGGTGAACGAAATCGTCGTCATACCTAAAAACCAAAGGAGTTGGTTGCCAATTATTTCACACCGTTCACATTACACACTAATATTACAGAAATACATAGCATAACATTATGCGTGATGAATATGTTTTTTCCGACATAATTTACGCCATATTCGTCTCACCAATGGCACTTCATCAACAACCCATAATGTCCCACTGCTGGGCTCGGGTCTCCTCTCAGAAGAGGGTTAAGGCCATACGTCCTCACGCTGGCCAAGTGCGGGTTGGGGACTGGCAAGTCTACGTTGTGGCTAGGTATAATCTTGCCGTTGAATGTTTTTAAGCCGCCCAAAGGCCTCTAAGCTTCACGACTGTTATCCTATGATAGCAACCGAGACCGACTGCTTAACGTGACCTCCAAATCACGGAGACGCTCATGGTAACATGCCACCAGCGGTCACCCATCCAGGTACCGAACGCGCCGTCGTTGCTTACCCTCGGTGATTGTTTGTAATCACCGAGTGCAACTGAGCTATGAGCGCCTCCCAATGGCACTTGAAATACGAAATAGTAAACTAAATAAATCTGGTATTTCCAAGGCACATATTAATTGGATAATACGTTATACCATCTATTCATATCTAACCCAAGGACACGCAATACGATCACTTGTGTCTCACTCACCACAACTGCTTCAAGGATTTTTAAAACAACTCCTTATTTCTTTCTTTAGATGATATGGCAATCAGCCGGATCAGCTATTTCTGCCAATGTCAAGTATTTCAAGTCTTCAATTCTAAGTCTTCGAGTCTTCAAGTCTTCGTCGTGATGGAATTAATGAAAAAAAATACAAAAAATGTGGATGACATGAAATGGGGACCGTCTTTCGCAAAAACAAAAAACGATCTCCAACTCCTTATTTACAGCGCACCCCGGCTGCTCCGACATACATCATTATAATAATATGACAATTTGCTACTGTCAAAGATACAGCGCGTTCCGGCGAAACATGATATTAAGGAAATGTTCGTTCTCTTTATCTCGCGTTGTCGGTGGGTGACAAATGTGCGGCCGTGGATAGCATTTACGTAACACTCCTCAGTCGCGCTCCCTCCGTACCTCTGTATCTCGGCAACGTGCCCTCACGCACCTACCGACGAGCGCTATCGGCTTTACGCGTTTCTTTTCCAAACGTCATTGCCAGCAGCAGATGACGCGATAACGAAACGATGCCCCAGAGATTTGTACTCATTATTGTAATTACAATTTCAATATTTTACCAAAAAAACTCTACAAACGCTGCCCCAAGCGGGAGGAGTGAAGAGCTTCATAAGTATCTTGACTATAGTAATTAGTGTATTTAATATTGATATAGGAGTTTTTTTACGTGGGAGAGCCACGCTTCGGCATGCATGGGCCGGCGTGACCGGACTCACAGAAAACCGGTGTGAAACAGCGCCTGCGCTGTGTTTCACCGAGTGAGTGAGGTAACCCTCATCCCCTCATCCCCCTCCCCATCCCCCAAGGCCGGCAACGCACTTGTGATTCCTCTGGTGTTACGGGTTTCCATGGGCGGCGGTAATCGCTTCCCATCAGGCGATATCTCTGCCCGTTTGCCCCTAATCCATAAAAAAGCAGTGTTGTGATTTGCAACAGTAGCTCATTACTAAGGGTAAACACTCGTATAATATTTAACATATTGGTTATTGGAAGTGTAACTTGGGACCCCTGCTTTTAATTAGTGAGTACTGTTTACATAAGAAGGTAAGGCACGTTACGCGTGTTCGTGCCGGTAGAAGCCGTGCGTTTTGAGTTTGTGTTCCTCAGCGGCCGGTGTAGAGCTTGTTTTAAGTGTAATAAAGGTCGAACTCGGAGTTCGTACAATTTTCTCCTTGAGTCAAACTTACTGTCATAATTTGAAACAACTCGAATCGGTCGACATAACTTAATTTTGAAACTTCCAATCATTCATAATGAAATAATGAGTGCTTGTTATTAAACCCACAGACTGCGACGGCGACGCAGAATGCCACCTGAGGCCAGGCATCTCCTTAACTGAGGAACATACTTTCATTTAATACGTTTAGTCGTTATATAGTTGAAAATAATCGATTAAGCGACAACGTTTCCAGCAGATAGGATTGTCTGTTTAATACCAGTTGTAACTTTAAGCTATATCGTACTATATACATGGACTTCAATAAGTCTAGGAGTTGATTCAAAAACATGTCAGAAGTAAATATTCCCCAAGATTAGATTAGCTTAGGCTAGCGCTTTTTTTTGTACAAAAAAATACCTTCATTGTCGGGCGACAGATTTAGTAGTCTCGTTATTTCAGTCAATAATCTAATGCCGTGTGTGAATAGATTTAACAATTTGTTAGCGCCCAAATCTGATAAGGCTATGCATGCCAAGGACGTATGGCCTTAACCCTCTCCTCTCCTGAGAGGAGACCCGAGCCCACCGTGGGACATTATGGGTTGTTGATGATGATGATGCATGCCAAACTTTGACACGACTTAGTGCAACATATATTTCCTCTTTTTACTAAGGTCGATAATAGCCCTTTGGAGCCCAGTAGTTTATGAACTGTAACTGCCCAACTTAATATTAGACGGTAGAAAATGCATATGAAAGTATATACGGTACTTACATGAAAATATCTTTTTTTGTCTGGGCTGATTTTAACGGGAGTTTCGCTCGTAGATAGCTAATGGTTTTTTTTTTTATATTTAAGCTGCCAAAATGATTTGCCCTGCCTGATGGAGAGCATGAGCAGAATCCAAGAGTGGTGGTCACCATCCTCAATGCGAAAAAGTACAATGCAGCATGGTGACCCACACTATGGCGTCCTGGGGGGAAGGGGGATGGTGAGGGGGATAGGGGGCGTTGGATTGGGGTATGGGCCTCCGGTATCCTCACTCATTCGATGAAACACAGCGTAAGCGCTGTTTCACACCGGTTTTCTGTGAGGCCGTGGTATCACTCCGGTCGAGCCGGCCCATTCATGCCGAAGCGTGGCTCTCCCACGGTAAATTCAAATTAAGGTAGTTTCAAATTAAGTCCTTCTGTGTAATGTCCTGTCGATGTCTCCACTGCCGAACCACGATTAATACAGCCAACGTTTCCATGAAAATATACGAAGGTATGCAGTGGCAGTGGAGGCGTGACGTAAGTTACCCTGGAATTAATCTTCTACTGAAGATAAATAATAATTTATTATAATTATAATCAGACGTCCGTATATACGAATCTAGCGTGTGCATGTTGTAATTGGACGCCCGTATGTGTAAGTTGAGTTTCTGCCCAGGTATATGGTATTTGATGTATTTACAATGATTAAGTTTCATATTAATGTTATTATAGTCATATTTATATACAAGGTGTAAAAAGACTACTACTGCTATAGGTTCAGCGAAAAAAAACGCCAAAAAAATAAGTTAACTTATCAAAGTTCTTTTATGTTTTTTTCTGGTTACATACAGATAGTATACCATAATAGGACCCTGACTACCTAATTATCTTATGTAGAAAACCAAAATTTAAATAAAATCAATAAAACAGCAATGCATACTAAAATACAAACAGCTGCGGCCAGGGGTCATTACACCGCGCACATATAGTTTAAGGATAGCTACAGTACGGGCGCGTCCCGCCTCCTACCATATTACTAACTGATAATACCAATAATAGTACCCTAATAAAGCACAGCCCGCCTTAATTTTACAAACAGAACTTCTTAGAAACATAAGTTCTAAACAAAATGCAAAATATTAAAGCAGGTAGGTACCTTCCAATTAAAAATGGATAGAATGTAAGGTCCAACTTTATGAAGCGTGCATCTACGTAAACCATTGTCTATGTAGATAAATTTGTATTAGGTAGTACAAGACTTTATTTTCCTACGTTATTAAATTTTTAGGTAATAAAGTAGTACCTACTCACTTACTTGAAAACGCTGGAAAACTTAAAACGAAACCACTCTCTAATCTGGCTTTCCGATGGGTTATCAACCAACACTAAATATTAAATAAATAGGAATTATCTATCTGGATACTTGTATTATTTTTTTGCGTTCGTATAATGAAATTATACCTATTAATTATTTTATTACTTAAGTTATTTATTACATTGCAGGCAATAGCATGGCTGTGTTTTCACCGGAGAAGACTAGACCCATTAAGAACTCCGTTTAACTCGGAATAATAAATTACATTTGATTTTGTCTTCTCACCAAAAAGTATTCAAATTCAAGTAAAACATTTATCCTGCGCCGGGTTTCGAACCCATAACAGCCTGCATCTAATATCGTATGTCGATAGCCCGCTTTCCGGGATTCCCTGCCTGCTGTATAGCGACTGAATAAACGACCAATGAAAATGAGCGAGTAGTCAAAAAGGCGTATTTGATTTAATGTTCGATGGGGTGCGATGCGATACGGCTGAAGAAATGAGGAGCCGTGTCACATCTGTTTTCTCGGACCTGATTGAAAGAAGTGCTGAAGATCTTAAATTCCTGGATCACGTTTATCAGTCTACAATCAGACCATCGCGGCTGTGCTATAAACGAGAAGCAGCTCAGTTGAGTACCAACTATCAACTCATTACTTACTTACGTTAGGTATTAACAACACTTTAAGGATCATCTTCATTTTTCGTTAATTCAGTCGTAATATAGCAGCCGGGGAATCCCCGAATACTTGCTATGAACTAACTAACGAATCGGCATGTGGGTATTCCGCGCACGCGGCTTAATAATCAATGACAACCAAAATAGTTATAAATAGGCATTCACGTAACTACGCGCAGCGCGCAATACATTTCTGGCTATCGAAAGGATTATTCCTTCTATATTTCTTTTCCGTCCATTTTTTTTTAAGGTCAGCTGACATTTTTTTTTATTTTTTTTGGTGTGCTGAATCGGCCTTTTCTGTTTTCGGTAGTCGGCTTTTTATACCCTGTGTATCATATAAGTCAATTTTCTTTTGTTACCGAAAGCTGGCCGTATTTACTTAGTTATATCCAGATGTCCATTAAATAACAAAACATATTATATTTCAGTTGAGTAAGTGAAAGAAAAAAGGCAAGTGTATTAAAAAATCTGGAACTCAAATTTTGGAAACTCAATTTAGAACGATGGTCAATAATAACTCTGACAAAGTATACTTAGCAACTTAATTTTAATTAAAATAAATTTATCAAACTGAGCGCCGGACGCCGGAACATAATCTACGCGTATGTTTTTTAGAGCAGTCAATGTGAACGATGAAACTTTTATATACCGATGGTGAGATGGCAATGTTGCAATAGGCGGACGCCAAAAAAGCTACTCCTTTGAAATAGAATCACTGTTATATACGACTGCTTGATAGTTAGAGTTACTACTTACTTATAGAATAGATGTCCAGTTGCGACAAGCTCCGGGTCTGATCTGCACCGCAGCTACGCAGCGTCGGTCTCAGACAAATGTCGAACATGAAAGCGTGCATTCTGAAAACTAATCCATAACTACGCTTAGTACAAACGGACGTTGATGTTTTGTACTCAAACAATAGGTCCGCTGGACTACTCGCGGCAAATGTGTAGCAAAGAGATGTTGATGGAATGTTAAAATGTTACGTTTAAACAAAATTCTTCCATAAAAGTTCTTTGATTGTTTGTGTTTTTTGTTGTGCAGGTGCCTATAACATTTACAGCGTTACCACTTTTTTATTGTTTAATCTAATACAATATTTAAATTAGTATCAAAAATTAAATTGCGAAGTCTAATTAAATTAAAAGGACGTTGTGCTCCATTTATGTTTGACACTCCATTTCACTACGAAAACCTATTACAATGTTGTTATGGGTGACTTCAACGTTCGTTCAACCAAATCTGCCCCAAGCTGCGATGGGATGTGAAAACTTTCAGTCAAATCTGGAAAACCGTTTTGTTGCCATAGAAACCACAACAGACGTAAACCAGAACTTTGATAATGTGCTTCGTATCCTCAGGGCAGAAGGTACGAGATTTTGTAAAATGCACCGTAAGAGCAGGAAATCGAAACTTTCGGAAAGGACCCTAGGGCTAATGAAGGGACGACGTGAATACCCACTTCTTAATTCGTCAGATAAGGGGAGTCTAAACCGAGAGATCAGCAAACTGGTACGACAAGACCTCCGATGCTCCAATACTCTTTTGATCGAAAGAGCGATCGAGCAAAATAGGGGGTTAAGAGTCGGTTGCACGGTCTCTCGAACGAAGCCACCAGACGAAATCGATTACAGCAAGTGGAGAAGTCGTTACCTCCAAGCTGGCCGTCCTTTCGGAAGTGGAACGATTCTATGGCAGTTTGTACGCTTCGCATGCATCTCGGCTTGATGCCGAAAATGAAGACTCTAGAGCCACATTAACACGCCACTACACCGAAGATCTGCCAGAAGGCAGCACTGACGAAATCGAGATGGCTCTTGGGCAGCTGAAAAATGGAAAAGCCCCCAAAAAGACAGCGTTACAACAGAACTATAAAAGGCTGTTGGTAAACCCGTACTGAGGGAGCCTCAAAAGCTTTTTAACGCTATCCTATTCGAAGGGAGAACTCCAGAGGCGTGTAGTAGAAGTGTGGTCATCTTGTTCTTTAAAAAGGGTGACAAGACCAGGTTGAAGAGCTATCGACCCATTTACCTTATAAGTCATGTCTACAAGCTGTTCTCGAGAGTCATCACAAACCGTCTTTCGCGGAGACTCGACAAATTCCAACCACCGGAGTAAGCTGGATTTCGGAGTGGATATGGCACTAAAGACCACATCCATAAAGTTCTGCAGATTATACAGAAGACAGAAGAGTATATTCAGCCCGTGTGTCTAGCATTCGTGGACAATGAGAAGGCCTTCGACTCGATTGAGATCTGGTCTGTTCTGGAGTCCCTGCAGCGTTGCCAAGTGGACTGGCGATACATCCATGTGCTGAGATGTCTCTACAAAGGCCCCACCATGTCCGCCCAAGTTAGAATCAGCGAACAAGGTCATGCCATTGCATCGAGGAGTGAGACAAGAGGATGTTATTTCCCCTTAATTGTTTACAAATACATTGGAGTATTTCTTCATGACGCAAATCCCTAACTTTAGGTACAAGCCATACTAGTTATCAATCTAAAGCCTCTGTTTCAAAACCAAGTAAGCCAATTTCTAAGTCCAGGAAACGAAATGATAAATCTAATCCTATTTCCACTGAATCTACGTCATCGTTATCTTCCGTTTCGGCTAAAATGCCTATTATTAACGGTGACAACGTGACATTGTCTTCTATTTCGGACAAAAGTCCCATTGGCAATGAACGTTCGATGCCTTCTACATCAGAATCAAAAATAGTTTTAACACTCATTCATCACCCAAACACCAAAATACTTTTTGCAAGGACTCTCTAGGCTATCGAGATCTAATTGATCAATACATTTTTTTTTTTTTAATTTAAGCTGCCAAAATAACTCTGCCCTGCCTGATGGAAAGCATGAGCAGAATCCAAGAGTGGTGGTCACCATCCTCAATGCGAAAAAGAATAATGCAGCATGGTGACCCACACAATGGCGGCCTGGGGGGAAAGGGGATGGTGAGGGGGATAGGGGGCGTTGGATTGGGGTATGGGCCTCCGGTATCCTCACTCACTCGATGAAACACAGCGTAAGCGCTGTTTCACACCGGTTTTCTGTGAGGCCGTGGTATCACTCCGGTCGAGCCGGCCCATTCATGCCGAAGCGTGGCTCTCCCACGGTAAAAATGAAAAATGATCCTGAAGAATGCCCTATGGTATATGATATTTCGCAAAATAAGAAAACTTCATTACCATACATTGAAGTTCATAAGTCTCATTCTCAGAATCCACTGAAGTTTTAGTAGATACAGACAGTACCATATGCCTCGTGAAAGGTTCTAGTTTGTCAAAAGAACCAATGTGATTGTCATACTGTCAAGTTCAAAGATATAGTATAGTAGGTAATGACGTTGGTTTACACGCCGAGACAAACTGCAGAATTTTATTAGATAGAGTTTCTAAGTATTATGGTTCAACACAGTCTTCTAAGGTAAAAGATGATTGCTTAAATTCCTTAAATGCGTTGTAGCCTCAACATAGTAATAATATTAAAAAGTTCTCATCCATCTACTATTTCGTACATGTCAAAGAAACAAAACGCACTAGACGCGGGCTATTTGACGCCCATGGTTCCCTATTAAAAACGTTCTTTGGCACTTTGGATTCTGATGATTCAAGCAAGTTCACGAACGCTATTAATAAAGTATATTCGGACAAAAAACAGTTCACATTACTTATAAATTCACGTTATTAGGTCCACTATTTCTGCTTTTAACAATACTATGTCAAAGGTCAAGGCAAATGAGTATCGTCTAAATCAAAATATGGTTGTTATTGAAAAAACCTTTGAAAAATTTATAAGCACCAACGACAAGCTTGAAATAAGATCTCATTTAACTCTTATGCTAAGTTCAATAGAAAGAATTGTCATAACGCTGTCGTTTAATATCGACGATATAAACAATGCCATATTGTTAAGTAAAATAAAAGTACTGCACCTGACAGTACTCAGTTCCATACAGTTATATAAGGAGCTCGAGTTACACGTCAATTACTTGCCTAAGCGTTCGGAACTATACCTATTTGTTTATCATAACACAACATAAATGACTTAATTAATACATGTGATATTGCACGTTACTACCACGACAGTAAGCTTATTATAGTTGTAAAATACCGCTGGTTCTTCCTCGGATTTATTACCTTTACCATAACATCGCGTTTCCTGTCCCATTCGACGTTTCTACAACAGATACTTATCTACTTGTCTCACCGAATAAACAATACTTGGCAATAAGTTCAGATACGCTATTTAACTCACAACTCGATAGCGTGAGTGAGTGCAAAATCATAAAAGACCAGAGCTATGTGTGTGTTTTCGGTAACGTTTACCCGACCATCGCGAATCCTACGCGCGGAACTACGTTGCTCACGGAAGTTATCTCTAAGTTCAATCTTAACGGGGGAGCTGTTACGATGCCGCAACACTAGCTTTCAATATAAAATAAAACTGCATCGCTTGCATTGACATAAGCGACGCAATTCGTGCTAAATGATACTTTAATATATGACGGCAGACTTATTTCGTTGAGGGCACTAGGTTCATATTTTTTTGTAATATCATTGATTTTAATAAATAATATTTAAGTGTTAATTAACTTCTTTATTTTTTAAAGAATAGATGAGGTGGCCCATAGCAGCACCTCGGGCAGACTTTGCTATTAGCTAGAAACAAATTCGAGGACGAGGTGACCAGGAGAATTCAGTTGGGTTGGGCAGCGCTTGTGAAACTCTGTCGGGTCTTTTTATCGTCGATCCCACAGTGCCTAAAGACGAAAGTCTTTAATCATTGCGCGGACGCAATGAATGCAATGACGGGTAGGAACCCGTCATGACATACGGAACCGAAATGTGGACGACTGGTCCACGTTTCGTCGCTCAGCGTGCTATGGAAAGGGCTATGCTCGATGTTTCTTTGAGGGATCGCATCAGGAATGAGGTGATCCGGTAGAGAAGCAAGGTCGTTGACATAGCCCAAAGGCTTAGTAAGCTGAAGTGGCAGTGGGCTGGCCATATTAACCTCAGAACTGATTACCGTTGGGGTAAACAACTTCCTGAGTGGGGATCACGTCTTGGCGAACGTAGTGTGGGACGTCCACAGGCCAGGCGGAGTGATGCTCTGCGCAAAACGGCTGGCAGGAGCTGGGTGCAAGAAGCCGAAAATCGAACCAAGTGGCGTAAAATTGGAGAGGCCTATGTCCAGCAGTGGACTGCGATAGGCTGATGATGATAACTTGCAAGGTGAGCAAAACCTATAGGATGTTTCCGTTGATCTAGAATCATAAAAGGCATGAAGCAATGTTGTCATTTAAAAGAAAACATAAAATGTCAAGTAGCACAAGCAAAGAAAAAATCCGAACACCGTAAAGTGGTAGTTGCCTTTTATAAACATGTTACCGTGGGAGAGCCACGCTTCGGCATGAATAGGCCGGCTCGACCGGAGTGATACCATGGCCTCACAGAAAACCGGTGTGAAACAGCGCTTACGCTGTGTTTCACCAAGTGAGTGAGGTTACTGGAGGCCCACACCCCAACCCCTCTTCCCATCCCGATTCTCGTCCCCATCCCTAAGGCCGGCAACGCATCTATGACGTCTTTGGTGTTGCAGATGTCCATGGGCGGTGGTAATCGCTTACCATCAGGCGATACGTCTGTTCGATAGCCCGTGATTACATAAAAAAAAATTTGCAGTTGGTAAACTGCTGTCTGTCGTCGTCGTCGTCGAGATTATATTTGCTTTACTTAAAATTTGTGCGTAATCATGGGTGCGCGAGTCCAATTCATACTTGGCTAGTAATTTTTCTGTCTTTTGTTTGTAAATCAATGCAACATGGGCGTTATTCACTTGCTTGGTGCTTGTTACAAAGAAATGTAATACAAATGGCAAAAGTGTGGTGAATACAAACGTAACTCTCTTTAATGCCTAATAATGCCTCTGGTATATACGATACGTACTTATTAGTAAGTTAACGGTGTACTTAGCATTTTAGTTACTTGCTTGTCTCATTTAGAATCCCACCATACAATATTTACTGCAGAACCGCTACACTAACTTTCTAAGGCAGTGACCTGAATTAAGATTGATGTACGTGCTTACTCAGTGATTGTTCCACACTCTAGCACCTAACAGATACTTTTGTACAACATCAGGTTGGTTTCTAATTCTCGTGCAACTAAAATTTGTTCGGAGCGATCTGGACGCTCGGCTCGGCTGTTATTTGATTAGTTTCCTTGTACAACGATAGCAAACCTCATTACAAGTACGCACTTATGGAGCGTCTACCTCACTACAATTTATTTTAAGTGGAATAAAAAAGCACTTTGTCTAGATTCTTTAAAAACTGTGCACATTCTGAATGGCTTAGCGCGATTGAAATATGTGTGTGTGGGGTGTTTGACCACGATTTATGTGCAGATAAATTTTCATTTAGTTTGAGTTCAGATGAATTGCTATTAAATATTTGTCATGAAATATCTTTGTATATAAACTATTTTATAAAAACTGATTGATTTGAAATTATCTGTATACTTACCGATTGAAAACAAAAAAAAATAAGTGGCATTTATTAGATAGGAATGTTTCCAGCTCTATTTGTTATATTCATAGGAGTTTAATGTCATTCCTTTCGCAGACAAAATGTAGTGAGTCATGTAACATTACAAGCCAATATTGCGTTCCGGCCCCTCCTCCTCAGTGCGAAGTCTGTCCTCAAACGTGAGCGCGGCTGTCGGCCCACGCCCGCGACACTCGACACGCGCAATATTCAGATATTAAGGCGCACCGACGCATTCCGACACAAACATTTGAATTGCTTCGCTGTACTCGAGCTTCTTCAATAAACAAGAGTTTCTACCACATGGATACGAATTTGTTTTCTTAAATGCACGTGCACCGCTCGCTCATGATTTCTAACGAACCTTGACTGTGTTGAAGCGCCTCACTCAATAAACATTTTTAATAAACTTGATTTGCCCAGATTCTTTCATTTATAGTACATGAATATGAAATAGACGTGTCATCATTACGATCAGAGAAGAGCCAGCCTGCAGCAAGACAATGATGGAAATTGTCCTCTCCTTATGAAGCAGGCCTACTATAGCAGGCTGGCAAAACGGATTTTTCCAAGTTTTGGTGTCTTTTTGTTGTGCTGTTGTCTGGTAGTTTTTTTTTGAGTTAACTGCCCTGCCTGATGGAAAGCATGAGCAGAATCCAAGAGTGATGGTCATCATCCTCAATGCGAAGAAGGACAATGCAGCATCGTGACCCGCACTATGGCGGCCTGGTTAAATGCTTTGTTACGCCCCGCTTAAAGGATCCGGGATAATAGTGGGAAGGAAACATGTGAGCTGGTAGTGAGTTCCAGGTTTTGACCACCGGAAGGAAGCACCGAAGCGATGAGTACGAGAACGTATGTCTTCCACTTTAAATCAGTGACTTCCAAGGCCGGCACGTGTTGTTCTGTAGAGGAAGGGAGAGGGGGGGGACCAATCGGAAGAGGTCTTTAGAACACTCTCCATGGTAAAGGCGATAGAGGACTGCCAAGGAGGCGATTGCTCGCCGCTGCAACCAGTCAAGAGCGTTGAACAGATACTGTGCGGCACCATTGCAAAGATGAGAACAGTATTCCATGCACGAGCGTACCTGGGTCTTGTAAAGAAGACACAGAAGCTCGTGGCGAGAAAAACCGTCTCACCTTATTTAAAACACCTAGTTACCGCGCGCGGGTTGAGGTCTCGGTAGATTTCCATGCCCAGGATAGCGAGCCTTACTTGTGTGATAGTACCGGCTAGCTTATACAATCTTGTGCGCTTTGTTAATTTGAAACAATAGTTTAAATGCAATGGTCACATGTGCAGATGGTGAAATGGTCCTTTATAAAAAAGGGACGGACGACACCAATAAACGACTTGATTGATAGAGCGATAAATTAGTTAGAACAAAACATTATTGATTCGTTATACGAATTTTGTCGTGGGAAACTTCTCACATCTGGATGCCATAAAAATCCATGTTTTAAGTGAACGTAGTAAAAAAGGGTGATTACCTGAATCATCGACGGTTTCGAGAAGAGAGACGAGGGCTAGGAAAGGGCACTTGGTGTAGAACTGCGGAGGAGATCGGACCTCGAGAGGAACGCACGTCTAGAGTCGGTGTGACGAAGGGTTAACTTGAGTAAGTTAAAAGTATTACATTGAAGAAAGTCAGGTTAGTCACTGCCTTCCATAATAACTTGTAGGGTAAAGAGTATTAATAAGTAAATGTCTATTGGTCTGAGTATCGTGGTATTCGTTAGATAACTAGATGTAACCTTATAGTTTTATTTGGTAAGCATTGCCATTGGTTTTATTGGTACCTTTGATTGGTGATGTATGAGTAGGCTTCTTTATAAGGCCTGCAGTGAGGTGAAGCGAGGTATGGTCGGGTGGAGCTCGGCGACTGATCATCTCTTAGTTCTGCTACACGATTATACCTTGGGGATCTGTCAATGTGGTGCTTTATACTGAGGTTGGCGTGTTTAGGTTGTGGGACGTGTACTCACGTGCTGGGAGTTTTAATGGTCGGATACACGGAGTTTCTGTAGGCCGGTTAAGCCTTATTGCCGTTGTGATGGTAGGGAAAATTGGATTCGAGTTCCAAACCGGGTATAGGGGCATTTTTAAATGCCACTCGGTATTCAATAATACCAGGCCTGGATAGCATATGGGCTAATGCACTTACTGCAAACGGTTATAGTGTTTGATCGTGCAGTGCAGATCTCCTATGATAGAAGAGCATTAATTCACCTAAATCTTGGGTACACAAAGGAAGATAGCGTGATCAGAACGAACCAATTGCAATGTGTTTAATTGTTGATTGTCTATGATACTTCCATTTGATCTGCGTGAGGCTTTTATGCCAGTGGAAGAATTACGAGTCTGGCGACAGATTCCACAGGGTAGCACGGAGGAAGGGTGCTATCCCAACCCTCTCGTGAGGGTTGCTGATGGTGTTAACGAAATCATCTTGTTAGATAGCCGATTATTTACGCTACTCAGGCTAGGGCTCGAAAAGGCACCATCACACTTGTAATGGCATTTGAGTGCACTGAAAAATGGGAAGGGGAAGGAATAGAGACTTTTTGGCCGAAAACGCGTACACCTGTGTTTTCCTGGCGTTAAACTCGACCAGATTCTCGCAGCCCCATTGAGAAATGCGGCCCAGAACATGGCCAAGTTCTTGTCGCCATGAACTGTGCTGTCGCCTGCATAGCAATGAATGTTGCCAAGGACTAACATGTCATTGATATGCAGAAGGCACAGTGTAGGTGACAGGACGGAGCCTTGTAGTACTCCGGCGTTAATCCAATGGCAGATTGGGGGGCAAGCCGAAAGTTATCAAAAGCTTTGGCCATGTCGAGGCGGAAGGCCAAGGATTCCCCTTGCCTGTTAATAGCCTCACCCTAAAGGTGTGTGGCGTACGCTAAAAGATCACCCGTGGACCGATTCGGTCTAAAATCATATTGACAATCATTTAATAGGGAGTGATCTTCCAGGCAGTGGACCAGTTGTTTGTTTAATATACGCTCAAACACTTTGCAGATAACGGAGGTGACGGCTATCGGACGGTAGTTGCTGGGATCGGAGCGGTCACCCTTTTTGGGGATGGGTAGAATATTCGCCTCTCTCCAAGCCTCCGGAACAGTTCCCAAGGAATACGACTGGCGATACAGGCGCGTCAATACCGGGGACAACTCTGATGCACAGTTCTTAAGAACCACCGCTGGGATTCTGTTGGGTCCTTTCCGGACGTCGAGAGACCGGAGCTCCGCACGGACATCACTCATCCGGATGCAAATATCCTGCGTTGTAGTGTCGCAGGGCGGGTGTTACGTACGGGCATGCCACGATCATCGATTCGGGAGTTAGCCGCAAAGAGATCAACAAGCATTTTCGCTTTCTCCTGAGGCTGGTGGGTAAGTGATCCGTCAAGATACTTCAGCGGTGGTAGCGAAGGCTGACCGAAGTTGGATTGCATGGCTTTAGCCAATCGCCAGAATTTTCGGCTACCGTAGGGTGTGCGACGAGTTTTTGACCAAGCTGCACAATGCGCTGGGCATCCGCTCTGATGTAAGCCTAGTGGCTTTGTTAAACGCTGCTTTAAATCGATCAACATCGGGGTAGCCGCCTGGTCACTGCGCGGTAGGCCGATTACTTTCACTACTACTACTACACGAAATGGATGCAAAATAATCCCGCATTCTGTCCCAATCTGCCGACGAGTAGTGCCATAAACGTCTTTTTGCTGCCACTCGTCGTAGAGGGGCAACAAGAGGTACTGTGATGCAAACCAGGCAGTGATCGGAGGATCCCAGTGGGGCGAGCACCGATACACTGTGCTGTGCTGGGTGACTCGTCAGCAGTGGGTCTAGCAAGGAAGGCGCTTGACTTAGTATGTCTGGTATCCTGGTGGGCTGGAGTTTCATCTGGGTGAGGTCATAGGTGAGAGCAAATGCGCGGACAGACCGACCCGCGTGGTCAGTTCTGGTAGATCCCAACCATGACTCATGGTGAGCGTTAAAGTCTTCCAGAAACACCAGTTCGGCGGTTGGAAACTGCTTCTGCGCTTTGTCCGCTGCCTGACTGAGATGCTCAAAGAGTCGAGTTGTTTCAGAGTCTCCAGAGTGGGATCGGTATAGGCATACGTAGATTCGGCTCGTAGAGCCAATATTTACTTGGAGCCAAAGAACGGAGAAGGATGGGTCCTCAAGGCAGCGTAATCGGCGACAGCAAACGCTAACAAACTCGCCCTAATGGCTTTCCATTAGGGCGAGTTAGCACATACATACATACATAGACCACCCTTCTCGAGGAAGCACTCCTCTCGAGCCGGGGTAGTGAAGACAAATTGTGTCGGCAGGGTGGCGTATTTGTGTCTCTGTTAGGAATAGCATGGCTGGCCGTGCCGTCTCAAGATGCTGGTGGACGGTGTTGAGATTTGCATGAAGTCCATGGATGTTAGTGAACTCCACCTCAAAAAGCGTGTTGGTGGGAGAATGGAGTGCCGTTGTTAAACATATATGCCTTTTCCTTGCTGCCATGATTAATAAAGATAAGGAGGGAAGTGGGAGCGTAAAAGGCAAGACAGTCATCGTGGCAGTGTAAAACTGATACTCGAAATGCTGTATCGCCTTACAATGGTGAGGTATGACGGTGACCGAACCGTCGGACGGAAGGGCCCCCGAACCCTCCCGGAAGTGGTCACCTGACCCCACCGTCCGGTTACCAACCGGCACGACGAGCCACTCCGTAGATTATGCGTGACCTGATGGGTCAGTCTCCCAGGGTAGTTAACCGCGATTAGGCCCCTATCTATGTCGCGGGCGGCATTCCACTGCTCACACACTTACCCCGATAACTGTCACCCCTGCATAATGGGCCTCCGGTTTCGCAATCACCAAGAAAATACGACAGCATCAAAACTGTCATTTTAGGTTGGTCTTCTGTGCGAGGGTAATACCTCCTCGGTCGAGCCGGCCCTACCGTGCTGAAATCAGCATGGCTATACTACCTTAGTTGCTCCCTAGGGGTTGGTGATACCCTGTGTTTTTAATGACTCACCATAAAGATATTATGACAGAGGTGTACTGTTTTGTATATTTATGCAAATACGTTTTAACAACAACGATCTTGAGATAAAAATGAGTTAATTCAACACTGCCTAATGCGATTCGTTAACATAACAGAACTTAATTTCTTATTTCGTTTTCCGTTTCAATAAATTACCCAAAAGTACACTCGCGTGAAAAATGCAATGAGAATTGTGAAACAATTTCATATTACCAAGTCACATTATTGTAAAAAGTAATCAAAACTAGTTAAAGTGCTCTAAACAAAAAGTGGTCTCAAAATGAGAAAGTGTTCTTCCTGCGAGCCTTTTTCCCAAACTAGCTTGTCTACTACGATAAGACTAAACCACGATTTCTTACGTGGTGATTGACAACAGACTTGCACAATACAATATATAAATAGTTGATTAAGCTAAGGAGTAAGTTTCATAACAATAACATTCCTACAGCATACGGTATTCTAAATCTTTATTTTGAGAAACGATATTTAAATGAAGACAATTACAGCGCATAATAGCCTTGTATCCCAGTGCAGAATCCTCGTCACATAAAATTAAGTTCAACAATACGGTTTCGTCATAAAATAAACGTAAACCCAGCCCGGGTTTACGTTTATTACTGAAATTTCACTTAAATATTATCAACATTGGTGCTAGATAAAAAATTAAAAAGACTGATCGAACAGTCGTGTATAAGTCATTCAAGCCGCTCAAGTGGACTTCACTAAGAGCGCTTAAGCCAAATCGAACCCTACCCAGGTCATATTTAAACTTTAAGAAAAATTATTTCCTTAAAAATCAAATGCCACTCTTTTCTCATGTATGGTGTTACAATGAATGAGTGTTGATGTATTAACTTTACTTATAGACTATATTATTATAGTGATCATTTTACTAAAACGATTACTTAAGTGATAGCTGATTGATTTCACCGTGAGAGAGCCACGCTTCGGCATGCATGTGCCTGCTCGACCGGAGTGATACCACGGCCTCACAGAAAACGGTGTGAAACAGCGCCTGCGCTGTGTTTCACCGAGTGAGTGAGGATACCGGAGGCCCATAATCCAAACCTTCCCCACATCCCCGAACGCCGGCAACGCACTTGTGACGCCTCTGGTGTTACGGGTGTCCATGGGTGGCGGTAATCGCTTACCATCAGGCGACACGTCTGATCGTATGCCCCCTATTCCATAAAAAAAACACCTGAAATTCTACGAATAATAGAATTCAATTTTTAAGTAACTGTAAACACATAACTCAGTATTTAAAAGCTCAGAAACTTCAGATTAAAAGCCTATTTCCTATTTTGTGGTAAAATATACGTAAGTATGTTAACCCCAACTGTTATGCACAAGTAAATGCTACCGAAGTATAAGGAGTTCTATTTAAAGTAGTTAGATGCAAGGAATAGGCCAAGGGGTAACAACCTCGTCGATAACGCACGACATTATCGCAATTAAACCAGTGCGCACCCCCCGCACCCCCCGCACTCCCGCGGCACCACCCGCAGAGCCGAGTCGGACACAGTGCGTATATTGCAGAACGACGCTGTGTACAACATTGTGATTCTATGAGTAAAACAGGACAAGCGGAAGTTGTGCCTCGGAGTGAAACGAATTACATAAAACCGTCAAAGGGGTGATGCACGAGTATACAGTTGAGAAGAGGCGCGGGGGGCGGCGTCCTATCGTCGATAAAGTACCTTTTTATGCATGCAGGAGAGGGCCACCTCGCGCCCTAGATATTGGGCTGTAAATCACCGCCATAAACTCTCACTTGTAAAAGTGTGTAATACGGAGCGGAGTGACGCCGCAACTACGTAAACACAAGCCTGGCCGCTCCGCATTGCCGAGCACCGCACGACGCCGCTACTCTTCGCCATTTAATTAATTTACGAGCACCGTCTTACGTCGAGCAAACAACAAATATTTCAACTGATTATATTTTATAAACCGCATGTCGTGTCTAGTCAGTCATGTAGTAATTGCCGGAGAAACCGGAAAAAAGATTGACAGACATGACATGTAATTACGTCTTTTCCTTAAGACTTGTGTCAAAACTAATCTGGTGGCATTAGCCGACCCTAATCCACCACCAAAAATCACATCTTTTGTAAACTACAATATATTAATAACACATTTTGTTTTCATCAACTTGAAAAAAAAAACAGGAAAATTTCTTTAATAATCCAGCGGACGAACCTCGCAACTGAGGCGCTCATAGCCCAGTTGCACTCGGTGATTAGAAACAATCAGCGGGGGCAAGCAACGACGGCGCGGTCAGTACCTGGATGGGTGACCGCTGGTGGCATGTTACCATGAGCGTCTCCGTGATTCGGAGGTCACGTTAAGCAGTCGGTCCCGGTTGTTATCATAGGATAACAGTCGTGAAGCTTAGTTGGAGGCCTTCGGGCGGCTTAAAAACATTCAACGGTAAGATTACGTAGCCACAACGTTGTCTTGCCAGTTCCCAACCCGCACTTGGCCAGCGTGGGGACGTGTGGCCTTAACCCTCTCCTGAGAGGAGACCCGAGCCCAGCAGTGGGACATTATGGGTTGTTGATTGATTGAACCTCGCAACTGCAATTTGAAATCTGTTTGGAATATTGCTAAATAAGAATAAAGATTTCTTTCAAAACTTTTAATAACAACTTATAATATCATTACACAATTTATATACTAAAAGCTTGTCGCGAAATTTGAGTACGATGGGTGCAAAACTTTAGCTCAATCGGTTGAAAACATCTGCTTCAAAATTGAGTTGCAATATTCCACCCAAACAAGCATAGTTACATAGATCACATCAACAGCTTTGTACAATTCACTACTAGACGTAGGCATTTCCTTAGGCAAGTATCCGTATTGTTAATCCGTTTACACGCAGACACACATTGAAAAAAGGTTGTAGAAACGAAACATTGTCGGGTAACAATAAAAACTGTTATATTCTATAACTACGTACAACATTAAGAGTAAGCTATGGACCAAAATCATATGCCACATTCCAGTCACAAACTTGTAAATAAATAGCAAACGGCAATAACATGATATATCAATGTGAAACGCGACTCATAGTGTGGAAATAAGAGAATGAAAGGCAACGGGCACAAGCACCGACGGACGCGCGCTCGTGTCTCCACATCTCAGCTATTATCCCATTAGCTTTGATACTGTCCTTATACTGCCCTTACCTGCCCTACACTTTCCTATTTTAACAGTAACCGATGTGTTTATTTATACTAAACGTAAAAATTTATACAATTTTTTTTTGTCTTATTTTAAAAAGACAACTCCCGCATTAGGAATATACATCCTTTACACTTTACAAACATACATGAAACAATTGTGTTCGTTTCATGTATGTTTGTTAAGGACACCCAGTCTCCAAACAACAGTTACACAAATTGTTGTCGTATATGAGATTTGAACCCACAATACATAGCGGCATGGCAACCGCTTAAAAATTAAGTCAACTGTGCAGTCAATTAACACGGTTCAAAGTGTTTCTTGATCCCATTTGCTACGGAATATTTACCATACACCTTACATTTACCTCAAACTGTACGTAGTCTAAATTAAAACAAAAAAATAAGTTGCCGTAAAAGAAGTACATAATCGCAACACTAATAACGAACACGTCACTCGATGACGGACTGTTACAGATCGCTGTACCGATGGTGGCTAAAGAAATTACAGAGTTGGACACAAGTGCACGTCGAGTCAATGGCGCGGCGAAAATAGATAATTTTCTGGACAATATTGCGGTGGAATTGTAATTACTGTAGTTAAGTAAAAGAAATAATATTATTAATTTCACTAAACATTGTATGTGCCTAAATATTTAACAGTGTATCCTGGAGTTTATTTAGATTCTAGTTACAACACTCAAACATTCAAAGTGAAGGGGCTATAGATCGATATTGAATTTGACTTTAATCACTCGGCAGATAACTACTAATGAAGATCACGTTAGTTTATTACATTAATGCCCAGGAGTGAACATGTGGCGTCGATGGTGGCGAGTTGCCCAATTGGAATCTCCTTAACATCATCAAGTATAGATAGCACAGCCGCCGCCCGCGACCCCTCCGCTCCTTACCGCGTATCAATTAAAGCGAGTAATGTCGCTACCAACTTGCGGCTAAGTCTATCTCAAGACGGATGTTCAGCGGTAACAGGCGATACTGGTCCAGATGTCAATGTTTAAATGCTTTAACTACAAGCCCCGTGTTCGATGTTAGGTTTAGATTTTCAATAATGAAAAATAATCACTTGATGAGCTGAGATAAACATTTTGGTACAGCGTGTAATAAAAAGTTTTTAAAAATAATCCAGACTACAGTTACGACTGAGCATTGTTAGTGTATTTACCCACTATATAGACAATATATATAGAAAGCTCTATATTTGTACACCATATTACAGAGGTTCAAGAGAGTCCTGAAATATCAGCAGTATAATGCACGCCCCGCGGTTTTAGCTACGGTTGTTGTTGTACCTTTACAATAAAAAACGCGGATAGTGCCATGGGCGAAGCTAGACTGACTGTCTAGCTATAACCTTTACAATAAATAGGGGTGAGTTAATCCTTATTTCAGTAGCTATCTGCCAGTTAAAGTCACATTAAAATCAATCCAGCCGCTACAGACTTACACTGTTTTGTTTGTATCATTTGCAAGGGTTTGTTTGGGAATTAGGATGTTTTCTGTGTATAATATGTATATAAATATTTACAAAAAAGGATACATGTACTTACATATGTTGTTTAATGCCCATAATACAAGTTCTGTTTAGTTAGGGACTAGATGGCGTTGTGTCTTAGATGTCGGCAGTATTTATTATTATTTATAGTTAACTTATATTGTCCAGCTAACAGGTCCAGCCGTTCCAAAGATTAGCTGGACCAAATACACGGATAGGCAATGAGACAGAATGACAGACAGACAAACAAAATTTTTTTTTTTATATGTTATAATTTTATATGCATTAAGTGAAAAGTTGTTAATTTGAAGTACAAAGAGTCACCACAATTTTGTTAATTTGTATAGAAATGGCCAGACACAACACTACTGCGCGTTACAAACAGCCCGTAAATACCTTCACTTATCGGGCGACGGTGGTGTGCCTTGAAAACTTTCACAAAGACGGCACTTTATCAAGCTACCCGCATCCGTAGCATTTTCGTAGATATGCTACGTCGTAGTAACGCTATGTCAAACCTTTTTGTCATGGCTTTATGACTATAAACAGGATCAAAGGGATCCTGCTTATAGTATAACTAAGTGACGATAAACGTCTTTGTCCCATATCACAAATGATTTTATACTTTGTGGGAATATCGACGCTGGCCTGTGTTATACTATATTAACCATTCGAGTAATACTTACTGATACTATTGTACCTGAAGATCTCACTTTAAAACGGAGGGGCCATTAGTTTCTCTGCAACTATTCTTCTCCAAAAGCTGTACGTATTTTGGAAACTGGAAGTTATTGATCGACACAGGCAGGCAGTAGATTTTGGTTTTTTCACCTAACTCACTTTGACAATCCAGTACAGCTGTAGTGTCTGTTTGTGTCGATCTATCAATTTTATCTGTTGCTTTAATGTAACGTTAATAAATGTCTTAATTGAATGATTTTGAATTTGAAACTTCATATGAAATCATTGTATACCTAGTCAGAATATTGAAATTGTATGTTTTGGTTTTAAGTAAATGTTATATTTAAAAACCACATTGAGACTGAACTTTCAATTTATCTTAAGTTCTTTTCTTTAATTGTCTGATTTATTTCTCAAATTGATATATTAATATATACTACTACATACTGACAAATGTGACCTATCGCGTTGTAGCGTAGATCGTTCGCAGTATTCAATCAAGATAAACAGCCTCATTTCCACCTTTATTATAAGATCAATATATATACACCACATGTTTCGATCTCAATATAATTCTCATCATTATTTTCTGCTGATAAAATAAACATATGCACGACATGAACGATTCTTTTAAATATATTTTCAAACACCTAAATATCATGAAATAATATAATATATATATATATATGTAAATGATATATATATCATAAATATTATATCATTTACACACACACAATAAAAAATGTATAAAATATTGTTTTTTAATTATTTGAATAATAAATCTATTGAAAAAGACAATTAAAGCGTAGGACTTGCAGCCGTCTGAATTTTCCCTTACAAAGAGTATGTACTGCTATTGATAACTGGCCTTAACGTTCAAAGGACTGTATTACAGCTAATGGAGACCAGTTCAAATAAACTTTATATATTTTCAACAGTTATATATTAATGTACTTAATTTACAAACTGTAATAATAATAAATATTACGTACAATAAAAATTATTGTTTTACTTTGAAACAATTTTTATAGAAAGACTAAGTATATTAATTTTGAGCGGGTGTTTCCCTGTGTTGTAAAATACACACACATATATACAATACCAAGAGTATTAATACCTACTTTTAGGAGCAGTAATTATCTTAGTTATACTCATCATATATCACAGGTGTAAAGGCAATTGTCATCCGTAGGGATTTCATTCGTGAAAGATAGAATAATTAAAAGCATAGTGAATAGTAATATCAATAAAAAATATGTTGTGTGTATGGACGCACTGGGAAGACGAAACCCTAGCTTGAGTGGGTCAAGGATACAAACTTGTAACTAAATCCGACTGTTGTCGGGAAGTGCGAACCTTTAAACACATGTGGTATTATTTATAATAAAATAAAATTAAGTGATACTATATTTTCACTGGGTACATTCTTGAAAGTTGTATGTCCAGAGCACGGTACCTTAAAACTGTAATATGTGATATGTGAATATTCTGCACAATATTAAGTCGCAATGACTAATCGTTAGTTGGTGTCGCGTATTGACGAACCGCGATCCTCCGACATTATTCGACACACGCCGCAGCTGTCCTGGTCCGACGCTCCGGCTCAGCTCCATGGATATTTCTTTCACGTAGGTGAACGAAACAATGGGTTTATTAAAGGCCCAACTTGTAAAGTGAATTAGTGTGTAGGCTGACGGGGAGAGGTGGATCGCGAAGTCCCCGCAAAGAGAACTCGTTTTGAATGCGTCGCGCGGACACGATTCGTTAGGAACATTACACTTACAATGGGGTCTAATGAACCCATCGAAACTACCACCAAACGGCGGATTTTCTTTGTACTAATTAATTATCGTATATTCATTAATTATTAAAAATGTTTTTGTTTATGATAAAATTCTTCTTTGGAGTACAGCGCCACTAAAATTTGCGACACAGTTAGAAAACATTATTATACTTACCCAAACCTACGTATTGAAAACATATATCCCATATTAATGAACGTACTTAAAAAATATCTTCATCGAACACAGCACCAATCAACCAAATTTGTTCAGCTATTTGGTATTTTCACTAAAATTGTGTCTAAATGAATTTAAAAAAGAAATAAAAATCTATACTCGTATTCAAAAATTTAGAAATAGTAATAACACGCACTTGCACGGGACACACCTGCCTGCAGTTTGGCTCCGAGTCACAAGTAGTACTGTGCTAGTATCTCACTAAACAGGGGGCAACAATGGCCGGCTACTGTCGCCCCAACATACGGTCTACTGCACTCAAGTTATAGCGACGACATATAGACATCTAATTAGCGTGATCGCGAACTAACCGAGGCGGCAGGCGCGCTCCCATCGCCCGGAACCAGCCACCGTAGCACGGCCGACTTATTATTGCTTACTACAACTAAGGACAGAGAACATCTGCTATGTACGGTACGCAACAACGCAAACAGATTAATCTTGTAGCTACCGGCGCGGCGACCGAGCTGTCTACTACAATCTCAAATGATATTGAGTCTAGTCGTAGTAGTAGTATTAGACTACAAGTATTGTTGTATTAGAACGACTAGACTTAACATCGGATAAGTTGTTTTGAAAAATATTATGGCAAACGATGAATCTGCTCTTGGCACCGTGAAGCACTTTACTCGCTAAAAATACTCGTCACAAATTAAATTAGTTTGAAAATTATTCAATCAGTTTCTTTCTTTTGTGCCTACTTGTGCTATATCATTTCAATTATCAGTTAATTAATATGACAATGATAAAACAAGAACATAATATTTACAAAAGGGTTTTAAAGTTATTAGATATTTTTTTTTTATATCTATAATGATAAAAACATGAGAAGGCAGATAAGAAAAAGTTATAATTATAAAAGCAATAACGTTTATAGAATGTTTGTCAGAAGCAGGGAGACTTTTCTCAATAAACATGTAGGATAGGACGGGCTGTGAAGAGCTCGCGAGAGCCAATACCTTAATGAACTCGAGTTACATTAGATAATCTATTGCATAAGTAAACCTATAATAACGTTCAGTATCAACAAATACGTTATCATTCCAATGAGCAGGCACGCCCTGGAAAACGTTTGAATACGTTATGCCATTGTATTTGTACGTTTCACTTCACAGCAAATAATTTATATAGTTCTCTATTGTTCTATATTCTCTTTCACAGCACAAATAAAATACACTGTGTGTAATGATAGAAATATTCAAATAATTCATTTAATTCCTTTGAATATTTACGAATTTATTTTTATTCCCTTATTTATTGTTTAAATAATCGTGTCGTGTGACTGATGTCTTGATCTTGATTTCCTATGGCATGAAGTTTGATCTGTCACTCACTACAGGTCACACACTTTTTTCTTGCGCCGTCATCTTGGATCGTTGGCGAGTGGCCATTTGCATTGAAAGTTACCTCTTGAAAATAAGCGTTCTCTAATTAGAAGCACCGCGAAGCGCAGCACACCCACACAAAGCAATAAGAACGGTGGTCAGGTAAGGATAAGGTTGTGTGCACCGACGTTACATAAAACACATAGATTTTCACTTTTATACTTTTGCTGCCCGAAATCGAAATTTTGACAAATTATCACTAACAAATGAAAAAGTAATATATACAAACTACTAAGTGAACGGTAATAAGAATAACCAGACCACAAAACCTGCCTAAAAACAAACAGACCTCAACTCGGTCCGTAATCCTCTACGTGCGCAACTCGAAGGCTCTATAGTACATGTATACAACACAAGTAGGTATGTATTGTAGCGTGACATCAAACGTGGACCCTAAAGCCCAACCGTAACCACGAAGTCTTTAACTTGAAAATAAATTTTATTTCCTTCCCGCAAGCCATCGAACATCGAAATATGTGTAGCTGATAAAATCGTTCACGCATTTCGTATGAATATAAGGATCAGCCTCCCTAGACAATGTGCTGGGAGATTCTCAAGCGAGTGAGGGTACAGTGGTTTCTTTACGTATAGAAAATACATATACAGTGTGTCGATTTCGGCATACTTAGGAAACCCGTATACATGATACAGATTGTTAATAGTACTGGTTATTTGACTGTACGATGACGATTATATTATTGGGAACTCATTTTTTTCATATTATGATCACAGGTATTTATCATTATTTAATTCTAGATTTGCAGCACTGTGGTTTCTAAAGAAAGTCTTTGAGGCGTTTTTACATATACACTATAATACATAGAGTACACGTACCACACTTTGAAACTACATACAAGTGTCGCTACTTTGTCTGTTTTCAACAATGACGTGAGCTGATATTCAGGTAGCGCCCGTCGTAAGTAGTGAGGTTAAGCGACAAAAGCTCCACAAGGTATTTTTGGCCGGCGCTCTCGAGCGCGACAAGAAACATACATTTATTATGGGGACGATATATTCGCCACTCGGTGGAATTAGGCCACTCTTGTACATATTGTAGTAAATGCTTTCCCACCTGCACCTACCGCCCAAATTAGCAATGTGCAAAAAGTGAGCTTTTTCTTTTATTGCTTATAATATCATTGACGTCATGGGACTGGAATAATAGGAAAGTTCGCGAAAGGAGTGTGTACATATGTTTTATGTTTATCTTCACTTTTTTCTCATGTACCTGTTGTGTCCTCGACCTTTTCCAAGACAAAACTTTCATAAAGTGATCGGTCCAACCAGTGAAAAGATCCCTCTTAGTAATCTACGGTTGGTAAGTAATATAACATAAAACGTGTTAACAATTCGTGTATATAATATTACAGTTACGCATACCGTTTGAAGTGTTTCCACAAAACCTATTTCTGTATTTGATAATAACGGATTGGCCTACTCGCCTTGCTCCCTTAGGTAAAGCAGTCAGGTTGTCACATCTGGTCTGAGCAAATAACATAGATCCAGAAATAAAGATAAAAGAAGAGATGAAATTGATCATTTAAATGTTTGATGACCACTGAGTTGTTGATGATCGCTTTGATCTGAAAAAGAAGAACTACAGTAGTGCTCATCAGTAACACTATTTACTACGTCTTTGATGTTTACGATTATGTCATTAAATATAGTATTGCCTGCATTTTTTTTCCAATTAATTTAAACTCCGTGAAACAAAATAAAAATAACCAGTTAGCTTTACTTGTGGGATCAAAACTTACTCCATTTAACATTAAAGCGACACTAAAAGCTCGTACCAATTGGAAGAACTGAATTAGTAAGTCGTATACGTATTACATGTTTACTTCTATTTCAAAAGTATTTGTCATCATGCAGTAGCATGATCTTTGTATTGTTTCTCAAATTTGTGACAGCTTTAGACGGTAAACAATAATAGCCACGACACCTTTAGTTATCCTCAGCCCAGACGAGTAGCGCAGGCCTCATTAAATGGAAATAAAATCAAAGCTTTTCCGTTCAGAACGAATACCCTTCTAAACAGAAGATATAAATTAAAAAAAAAACACTTAAATTATTGGTTTTGTTGAGAGGGTAGTCTATCATTTGGTTAGGTTGCTCTGATCACACTCTGCTCTGAAAGTTGATACGCAGTGGACCTAGAAGAGCCTTTAGATATGGGTTTTCTGTAAACTTGAATTAGAAATACAAGAAGACCTTTATTCTATACCGCCGCCAAATGGCCACTGGAACTGGACCCAAAAAAAATATATAAATATCATAATTAAATTTCAGAGGAAACCCTAGTTGGTATTTTAAGGTACACGACTTGTATCGAGTCAGCTACGCGCGGTGGGCTATAGTCCTTACGGCGAGTGGAGTGTGGCAAGTGCACAACGTTGCCACGACGCAGCCCCCTCTGTGTCAGCTCGTCGCCACTAATGCGTTTATCATGTCCCGCACCGATAACATTTTTATAAGAACCATGATTCTTTAACGCCCAGGATTGCCAGACTTAACCACTCAAGCCACATTTGAGTAGTGTGACCGTTTATTAATCACTTTCAACTTTTATACCTACTATTGATCCTATTAGCTTTGTACCAAACGAACAAACAAGTTAATGACTTTTAAGTTCAAATTCTATGGCACGTTTAAGTGATCGAAGGGCACAAGTTATTTATGGATGTTGATTAGCTAAACTCAAGTACTTGCGCACTTTAGCCATAGTTGAGCTCCCCTCCAGTGCAAAGAATGCATGGCCTCGGGTGTGTCGTTAAAGTTCACGACAAAGACGTATTTCTTGTTTCAACTCTGTGAAGTGACATGACTCAGTCGCGTCACTGTGACTAATGGGCGATCACGGGTTCAAGCGAAGGCTTAACAAAAGTGATTACTTGAAAACATAAATAAGGTGATGCTAATGGTACTAAATACATTCATACAACAAAGATAAATAAATAAATAAAATAAAAAGATGTTCATATCGTGTGCTTGATAACCCGAGTCTTTTTAATTATTTCTTTTAAAACTATTCATCTTTAGGGTTCCGTACCTTAAAATGAAAACAGAACCCTTATAAGATCTTTTTGTTATCCGTCTGTCTGTCAAGATTCTTTTTCTTAGGAACGTGTAGAGATATGTAATGAAATTCATTTCAAATTCTCATGACTACTGTCTTCAGGAAACAATCAAACTTCTAAGCCAACGCAATCAAAAGATACAACTGTTAACACTAAACATTGTCGACACTGGCGAGGGAATCAAATCTACTAGCCTTGTACTCAGAATGTTGAAATTTGGTACGAAGCAACTTCTTATAGCACATATGATGGAAAAACCGTGTAAAGGACAAATTTTTTATTATGTCGTTTAATATACCTTCAGGTTTATACAGAATCCTCAATGCACGAGTTCGACTCGCGGGTTTTTTACTTGAAGTCTACATAAGTATTTTTTTATTCCCTAAGTCAAAAACTTTTACCACTACTTTTTAGTTTTTCGTAAATCAACAAAAGTCACTCAGCTAAGTTCTATTGACAAGCGTGCAGAATAAGAAAGACGATATTATCAAAAAGCCGTTCGCGTGTTTTAATCTTCTTTTTTGTCATTTCTACCTACAACTTCTTCCATCAGAAATGACGGGACCACAAATGTATTCTATTGAAATGAGCGGCAGGCACTTGTCTCTTGATATGAGTTTCGCACCGCAACTTTATGGTTTTATCGACGTGTGCCGCTTTCGCGTCGAACCGGTGACGGAATGATTAATGACCAGGAAACTTGTATGTTTGGCGACTTATTCTTCTTATGAATGTAACCATTATTGCCTGCCACTGAATATTAAACATAATTGTCTATCTCATTATATTCTCATCATTCATGCCGAAGTGTGGCTCTCCGTGGGAGAGCCACGCTTCGGCATGAATGGGCCGGCTCGACCGGAGTGATACCACGGCCTCACATAAAACCGGTGTGAAATAGCGCTTATGCTGTGTTTCATCGAGTGAGTGAGGATACCGGAGGCCCATACCCCAATCCAACGCCCCCTATCCCCCTCACCATTCCCCTTCCCCCCAGGCCGCCATAGTGTGGGTCACCATGCTGCATTGTTCTTTTTCGCATTGAGGATGGTGACCACCACTCTTGGATTCTGCTCATGCTTTCCATCAGGCAGGGCTGAGTCATTTTGGCAGCTTAAATATATATAAAAAAAAAATTATAACATTTCTTACTATGAAACGGTTACTCTCTCCCAAGTGTAACCAGAACAACGTTTGTGTTGATTAAAGAAGTATTAGTCTCGAAATTTAAAGAAAGTCACAGCAAAAGACACACTTTTATACATTATTTATTGAAATTTTTGCCCAAACAGTGTTAACAGAGGTTGACAATTTCTGTTACAGAGCTATAAAACTTGGTAGTAAAATATCTCAGTAAATGTATTAAATCCCATAATTCTTGATTTTTACTGGGTTGCTATATGAGCATAGAATACCTCCACACAGATGTACATATTATTGCTGAATGTGGATTTTAATTATGGTTAATTCCAAAACAAACTTAAACGTAAGAGCACACCCTACTTCTTCACTGAGCTGTAAATTAAAGCCAACATGTTGAATGCTTTGACCGTTTATCTTGATACGTTAACAATAACACAATTATAGTTCCCGTCAAAATCGAGTCCTCTTCATGCGGAGTCGGGATCCGGCTCCGTCCTGAAATCAATAAAGATACGTTGAAACATGTTGCTTTGTAGCACCCTCTTTCAATTATTTGCGGAATGAGTTCCGGAACGTGATGAGTCGTATGACAAAGTGGGGTGTTCTCAGAATATACAGCCTCATAGAGCCGCGCCGCCCTTCCGGTGTGTGGCGGAGCGTTTCACTTATTAATTATTATTGTATCAGCCCGACATCCGCCCGGTAATGACGGAATGAACACACGCCCTTTTGAACTACGTCCCACCGTGAACGAATATTGGCCAGTATTTAACAATGACACACTTAATAATAATTTACAAGTATTTGATAACAGTGTCGATTGTAATCAGCTTATTTTAAAAGCTTCAATATTCTCATAATTTAATTTTTTTCATACATTTTTATTTTATCTACCAGTAAAAGGGCAATAATTTGCAGATACGTGGTGAAGCTAGATGCTGCAATTTATGGTAAATCTGTGTTACAAATGACCAAAAGCGCTTATTTAAACCAATAGATACTTATTAACTAAACTAACTTCGGGTTTTTGCTTCTCAATCACATATTGTCCACTATTTCATTGGTTTTTACTTGATAATTTTTTTTCAAAAAGTCATTCCTGATAATATCAGGTACCTGCCGGTAAAAGTCCCGTCAGAATCCATCCTGCAGTTCTAGAAATTAACCGAAAAGAATAGACAGACAAAGCAGTAGAGCAAACCTGATTTCCGCACGGTAGGGCCGGCTCGACCAGGGCGGTACCACCCTCGCACAGAAGACCAACCTAAAACTACAGCATTTGTGCTGTCGTGTTTCGTTGGTGAGTGCGAAATACGAGAGTCAGTGATGCAGAAACATCTAAATAAGCTGCCATAGTGTGGCTCACCGTACTGTTTTGTTGCATTGTCTGCACGAGCAATGAGGATGGTGATCACAACTCTTGGATTCTACTCATGCTTTCCATCAGACAGATGGGAGTCACTGAGTGGCTCATATATAAAAAAGGGAGACAGACAAAAAATAAAAAAATCATTTTTGATGTGAGTACTGTATGTACTCGTATATACTTACACTTTCAAATATACTAAGTGAAATGGTGGATTTGAAGTTACAATCGGACATTTTAATTGTGTTTATTTATAGAGATCCGCTTTTCATTTTCCCTTTGCAGTAATTCACAAGTGTCATTATTTACATTTAAACCTTTTTCGATTAATATAATAATTTAAGTGCTTTTGGTTTAGCAGAACATTTTTTAATTTATAATTTTATTTATTTTGGATCACCTACAAATGATACCCATACCTTAATAACTAAAAAAGACACGCCTCGTGCTTGTCCAATTATAGGTAATCACAACTAATAAGAGGAGAATTTGTACAAAATTCAACAAAAAAGTAGGTACAACAACAAGGTAGTCTGCTATTTTTTTTTGTAGAAATTAGGAAGTAAACAAGCGAGAAAGTTCGCAGTAAGATTTGGCGAGTCAGGTCGATTACGAGTTAGGCCCCAGATTAGACTGATATCGAGGTAAACTAGGCTGTTCAAACCTACAGACACTCAGGCACGGCAACCTGCTTGGGGCTGCCGTTAGTTCAGGACAACCTAAATTATCGTTTAGTATATCAGGCCAGAATGAGAGATGTAGAAGTTTGCCTCTATTATCAAGTGACATTAAATCAAAGTATTTTAAAAAGCACTATACCACTTTAGTGTTCTGCAANATATGTATACCTATGTATCTTTTGTTAATTTTATGGAATACAGAAACAGATTGTTCTTAATACAGGCTATTTAAGTAGCCTAGCTAGAACATCTGTGACTATTATGTAAAGGATATGTTTTTAAGAAATAAATTATTATTATTATTATTAAATTCTATGGGTAAATATGAAAATAGGAAACACTTTACGAAAACTGAAAAATTGCGTGTTTACCCAGGGAGCCAAATAGACGACAAGTTGATTGTAATAATATTTTATTTATAATAATGATTTTTACACTGACTCTTATATATGTAATATGGACAGGTTTAGGTGGGGTAACATGGAACTATTGTTTACTTAAATTGCTAAATTGACAATATATTATTTATGCTTCCTTGCAATATTAACTATTGTTTGTCGGCACGTAGGTTACTTAAATTGCTAAATTGACAATATATGTAGCACGTGGCCGCGTACAGATCTAAACTATTATAATACTATGGCTTCGCCATACCCTACATTCGTCGTTTGTAAAAAGACTTGCCATCCCCAGCCCGTCATTTTCCTCAAGTCTATGGTGTATAAATATAAATGTATCAACTCTATAGAAATCTGTAATGGTGTTTGTATATATGTACATTTTCGCCGGTAAATTACAACAATAAAGCGATGATTGGCATATTAATGTTACTTGTGTAAACGTCATATCAAACGATGTTGTAAAATCGAATCACCTTGCTCAGTATACACATACACATACAAATATTTAAAAGCGAGAATTAAACGGTCCCTCTTCTCAACGACCCTTACACAATTAATACGCCGTTAGAGCCGAACCCTTTACTCTAAACAATTCACTGATGATCGTATCAAAGTGACGATGGAGCTACATGAATCTTCATTAAGCTCGTACCACAATCGACGACCTGTGCCTAGTATAACGTTTGATGTTTTTTATATCAACTACGTCACTACCCTACTACATAGAGAGATATAGGCATCAAGAGAGAGGCTGAGTGGCAGGGCGACATCTTATAATATTAGTTTATTTATACTAAGCTGTGTATGTGTATGTTCAAATGAACCGCATACAGCCTTTTGTTATACAAGCAAGTTCAAACATCACATCATTAAATATTAAAGGCATGCGCCGACAGAATGCCCTACACACACCAACACACCACATGCCACAAACAACTACAACGCGACGACTGTGTGTGAATATAACTAATTTAATGTATACTCATTCAAAAAAAGGCCTATGTATATAATAAATATAGTAGCGTAGCGAGCTCGGGCCGTAGCGATCTCCACTCACATAATTGCCACGGAAATGTTCTTAAATTGAGTTAAAATAAAGTAAAACAGTTAAAGTTGGGAAATATTCGCGCAATTTAAGTGAACAGTTACGGCGGCTGGTGTAATGACAAATACGCGGGCGCTCGGCGGATGGCCCTGATGGATCGCGGTTATTAGCGGATACCGGAGTTGCCGCTATAATGGCAGCTCGAGCAATACCATAATCTTCCCTTCCACTAACTAAGTAATCCTGCAATATTTATAGACAGTGAATAGTGATTTCTTCACTATAACGACTTCATTGTTACGTTGTTTTTTAAAGAAATAAAACAAGTGTCCAAAGAAGCGCGTAGCCCATTTGAAAAATCGATGTTACAGTAGGAAAACCATTTCTAGTTTAAAAAAATCTCTAATTTTATTTTCAAAGCCACCATTTTTTATATTCCAAACTTTTTTGTATGCGCCCAATGCACTGATTACCAAAAGCTTCTCCAACCTCATTTCAGTGATGTTTTAATATCTTATCACTCATTCGAGATAAACTTTTATTCTAAGAACTGTAAAAAATACATTTTTATATCTCAAAAATATTACGGGTACGATGAGGAAAATACGAACGTAACTTTTTCAGTGCGTTCGTTTATTACAATTTCGTAACGATTCTCTCACCTCGTTACTAGTTCATAAAATCTTTAGAGTATTCAAGAACAGACGATCTTTATTTACATATATTTTGCCAACTTACCAAAGAACGTAAGCGACGTAAATACAGGCTTCGGTTTTATTTAGTAAATATACGGCCCGTTCACATTAAACTATTCCATATACACGATATACTTACCGATGTACGTGGCGACGGCGACGGCTGCTCTAGGCAGACATATCAAGTTGTCAAGTGCGAAGTACACTTTGTGCATCACTTGAGATGTGGCGGCGCGCCCTTCGAGGCAAGAGTATATCTTTGAGGATCGGCGCCCGCCGTCCGGCCACTGAGTCGCACGGCGAGTTAGCTCGTCACATGACTCGATACGTTCTCAACGGACCATGAACCGCAGCCGAAACGAATAAAACACACTGCTTTTAAAAGGTCATCGTTTTTTGCCGAATATCATCAGCTCGCAAATAGTGAACACTTTCATAAAAGATTAATAAGGTTTATTTCGAATCGAATCGAATCGGCAATTTATGTCGATTTATGACGCTCTTAATTTCCTTATCATATTAATTAAAACAGATATAAATTTCTGTCTGAAACTCATAAAGTTTTATTTTTAATCAAATTGTAAAATTAAGGTAACTATATTTTTTATTTTTATTTTATAACGTTAACTTAATTTTACAACGTACCATAATTTTATGTTTTATATTATACCTAGGTTGTTCCAGGGTTTTCCTTTCTAGGCGGCGTGCGCCTTGGCCGGAACACCCCCGTGGGATTTGGAGGCGGAAGTGCTCGCCGAAGTTTATCGACGGGTGGCTGAATTCCGGGCGGAGAGTGGCATGCGCCCTCCGACCGAAGAGGTACGCGATTAGCGTGAAACCGCCCGTCGAGCCACGACGGCTCGTTGGTCTTCGCGGCTGGTGGCTCCACATGCTGGCTTCGCCACCGTGGAGGCGCTCCAGCCGGGCATCCTCGAGTGGGCAGGGCGGCAGCACGGGACCCTTTCCTTTCGACTGACGCAGGTGCTTTCCGGGCACGGTTGCTTCGGGAAGTACCTGCACTCGGTCACGCGGAGGGAATTGAGTCCCGCCTGCCACCACGGCGACTGCAGTGAGGACTCGGCCCAGCACACGCTGGCGGTGTGCCCCGCTTGGGCGCCGCAGCGTCGGGCCCTCACTGCAGTCATCGGAGGAGATCTCTCGCTGCCGGCCGTCGTACGCTCCATGGCCGGCGGCGAGAGCAGTTTTATCGCGGTCGCGACCTTCTGCGAGGAAGTCATCTCGCAGAAGGAGGCGGTGGAGAAGGCCCGGGAGGACGACCTCCACTCGGACCTGATCCGTCGCCGGCGAACCGGGCGGCGGAGGCGCGCCTATCAGCGCCTCATGCCGCCCTGAGTGTGGCCGCGGATGGGCCGGACGGGTTTTCCCCCCCATCTGCTTTACAGGCCAGCCGCGAGGGGGCGACGTTACGCGTGTGCCGTACGTCGCCATAATTGAGAATATATAACATCTAGAGACGGTGCCCGCTTCAGTGCAGGCAGGCGCTGGGAGGGGTCCGGATGGCGTAAGAAAGCGGTTCCCAGATCTCTTCCGTCTCAGGCGCAGAGTGGCACACCCTGTGGTTTTAGTCGGTTCGATTCCGACACACCGCCCCGCCGCAAGCCCCGGTGGGGTGAAGGCGCAAGGAGGTTTCCACACGTAAAAAAAAAGAAAAAAAAGGGTTTTCCTTTCTAGGGTGCACCTCGGCTAATAGTTCAATAGACGGCGTGCGGTTAGGTTGATTCGAAATTAATAGCCACTGAATAAATACAATCTCTTCTTTCATGAAACTATTTTGGATTGACAGCTTATTTCAACACAAATCTACTTTGCGAACAAGTAATAAATTATTTTTAAAAAAAACCCGACTGTGTCAATATCATATATATAACATGTAAGTTAAATGTACACATGTATAAAATATATTATTAATCACCTTTAAAAATTCTTTATTTTGAACCATACTCGATGTATTTTGAAAATTTTTTTTTTGAGATTACTTTTTGCTCCAAAAATCCTTGTTTTTTATTTTTTTAATTTTGATATACCCAGTGTCACTCACACAACTAAGACGAATCTATTGACACCACTCACATAAAAATACAACAAGCGGTTTAGGCTCTAAAGCTTGCTAAAGAAATATACATACACTTGAAAAACATTACCCTCCTTCTTTCACAGTCAGGTAAAAACACTGTCCACCTATGTGTAGTTTTTTTAATATGTTTAAGAATTATCTGTCACTCTTATTTTTTTTTTGCAGTAATGGACGTCTCGGGGAAGCTTTTCGTGCTATGATTTTGTATGATTATAAACGAGGTTGAACTTCAAGCAATCTTAAGAAAATGTAGAGCTGCTTTGGGGAGTCTGCTCCTGCGTTAGCAACATATTGTCTTCGTGAAACGCTGACCCCAGACCCGGCCGACCGCCAACCGCAGTAATTCACGAAAATGTCATCAGGGTAGAGTGGCGATTGCGAAAGAATAGACATATTATACATCGAGAGATATAGGCTGAATTAAACATTTGATCACAGGCAGATTCCACCATCCTGCATACACACTTTAAAGTTAGGCAGCTTGCTTCGCGATAGACACTTCATTCTCTCAACGATGAGCAAAAATCCCGTCGTGTTGATTGGTGCAAATTTATGTTAGAAAAGTTCGAAGGAGTAACTTCGCAAAACGTATCCTATATTCTTACGATGCTCTCACGAAGTAATGGGTGTTTGAAGAGGACGATTTGTCCACAAAAGATGTTCGCGGTCGGACCATGCGATCTTTTTTTTATTTTCCACTGCACACACAAGATTTAGCACTGGACACGAGGTCTTTGAACAATTTCGGCGGTTATTTTTCGACATGCCGCAAGACACGTTTTTAAATTTTTTGATGCTGTTTCACCAGCTGGTTCACCCGAACGCATAAGTGCGTTGGGATTTTATAGTTATTGAGATGTTTCTAATCGGCTGGATCCTGTGTCGCTGCGCAGAGATGTGGGCTCGCTATGCATCTTCTACCGCATTGAACTGATCCCTGTCGCCTCTTTCTATCATCATCCTACGCGACAGGAGTTTCATCCCCATCATCTAGATGGTTGGCAGTCCACAACTGTACGGTTCTCAAGAAACTTTCGGCCTCGCACAACATAACTGTGGAATGAACTTTCGCCTCCGATATTTCCAGACCAATATGACCTTCAAACCTTCAATAAAAGAGCATATTCCCTCTTAAAAAGCCGACAACGCAATTATGATGAGCCTGGTGTTGCGAGTATCCATAGCAGTAATAATCGCTTACCATCAGGCGATACGTCTGCTCGTTTGGCCGTATACCATAAAAAATGCTTACATGTGTATAAGAGGTATCTAGTCGTTGTAAAACATATTAGTTTTATTATTTGCAACTCGATATAAATAACCATCAAAGGGACTACAAGCTATCCAGTGGAAAGCCCGCAAGGAACACATTTAAGATTACAGAGGACGCTAGACAATGCGAAGTTAAGCAATATCGTAATAAGTAGTATGAAATTAATACAAGTTGCGGTGTCGCAAATATTAACCAATAGTTTCTAGTCTGACTATCTTCCTAATGCGCCTGTTCAAATACGAAAAAAAAAACGACTGCCTCTGTGGCGCAGCGGTAGCGTATGCGACTGCTGTTCTTGAGGTCTCGGGTTCGATTCCCGAGTCGGATCAAATGTTTGTATGATCTACGAATGTTTGTTTCGGAGTTTGGGTGTTTTCTATGTATGATATGTATGTATTTACAAAAAAAAAAGTATATATGTATTTAAATCAGTTCTTTAGTACCCATAATACAAGCTCTGCTTAGTTTGGGACTAGATGGCGTTGTGTGTTAGATGTCCGAAATATTTATTTATTTATATTTGGGTAGTAACTACACGTTTCGAGTATGATAGGTAAATAAAAAATGGTCCCAACTCACTGCTAAAATGTATTTGGTCCAGATACATAAGAAATAAACTGAAGGTACAGCAGGTAGAAGATATAGGCACAAGCACAACACAATACACATTTTAAGCAGGAAGATAGATCATTTGCTCGTCTAACACGACGTCACCCTCAGTAGCTTTATCTCTAGAGCTATAAGGTTCGCTCTAGATTGTGAGAAAAGAAGAATAAAGAGGTGCAAATATGTGATTTTACTCGTCATTGTAATCTTTTATACTAAGAGGCAAGTTTGCGAGGTGCTTGTGACTCGCATAAACAACCTTTAACCCGTTTTCTCACGTGGAACAATGAAAGCAATTATGGAATGGAAGTAAATGTTTAATAGTAGCACAGTTCATATCCCAGATATATAATAAATAGACGGATGTGCGCCACAGCAATTACAAAGTACGCGCTATGGGCACAGATTAATAAATAGTTACAACGTTATGTTGCGCCATGGGGGTCGACAGAGACGAAGCATTTCGGATTGTCCTACAAATTCTGTATACGTATTTTTATAACCGTCACTTGGCGGGCTCGTCGTAAACTAAAGCTAAGATTACTGGGGCTCGGTGGTCGATGGGCACGATCACAATACAAGTCGGGCCGAGTGCGATGATTATTGCCGTAAGCCTCCCGAGAGGATTCGTTGCCCACTCTGCGCTCCGTTGTCAATGTTTACCGCGCCCTTTCTACCGTTATTACTTTCTTTTTTATTTATTTCAACCTAATCCCGGTAAAGCCACAGTTTGACGGCTAACAGCGCTATTGTATCGTTTGTTAGTGAAGCTATTTCAGTTACGTGAGTTGTTGTATTGTATATTGTATTGTGAGGCACGAGGCGCGTTCATGTTGCACGTCACGCCCTTGTCATGTTAACACCGCAAGAAGTGTCACATAATCAAGCTTTTGAAAATTCGTCCACCGCCACTGAAGCAAACCTTTACATTACATAAATACCGCTGTTATACAACCACAGACGTGGGTCTAATAGCTAATTATTACTGTTTAAGCATTGAACCAAGATATATTACATATTGTACATATGCATATTTCTTTGCTTTCTTTCTTGGATTGTCGTATTTTGTGTGAGTAGTTTCAATGGATTTTTCTTAGTCGTGACAGAGACTGGTTACATAAAAATTAAAAAAAATAAAGTTAAGGATCATTGGAGCCAAAAGAAATCTCAAAAAAAAAATGTTTTCAAAATACATCGGTTGTGGGATTAAAATAAAGAATTTTTAAGTGTGATTACGAATATAATATAACTTATATTTTATATATTGACGCAGTCGGGGTTTTATTTAATAATTCATTACTAAACCTTTGAAGCAAACGATGAGGTATCATATATGTGTGTAGGTACAGTAAGGTTTTATAGTTTAAAATAACACTTATCTGCAAAAAGAGCACATAAGTCTGTGGCGGTCCGATCCTTTGAGCTGCCATAAATCACTCATACTTTCCTCCTACATTAAGGTTAGGCACATCGTGAAGACAATCCGTTCAAATTTTAAATGGATATGTTCATTTAACTACTCACTAATACAAGGCAAACAGTTTTTGAAAGCAATTTTCTGTAAAAAAAGTTGCCTCATGTTATTCACTTATCCTCCAATTTTAGTTTGTTGCAATAAAATATAGCAACGTCTGCTATCGTAAAGCCTTATACAAAATGGGTTTAACTAAGCGGATTTGCTGAAAGAAATATCTTTTAGACTACATTTATTTTGTAAGAATCTTACTGACTACAACAAAGTAAAGGGAAATTCTTTGCAATATCAAAGTAAGTTGTTAAAAATACGACAGGGGCAAGAGGAAGTGGCCGCAACCCTGGCCCCCAGAGGCGCCGCCGCCGCCGCGCCGAGCACTGCAACAGTTGGATGGGTTCACGACGATACCAAATGCGATTTGCATAAAACTATATCGTTTTCACTGAAATAAATTGCACTAGGTACTCGTAAGCAGATCTCATTTTAACAGGATTCCAACAGGAGAATGTTTCAATTCGACTGAATACTGCAAATTATTCTTTATAAAATAATTAATTTTAGTCACATGATCGTCACTCAAGATTGATTTTAAATTGGAAAAAGTTTTTCCACCTTTTTTGCTGTCAATGGACTGGCAAGCACATGCGACCGCCGTTCATGAAGTCTCTTTGAATTCAGTTTACCCTCAGGGTTGCATACATTCGATACTCGTCTTCGTCGCTCTGTGGAGAAACTAACTATTCAGGTAAAACCAGTTGAAGTACATAATAGTCGACACATAATCTTGGGAATAATAAAACCTAACAAGATGAAGGTGAGATGTTCCTTAAGATTGATCCAAGAAAAAAGAAGTAGCCTTTTTCATCATAATTGTGTTTCTCATTTCAGTCATGACAAAATTTGAAGGTATTTAAACAAGTACTGTATTATTTGAAAGCTGCATGGCATGGTATGCATAACTGTGACGACATACAAACGATTGCAGTTGCGACTGCTCGCGCCCTCCACCCGTCGCGAGTCAATTCCATGACACTTTGTAACGGAGCGTGTCGCTGTTCACGACAAACAGAACACACGAGCTCCCTGTCACCTCTATTAATAAACGCTCGTAGCATGACTTTTCATTTTCGTGCGTTATTACTTTGTTTTACAGAATATAATTTTCGCCCTCTGAGGTTTATTCCAAATATTTTGTTTCTTACCTCGACGACTAAATTCTAAGTGACGACGTTGCTTTAAATTTACTTGGTTACACATGATATTTTCTATTAATTACCTAGGAGAAACTGTTTGCTATGCACTGTTTGACTTAATTAATAATTTTATAAAACGTATGTATGTAAACATAAGTAAATATATGTAAACTTATGTAAACATAAGTTTTTGACATTCAATCTCTGAAGCATAAAATTTTAATGAGTATGTGTGAGGCTGCGCCTGGGCAAACGTAGTGTGCGACGTCCATAGGCCAGAGTGCGACTACTTGTGCAAGAAGGCTGGCAGAAGCTGTGAGCAGTGAGCAGCCAAAAATCGTTCAGAGTGGCGTGCAGTGCAGACTAGGCGTATATTGTGTCCTTTCTGTTATATTGACTACAAATTCAAACAATCGTAGGCCTGATCACTGACAAGTAATGGTTCCTCAGATTTACCGCGCCTAATATACGCCACGGTACAATACTATCTATGTGCTCCGGTCTAATCTAGAAATCAAGACTGCCTAAAACTGCTTATAGGCTAAGTAAACAAACGTGATTTTTTTATAGAATACTGGGTAAGCGAGCAGACGTATCGCCTGATGGTAAGCGATTGCAAGGGGGATGGAGGAAGGGGTTGGGGTTTGGGCACCGGTATTCTTACTCACTGAGTGCAACACAGCGTTGTTTCACATCGTTTTCTGTGAGGCTTCCTACCTGTGAGGTATCACTCCGGTCGAGCCTGCAATTCATGCTAAAACGTGGCTCTTCCACGGTGAATGCTAATACCGTACAAACTACAGTACAAAGCAAGCAGGTAGAATAGTTGGCCGAGCCGCTCACTAATCCATTTGATATTGATTCGCAGCTCACGCTCGTTAATGCATGCTCGTCGTGTACAGAGTCGTTCTTTCTGTTTAATGCGTCCCTCGTCGAAGCGGCCCGCTCGCTCTGCTGTCGGCAATGTAAACAATACCGTGCCTATACAGACCGGCCGGGCCGTGCCGACATAGGCGCAGCGCAAACTTCCAAAATTCAATGGTTCCGTGACGGCTCGCCACATCTCAACGTGCAATAAATTAATTTCAAACATCGGGACGGTAAATCACATTGGCTCAGCGACTAAAGCTCGGTACGAACTACAGCTAAAAATATTTCGCTACATTACCGGCTATTCAGTCCCCAACATCTGAAATATGTAAAATACTGCACAATTTGTTTTACATAAAGGGTTAAGTACTGAGGGCGGGGCCGTTTCACTCACCTGCGACGCGATAATTGATATTTATGCAAACAAGTTCATTTATAATACAACAAAGCTTTTCATTTCCAAGCAAGAATCTCGATGAAGCAATATGTATGTAAATGTCTCGGAGGTTTGTATGTTTCCACTCATTTGGAGGCTGAGCAATTTGGACATATTTCAGCGGGTAATTTTTATAGGATCGTACGCCGGAAATAAGGTTAGGCAGTGAGAACGAAAATAACAAGGGTTTTTTGGCGCAGCTCCGCCATGAAGGCGCGGTATTTCCGGTTTAGGCAATGGCGAATAATTGAGGCGAGAGTCGTTCGTCGAGCTACTTAATGAAATTGGTTTTCTGAAGTATTGAATATAAACGTCACACATTCATAAAAACAAATATGTATCTAAATAAGCAGACATGCGTAAGTTTGTTATTATCTGTATGTATGGAATAAAGAAAGTTTACTTTCAATGATCTTCCAGTTCGAGTGCACGCTCTGCACACGCAGCACTGTCTATTGTAATATATTTTGCATAATTAATACGCCTTTCTTATCTATGTAGAAATTTGTCGAGTCACAAGCCTGGCTGTCGCGCGCAGCCCCTCCCCAGCGCACAGATAACGTTACTTTTGTGCGCCGAGGGCTCTATATCTAACTCTAAAATAGAGCAATCGATAGGGAAAGAAACAAAATCGCATCTCCCTGTCGGCAGTGATATGCGATTTCTTATCAGAGTAGTATCAAACCACCGACGATTTGATACTACTGCGACAAAAATCGAACAATATAACCCGAATATTTGAGTATAACGACCATTTGCGGCACTCCAACGGAATTTCGTCGCTTGTCTCTTGGTGCAGCCCCTTGGTTAGAGCAATAATATAATCTCACCTATTAATACGAAGACACATAGTTAACTTATAGCGGTACACGCGATTTTATTTCCATTGTAGCGGAAAAATAAGGGGTCAGGTTTTTTTATGAAGGGGGCAAACGACGAGACGACAGCAGTATTCCCTGATGGTAAGCGATTACCGCCGTCTGTGGACACCCGCAACACCAGAGGCTTCACAATTGCGTTGCCGGCCTTTGGAGGATGGGGAGGGGACGAGCCTCCGGTATCCTCACTCACTCAGTGAAACACAACGCAAGCGCTGGTTCACACTGATGTTCTGTAAGGCCATAGTATCACTCTGGTCGAGCCGGCGTATTCGTGACGAACGTGGCTTTCCCCCGGTTTTAAGTTTGTTAATCGACGACAGCACACCACCGATTGCTGGATATTCGGTCATTTTAAAGAGATTCATGTATAAAGTCCAGAGAATGAAATGGAACCTGAGCGAAGAAATATATTTATAATTAAAAGGCAATGAAAATATTGTACATGTCGATAAAATGGCGTTAGAAAGCATGTGATCAGTAATACGACTACGAAATAAGCTATTATCAAAAGTATACGAGAAAGTCTTACACGAGCAAGTGTCATTACTGTACCCTGTAGTGTTGTCCCATCGCTGGTTATGGGCGGACGTATAGCCACAAACATATAGAGCGCCGATATTAAAGGACGCCTCAATTAAGATGCTCCTAAACGTTCGGCATGCAAACCGCTCTGCTTATATCAGAGAATATTACGGACGCGCTGAGCGCCTGCTAACCAGCGGCAAGTATTAACGTTTTATTATTTGGATGGTGGCCAAAATTGAGAAAATATGCCCGCTACATACGGGAAAAAACCTAAACCGAGATAAACTGAATCGTCTATGATTCAGCAACAACCAGTTTCGTTTCAATTAAATGCGATACAGAACTGTGACAAGCAGATCGTGTTTTTGAAACAGCAAAAAGATTAAACATTTAGAAATTGAATTCGGAGGCAGCTTTTTAGTCGTCAATTTCCCGTTGACTGCGTACGACCGCATAGACCGTCCATATCGTATTTAATAGATTTTCCCTTGCTGGTGGAGCACTATTCACTTCGCCACTATAGTTTTTGTGCGCTTCTTCCTCTTAAACAAAATAAATAAAATAGAATATATTTTAACCTTATAACGTGCGATCTAAATTTGAAATATATGTAGATACGTACAGTGTTCAGCGGAAGAGAAGCGCTATAGTGACGAATGATTTCGAACAAAAAGGCAGCAAGTGGTGATTCTAAAGAAGCTAACCAATGCGTAAGAACGATAGATACATATTTAACACTTTAAATTATACAGTAACAAAGCGTACAATAACTTTAGAATGGACAAAGGAGCCTTATCACTTACAGCTATTTTATTCGCTATTTCTATCTAGCAATATTCTATGGACTGGATTCATTTGAAACTGTTGCTAGGGTATAGAAAAGTACGACTAATAAATAATGTGTCATCCTATGACTTTTTATTATCATACATAAACTTTACACATCTAAAATAATACAAAATAGTTATACAATACATAAGTTACATTAATGTTCTATTTCTTTCTTTCTTTTCGTTCTTTAGTTATTATTTTCACGGTAGTTAACGCGATCACTTATTTAAAGGTATTACATACCTCTGATTTACCTGACGTTTCGTCCAGGTAGCACTGGACGTGGTCACACTTTAAATAGGTGATAGCGTTATTTCCCGTGAAAATAATTATTATATTATTACTTAGTAATGATGATATAATATTCAACTTTGAGAGACAGATAATGCTCATACAACATAGTTTTGAAGGCAGTAACGGATTGCGCACAAGTAATGGAAATTGGCAAGGCATCTCATGAATATACAGATCCTAGGGAAAAGGATTGGGATAAAAATTGGTAGAATGCCTTTGGTATTTCCAATCTCCAGCTTTCAAAAAAATCTCAAGCATTTCAAATGTGTGTTATGAAGAAACCCAGAATTTTTTTAAGCCAAACAGGCGTTCACGAATTAAATAAAATATTATACAGAAGTGTAGGAACATGAGTATTGAGTGTGAGAAATTTATGAAGTCGAAATATAAATCGAATGCGAACATTTTGGAGACGCTTGAGTAACTTGAGTTTATCAAGGTATATTTTGGTGAGGTCCAGGTAGCCGACGTCGTCAAGGCCGAGAATAGGAAGGCAAAGGAAGGAAGGAGCGTTTGTGAAAAGGTACTTTTAGTCGCTGTTGGAAGAAACTTTTGTAACCTACATAAATATCCTTCTGCTTGTCTCCCTAGTACAAAGGCAGGTTATGCATTTTGGAGATGTCCCTTTGTCTAATCCAATGACTGCTAGAAGTATAGAGTTATTTTTCTCTTACCGTACAGTAGTTCTCTACAATTTCTTCACGTTGTCACCTCTTGTATGATCACACGGAGAAATGGTATTACAATAATTATGTTTTATATTAATCACTGCAGGAACTTTTAGGGCGCGACCAAATAAAACAATTCTCAAAGAAATGCTTATTAAATATAATAACTTTCTTTTGCTTATTAAATATAATAGCTTTCAGTAAACAAATATTGTTAGACACTTGTACATTAAATCTTGACTATAACTATAATATCTAGAGTGTTGCTATTTTGTAGATATGTTAATGTCAAATCATATCCAAGTAATCAATAAATTAGTCCAATCACTTTTAAAGAGAGACTGCGATATCTTGAAACACATGTAATAAATAATAATTCCGATCCTCCCCAGATACTTTTGTACATTACCGCAATGTGCGCAGGGAGAGACGACCGAGTCTTCTAAAGTGAGTGGTTCGAGGTCTGGGACCTCTACTCCTACTTTTTTATGAGTGATTTTTTTCGTAAAGCTATTTATTCATTTACTAAAGATCTGTGGAGGAACGGGTATCATGTCCCTCCAACACAAAGAGGGATCTTCCGACCAGGCGAAGTGATCATGCCTGGCGGGCCACTGCCCAACGGTTTTTCTTGGGAATTTGTATATATGTTAATCGGCGCGAAAACTTCTATTGCGCGATGCAGGATTGGTAGCTTCCTCGTACACTACATTACTGCATTTTTTAGTGTATCTTTGGTAGATGGCGTAGTCATATGTATATGTTGCCGCTGTATATGGTAGTCGCCACAGATCATAAAGAGTATGGTTGGGATTAGAAGTTCTTCAAAACATGAATATTTTAAAACAGGTAAACACCAATCTACTTGCATCGAATGCCTGTGACACAACCGTCAATAAAGAAAGAAAAACATGCATGTATTCCATACAGCATGCTTGCAAACTAACACAAAGGTTACGTTACGGACAAGTGCACACAACTGTGTTGGTGGATCGGCGCTGGTGCGGCAATAACAACGAGAAATCAACGGAATCTTTATATTAACTGTAGACCGCGCACAGGAACCCCCCGCCACCTTATGTATGTTTGCAACATTAAACACACAATAAAATGGAACTTCTTTTCAGAAATGTCAAGTATTGTTAAGAATACACAGTACACAATTCAAAAACTTGCACAGCACAGCAGATGTTTTCGTACCATTTTTTGGGAAATTAAGAACAATTATAAAACTAGGCATAATACTTTCAGACATACTTTTAGCTGGTTGTTGGACATATTACAAAATGTATAACCATATTGACAATATCTTGGTAAGAACTAGATTTCCATGTACAGCAGACCAGCAGTTTTCACAAAGTCAATTTATTTTATGGGCGAATCTCAGTTACGAGGAAGAAAGTGTAATGAAAATTGTAAAGCAATTTCTTCATGCAATCATCATATACTTAATATATTAGACATAAAATAATATCTTTCATGATAAAGGAACGGTAAACATTGATTTGAAAACACCGCTCGTAGCTGTGTACTGCATACGTAAAAGAGCTTATCCGCGGGGACACTCACACGTTACAGTCGCAAGAACACAAAGGTATTACTCCTTGTTATCTTTCCTTTATTTGTACGCACAACGGAACTTGTTTATTTTATTACATTTATGTTTATATTCCCTTTTGGTGCGCTATATGAAAATGTCGGGATGTCACCTGTTTTAGTACATTTTGCCATTTAGTCGTATAACGTAATAGCTAAATGCAAATTTATGATTCAAACCGGAAATGTTATTATTTAAATATGTAGGGACGTCCTTTAAGCAAGACAAGAAAGTCTTAAAACAATACTAGTATATTGACATAACTAGGATCAGAAATATGGGCCACGGCCAATGTCACCAGCAAGCAGGACACGCCACGAATCTCAAGAACAGGTAAACTGACTAGGATTGTTAGGCCCTTCAATAACATGATGAAGATAAAAAAAATGCACCACGAGGGAAAAGAAACACTTTTGTCTATTTATATTTTCTTCTCCTATGCTTAGTATATTCATTTGTACCAATTCGCCTTCAATGAGATCTTAAGATGTCCATTGCTTTTAAAGGTCGATTATCTTCTGACTTATTGGCAACACACTGACTTTCCTTTTCCTTAAGTTACTTTTAATTTCCTTAATATAACAATATGTTTGGCGTAATGTCTAAATTCTAAGAACCCCTTTCACTGAATTAGAAACTATAGCGAAGGACACAACTATAGTTGCTTTGTATGCTAAGAATTCTGAAATCATTTTTAAAATAACAAACGAATTTACCGGATGGTTTCAATTGAATAAGAAAGTAAACTGAACTTTGCCTACAAACGAGAACTTTTTGCTGCGGTCATCGATTTTACTATGCTTATATAAATTCGAAAGTAAGTCTGTCTGTCTGTTGCGCTTCAATGGATTAAACGCTGCAACGATTAATAAAATGGAGGTATTTTAATTCTTGAAGAAGGACATACTTTTTACTGCGAAATCCGACATACATGCAGGCAGAAGGCCGTAGGCAAAAGCCAGTTGACTTTAAAAACAAGATCAGTCACACGTTATATGACACAGTTTCGCTTTGAGTAGTCGGTGGGCGGTACTATGACAGCGTGACGGATGATACATGCGACTTACGTTTAAAGAGAGAGCTCAACTTTATTTACTTAACTTATGACGAAGGTCTTGTAAAACCCGGAATTCCCCAAAAAATTGACGACTTCACATTATTGATCAGCTACACTTTTTGATTTTGCATAGGACAAGATCTTTACACATTTGGTCTTTAGGGTGTAATTATTCTTACGGTTGGGCATAAAGCAGATAGTTTTCTGTTGAAAGTTGATACTTTATAGTGTATTTATATACGTGACAAAATTTATAACACAAAATGGAAACAAAGTGAAAACAAAATTATGCTATAAGTATATATAAAATATATATGTATATCGGTTGTCTAGAGGCGTTGTGTGTCAGGTATCTGAGATATTATTACGATATAAGATTTACAAAAAAAAATACGTGGAACTTTATAACAATCTTTAGCATGGAACATGGAAATTTTAAACAATTGTAAAACGATATTAAAAATGGAGTATTTTAGAATATTGTCAAATATGTAAAAAAATATTACCCAAGGAAACTTCGTTTTAAACTTTTTTCCATTAGGCAACACCTTTTGTCTGATAAAGAACATTTGGTTATAAGTCCTAGCGTATTGAAAGGACCGCAAGTATTACCGCCATTGACGTCACAATGACTCTTCATAGTGCATTGTGTTTCCGGCTCAAAGATTCAGAACACAAGATCATATCGATCCTCCTAGTGGTGGGACTCCGCCGTGAGCTAACTTTCAACTATTATCTACGTAAAGACGTTATTCCTTGTATGGATTGACTTACCTATTCACGGCAGAACTTGCCAATCCCGCTGAGGGAAGACCCTCAGTGGGATTGGGTCCAACTATGTGGAGAACTAAATATAGTCGAACGGTAAACTTAGCCTTACTTCTGTCCACATGTAGCCTCCAGCTGTCCATTATATTCTACTTGTTGAGTTCCACTCAGAATTACTCAATTTATAAGCCCCATCTTGAGCTCTAAGTGAAAACATTTTATCTCGGACAAAAAGTAATTATCCACCAGAGACCGCGACAGACCACTCTCATGAATAATATTGCCACGCGATGTTTCATCACGGTGTACTTAAGCCCGATATTTTTATAGGCATAGCCTATTTTAACTACAATAATATTTATACAGAATGCTTCAACAAAGTTTTTATGACTTTGGAGACTGTACTTAAGTTCATCATGTCCCCCGAAGTCTTGTCTCGAGGTATTCAAGTTTATTCCCACCACACATCTAATCTGTTCTAAGTTATATATTTATTAAAGATATTAAATATTCCTTCCTTTTTTATCCAATACACACAGTTAAATGTTCTAATCACACTAATGAAGAAAATTCTTTATTAGGGTTGTCAGCTTTTTAGGAATTAAAAAAAAAAGCTGCAGTTTGAAGTTCTTATTGTTTATAAATGTAGAAAAAAAAACAGTACTGTTGAAAGAGTCTTAAAATCCAAAATTTTATAAAGCTGTAAAACAGTAAGGTTCTAGAACATAAAATATTTTCACTTTTGATGGTATCTAATTCAAGATTTCCTGGAGGATGGAATAAAAAACAAGGCATTCGAAACTGTCATCTGTCAATTATAATTTTACATTTGTCAGGTTGTTTAAAATTGAAGTTTGTCTGGAATCCATTTCCTCTTCTCCAATATTGACTTTAATAGTTATAAATGCTAGTGCGCAACAAATAACAGATTATTTAAATCATTTGGTTTTCCAAAAAGTATAGAACAAGATGAAGTCTCCATTAACAACAGTCAGGTTAAAGTTGGCGGCGTAAGGGGTACTACGGGTTAAATACATCCCTTAAATCGCGGTTTTGAACTCCCCAACATATACCTCCAGTCATAATGTAAACTGAGAAACAGTGAAGTAGAAAATACGGCATAACGTTGCCGGGGACGGTGGAGATAAAACAAGAATGTAAGTTAAGTGTAAAGTAAGGTCTGAACAAACGAAATCAAATATGCATGGAGCGAAGCGTCCCACGTCTCCGACAAAGGCAAGAAACTATAGTCTCATGAAAACATAATTCAATTAGAGGTCGACGTACCTCGCCGCGGCCGCTGCTCGCGGTGTTACTATAAAATTCGTTTTGGTGGCAAAGGCAACAGTCTATTGTCAACAGGCCCTCTTGGGGCATGTACACTCAAAATAATATTATATTTCAGTTTCACGTAGTATGGACCCGCCATGGAAATTCATTTGTATATCTGTTACTTTAAAACTGTTTATAAATACAGAATGACTGGTAACAAACTGTGGTGTGATAGCCATAATTTCAAAGAGAAATCACTCATATGCACATAATATTACATAATATAATAATACAGTTTAATTATCCTTTACTTATTTAAATTTCAACATCTCGAAAATCACAAATTTCAGAACGGTTTTAGGTACCGCCTTCACATTTGCGTTTGTCCAGCATAGTCATTGACAAACATGTGAAGTGACTGCATGGTTAGTTATAATGCAGTCACTGACCATTTAATGACTTAAACCTGACATAGTTTTCCTGTGTTTATTATCAAACACACTGTCAGTGGATATGCAATCGTTGGTGTGCGATAGAAGTGTGTAGAAATTACAGAGGACGATCTAAATCAACAAAAAAAGTTACCTATCATCGTTCAGAACCATTGTTTTGTATCTATTACAGCAAACAAAGCCACAAAATTATTTCTAAAATAAATAATTATTGTAGCAGCGATTTTGTGTTTTATGCTGGTGTTGCTAGTTTATGAAGTCAAAACTCCCGCATAAAAATGTGGCCGGCGGAATTGTTTATTTAAAATAGTTGGTAGTTATTTAACACGCTACGAATTTCAAATAATTTGTTTAATTCAAAATGGCTGCCGCACCATTTTCTTAAATGATACTGAATTAAATGATATGGGTATCGTGTAAGGGTTTTTAGGTACTACTATGCCACCGCAACATTTAGGTAAAACATCACCATTCTTTTTTTTTTGTGTCGGTCAATAAGACAGTTGAACGGATTGAATGTATCTTATATATTTTAACAGGCTTAAAGAAATATAATTACTGGCTTTCAGGAAGCTGGCAAAGGAGGTTGATAAACACATTGATTTTTTAGAAATCAAAGGCCCTTATTCTACTATATTACTACCGACAATAATGTCTTGTTATATGGCTGATGTCACATTGCAAGGGAATCAAAATCTACAGGGCACTTCCCGTGAACTCAGATTCTTAAAATTTGGTGTGAAGCAACGTCTTATAGCACAGATAAGGGGTAAATTGCGAAAATCATAAATTTTTATTTACATCATATAATAAGCTGTATATGCTGCAAATTTTTGACACTCAGAAGGTAATCAGAACCTACAGGGTAATTCCCGTAAACTTAGAATCTTGGAATTTGCTACGAAGCAAAAAGCAGGTTTGTACGGAACCCTTATAGCGCGAGTCCGACTCTCACTTGGCCGGGCTTTTTTTTAATTTATTACTTTTTGCTCTTAATAACCATTTATTTTTGCCCAGTTTATTAAGTTTTCTACAATTTTGGTACAAAGAGTACAAATACGTACGATACTTGCAATTTGAAAGAAAAAGTATAAAGCTACTAAAATTGTTAGATTTGAGATATGGTAGGCGACTACAGCCTCTTGAAGTATCTAGGTCGACTTTACTAGTCACTTTACCGAATAAATATTTTAAAGTAACCCATAGTGAATAGAAATCATAACTAAAAAGGTAAGTCGGTTAAGTACCAAAATAAGTTCTTCCTGGAGGTTTTCGTGTAGTAAAAACATCTAGTCAAACACTCAAAATAACATTTTAACTCGGAACATGGTGCCACATGTCTCGCGTATCCTCCAGTACCTGACTCGACTATTCCAAGAAGCAATGTTACCTTTGTTTCTTATGTCAAAGTGTTCCTAGTTAAAAAAACATTAACTTTTCATTCCATTTTAAGTTTTAGCTAATATAATCATTACACGAGTGCCTCATTGGTCTATTGGTTAGCGTATGCGACTGCCGATCAAGAGGTCTCGGCTTCGATTTCCGGATCGTACTGCTGTTGTGTTTCTCGTACAAGAAATTCTTAACCCGGAGTCCGAAGTATGTTGTTTCCAGCTCGTATCTCTGTCGGTCGGTCCGTCGGTCCCAGTTGGCATGAACTATGAGCTATGGAAATCGTTATTGGAAAATCAGTGTCCTCAAATACACTGACAACGAGTCAAACCTTCGAGTTTGGTACACCATCTGGATTGTGCAAGTCCGATGCCAGGTTAAACAGGTTGAACTCGTAGCCGACCCCAAATAATTTATGGAATAATAAAGGCTAGGGAGATGATGATGGTAATGAATGTACTTATGAACTTCAAACTCAAAATATTAACTCGTTACCATCAAAACCAACGAAGAATTTTAATATAAATCATCCAGTTGAATAATTTTCAAAGCACCTATTGAAATCTCATTTTCATAGAATCGTTATAGCCTGAACATGCTTCTGGAGAGATTATTCCAGAGATCCTGATGGTTTAAGTGTTCATTGGCCTTACCTATATAGCCGTTTATGTAAGAACGGCTCCGAAATGTGTGGCATTTTCCGACTTAGTTTAATAAACTGCTTAAGTTATAAAATAAGCCTGCTCTTCTTATTGTTCAGTCCAGACACAGACGGAGTTATATCCTATGTTTAAATGTAGAACAATGTTTTAAAAATGTCACAACGTGTCGAGAACATATGATATATTCATTGCGTACATCGTTTCACTAAAATATTGAATAGCATCGCACTGAAATATGACCGAGACATATTGAAATCTGTACTATAACACTTTATTTCTTACTTACCGTGGGAGAGCCACGCTTCGGCATGAATGGGCCGGCTCGATCGGAGTGATACCACGGCCTCACTGAAAACCCGTGTGACACAGCGCTTGCGCTGTATTTCACCGAGAGAGTGAGGATACCAGAGGCCAATAATTGAACCGCCTTGTTTGTTTATGGTGGCTATATTTATTTCCTAGGAAGAAATTAACGCCTAAAATAGAACATAACACCTGATAAACCAGTTGTGGACTCATATTTACCTAAATATAATGGTAGTAGTTTTGTATCACCTAAATTATCATTTTCAAATTGTTAATAATGTTCAATATACATAAAATAGAAAGTGTTATTGATGTGGAAAGGAGATTAAGAAACAAATGGTAAAGATGGTTAATGAGGCGCTATCAATTCTTGAGAAAATTTAGTGCAGCGTAAACAAGTAATATAAATATTGAATCTATATTTATTTTTTACAACACTGTGGGGGAATAGTAAACCACTGTTTATCAGACAGCATTACAAAAACACACATCACTTGATAGTGATGTGTGTTTTTGTAATATATACGTGTGTAAGGATAGTAATGATATTACTATCCTTACACACGTATGGCTGCCAAGCGCCGACGGTTAACTTATGATGCTCTTCGCTACTAATATTCTATAAGCACATCGCTCAGCGTCAACTCGGGCCACTTTTGTAAATTGAACTATGTGAGAGCTAGTAAACATTCGTCTCCGGGCCCTGCTCCTGCCCACTCGCATGAGAACGATGTTAACGACGTTAAAGAACTACGCGGTCAGTTTTTTTTTGTTTTACAAAAGACAACTCCCGCATTAGGAATATAAATTCCCATGTCGCGGGGATCTTTTCAAACATACATGAAACACAAAGTACACCCAGATTTAGAACAACAATTTATGGATCACACAAAGTGTTGTTCCATGTAGGATTTGAACCCACAACACTTGGCGCAGTAGGAAGCGGTGTGGCGACCACTGAAACCACTAGGCCAAACGTGTAGCTTAACCCGCTTATAGCTCAGATATAAAGAAAACCTGCATGTTATTTTATAGTCAAGTCTTATTATATATCAGACATGGTCCAAACTATTCAAACGTCTATACATATCATAAAGAGGTGTCTATCAAATAACAAAATCTTTACTTTGCAGCGATTATGCAATAGGTATAAGTACAACAAACATTACGGCACATGGACATTACACGGGATACCTGAGCCTCGCTATAGATGTACCCACAGATGCGTCTTCAGCAGGTTCTAATGGCTCATTGAACATGTATCGGACTCACTGCAGCGGACGTGTATACTGCCACTGCACCACCGAAGCAGTCAACACAAAGAAACAACTATTAGTTGTGTGTTCCACTGTCAATTAAATAATATAAAATATAAAGTTTCAATTAATTTATTCAATTATTTGACGGTAACGCTATCATAATTCAAAAATCTATCTGCATTTTAAATATTACACCCGGATATAGCACTGGATATTTTCCGTGAACGACTCTCTAACTTCGAAAAGGATTAACTCAGTATTCATGTTTTATTCGTAGGAACTGTTTGTTTTTGTAAACCATAATAAAATTCTCTTCCAGCAAATCTTCAAAGTGAATAGAGAAGATATAAACAGCAAGAGAAAGTCGTGTATTGACACCATAGTTTATTTTATTACAAAACGCCCAACTATATCAGTGGCAAATCGCACGTTGAAATTATGCGATAGTTCTTAGGGGGCATCCAACAACATACAACATTACATCGAATATTAATTTCGAAATATTCGAAACACTCGTGATAGTACCTGCTATATACCTATATACGCGTTATAGAACCTGGTACGTATATTCGTTAGTGCGATCTGTGTAACAATGAACACCTAGTATGTGAAGCTCATATAGCTATACATTTTAATCAAATTTGTATAAACTATATTAGCCAGATAATAAAATTAGTAATTTTTGGACGTCTCATTCATTTATAGCGGTTCAGTAATTTAGGCGCTACGGAAGAACATAGAACATTCTTAGAGCTAAAACTAATTCAATTCCTTTTGGTTTCACCGCAGTCGGGTAAAAATTGTAAGTTCGGAAAAAAACTTGTAAACGCTAATGTAACTCCTTCACTGTTATTGTTATTGTCATTATTATTGTCATACCACATTATTATCCTCATCTGTCTCAAATGTTGAATTACATATACAATACGTTTGTTTGTAAAAACCTTCGAAGTGATCGCACCCGTAGACCCATAGACTACTAGAAGCTGATAAATTACTGAACCATCAGTTTAAAAAGAAGCAAAAATAAAAGGTGAACTAAATGGAGCGGCGCGCGTGTCGTGAAGCACGCAGCGCAACTTGCCGCTTAATGTACTTTTATCACTGTATAAAGCGGTGTAACGGGCCTCGCACTCATCAATCCCGCAGATTGGTTCCTGCGCGTGTACTACAGCTAGCGCCGGTAATCGGCCACAGGTTTGATTGACGAGCGGGACAGCCTCAACTCCCTATCCTCCCCTGCGCTCAGCCTCCACCGCTCAGCCTGAAACTCAGCAGTCAACCCCAAGTTCCTCACCTTTGTCCGAACGGACATCAAATAACGCGATATAATTTTTACGCAATAACTGTTTAATACATTTTTCTCGACATTTATGAAAATAGATTTGAATGATGGGAAAAGAAAAGTATCCCCTGCGTCGTAACTCGGCTCGTTCTCAGATAGCACTTTTTTAAGAAAACATTAAAATATATTAAGGCATAAAAATACACAAGGAGCTAAACCACAATTTTATTGCACGAAAAAATCTGTTAAATTTCTTCATAAAACGAGTACCGCACGTAAGCCGAGATTAGACTTCACAATTACTTGCGAACGTGGTGAAATATGAGACCCATCAAAACGTTCCCCGCCTTCCACCGCGGCTCTCTTAAATCTGGCGTAACTACATGCAAAGTTTCACTTTTTGTGGAAAACTCAGACGCTATATACGAAACTTCAATGTCATTACTTGAAAAAATCTTACCTTGTTTCAGTTACTTATATTTGTTAAGTTTGTTACAATTTTACATGTTTACCTCTTTTACACGTCATCGTTATGTTGGTATCGAAAAACAATGCATAAATTAATGAAAACATGTAGCCAAGCATAACTGTCTTACGAAACATCCCTTCAAAACACTTTATAAGAGATATATAGTAATAGTATTGTAACAAAAGAGGATTACATAGCACTGTATACCCCTGACTCCCAAAACAGCGTTAGCTGTGTGTAGGGAGTCAGTTACTTTTAAAAACGGGAAGAACGATTATTACAATATAAAGTGGACACATTAAGTTGGTTTATTTAGAAGTATGTGTATGGGTATGAGTGTATACAAGCTTCCATTACTTCACTATTGGTAGAAGGTTTTCAAAGTCATCAAATTCAAGTTCCTCAAGCCACAATTTAATAATCTGTTTTATTATAAAATTGTTAAAGTTTTTATTTCCATAAGTTAAATTTAGTTTATTGTGCAGTCTTTTTTTACGTGTGGAAACCACCTCGGGCCTTCCACCGAGGATTGCGGCGGGGCGGTGTATCGGAATCGAACGGACTAAAACCACACGATGTGCCACTCTGCGCCTGAGACGGGAGAGATCCGGAAACCGCTTTCTTACGCCATCCGGACCCCTCCCAGTTATTGTACAGTCTTGGTGAAAGTTTACTGTAGTGCTGTTGCGCAAACTTACTTGCTACCCTTGGAATTAGACATTTTTTATCCTTATATCTGATAGTTTTAAAAATGGGTACATAAAGTTTGATAGATAAATAGTATTTTTATATGGTAAGAAGATGAGCTTTCTTATATACTAAATGTGTAAGGTGACGGAACAGTAGATACAGACTAACTTTGAGGGCGACACGTTGTGCCCTTTGCAGTTCAATTGAACGAGTCCTGGCCGCTGAACTCCATGAGCATATACAATACGTAACCACACATTCTGCCAATACTTTGTAAGTTTGGATCATAAGTTTAGAATCTTCTCTTCTGCATCATTCTCAATATTTATAATATATATGCATCATTATTCTGAAACCAAATCTAATGAACAAATTATTTAGTAGAACCTTATCGCTAGGTATGGTAGACGCTTCTACAATTTTCATGGACGCGATCACTCACATAATTACGAAGCAGACTACAACATGGCTGTCGAAGGTGTATTAGCATAATCGCGTATATCACCGAGGGAGGACGCCGATCCAGCGTTTCGCAAACTGAACCAGCGCTGATTACACACCCACCGCACATTTATTAAAGCCGTTATCCTATCGTCATTATAATCTAAATATTTAATGTCTCCAGAGAAATACGCCAGCCCACGATTCGCATTCTCTTTATTCGCTTTAATATAAACAAAACGGTATGAGAGCTTTGGCAGATTGTCCCATGAACATCAAAAGTGCGCACTTATTGTAAAAAAATTATAAACCTCAAAAAGCAAATACGAACGGGCTCACTCCAATTTGCAGAGCGGCTCGCAACCGTCGCTCATCAAATCCAGATGCCTGCCGTCTCTCTCTATCTCTCGCTCTCGAAGTAGAAACAACAAACAATAAGTAAATACTCCCTCATAACAGGATTGTGAGCAACTTTCGCCAACTTTGTCTGTAATCTTCCATCTCGTTCGATGTTTCCCAGTGTTTAGTGACTCAAACAACTTCTCTCTAAAATAAAACAACCAAAGTATCATTTATTTCACAGCGCGGCGCGCAGGTGCGTCTGCCATTCACCTCACACTAGATACGATATTATTCGGCAACCTTACTAGGATATAAAGAAATTAAGAGAGAGAATATTATGTTCTTTATTCCATTATTAGGAGATTAATATTGAGACTATATTGTTCAAATCAAAAATATCACAATTTACAGCATTCCTCTAATGTTTTGAGAATGGTTGTTCCGGTGATGGAACAGCAAATAATAAGACAGCTAGAAAGATATGGCCATTACCATAGTTGTGAGACAGGAGATAAAAAGTAATTGGTATGTATGTCAGGTCCATGCAAAAGACGCTGTAAACTGGGTCTGTGGGTCACGGCGGAGCGTGGGACGCACGGTTCGGGCGAGCCTGGAGGGCGGGGGAGGTGGTAGTCCGCATAGGCATTGCGCTCGGCCCGCGCGGTGTCCGCGTCGCTACCTGAAGCGTTGACACAGTAAAATGCCATTTTCTACTCACCGCTGTTCTACTAAAAACGGTCGCGACCATCGTTAATACTACAAACACAAACTATCTCCAACCATCCACAAAGAACTGCATTAAAATCAATCGTTTTGTTTGTAAGAAAAAATCCGTTTTTATTTCACAAAATCACAAGAATGACACAATATGAATTACGCAATAGAAATATTGTGTGATTCAATTCTATGTAGTCTTAATAAGTTTGGACTTTCTAGGTCACCTGGAACTGGGTTAGAACTTTGATCTATAGGTGAGTCAGTGATAAAAGTGACGATTTTTAGACGTTAATATCTAAATAGCCCTTTGAGGTGTGTTTATGTCATCATCAGGCAGATTAGAGTCACTTTTTCAGTCTTTGAAATTAGAAAAAGAAAGAAAGAGAAACATAATAACAGTTCATAGTCTACTATAAGCATTACAATAGCAAATATTCATTAGATTCCTTTTGGATGAGTTTCAGTCACAAAAAGTATGCACTACTTTATACGAGTTACAATTAACAAGTTTTATCATTGAAAATGGTTAGGAGATTCATTTCCTATGAGACGGAAATTTGGCTATGTCTTCGAATATAACGGAGGAATTGATGTAAGAGAGTATCAAAAGTCGCAAAAATTTAATGAGAAACGCACATGTGTAGGAATTTTTAAAAGTTTGTTGGTATTATTTTACCTTGACAATACACAACATCTAGCCTCTGTTTATGTCAATTTAAGATTTTTATCTGTAGCTTCAATTTAACGTTCATAAATGTCACTTAGTGTCTGATTTGAATAAATGATTTTGAATTAGAATTTAAGAAAAAGTCACAAAAAAGGTGGATTTTGAAAAATGTGAAAGCATTTCTGAAATCGATTGATAATAGCGGTCTGTAAGAGGACCCTGAAATATGTCAAATTCAAGAAACTTATGTTTATAAACATTGACGTGGTATATGTTCCTAAAATTGCTGTGTTGTGTCTGTTCAAAAGAGAACTCGCAACTGCAACCCGAAGGAGATTTGCACAAATAAATAAGGTATAACACCTTTTATTTTTTCAAAACTTCTAGAGTTAGTTTCGATGCCTGCGATGCGATTGCGGGAACGGCCAAATCAAGGATTTCTTATGTAAGAGGGGCAGTGGATACTAATTGCACTTCAACACGATTCTGAAGCCAGTGTAATTCCAGTCTCCAGCATAATTAGATAATAATCCTGTTTGTAGGACCATGCAACTAATCAATTAGTTAGATTAGATCTTGTAATATATTTAATTAGATTCAATGGCTCTCTGATACATTTATAGACATGGACGTTGGGCGTAGCTGCGTACAAAGTTAGCATATGTTTCGTGTGTGCTATGATAGTTCTATTTTATTTATTTGTATTTGTTTTTTTTTTATTTATTTATTTATTTGTCTTTATTGCATACACATAGTAAGAAACGGTACAATAGGAACAGTCACAAAGTATATATAACAAATGGCGGTCTTATCGCTCTCGGCGATTTCTTCCAGACAACCATAACACGGATATGAGTGTTTTAAAATTTTGAAATCTAGGGTAGCTTACATACAGGGAACATATAAAATATACAAAAAAAAACAAAAGAAATAGTAGCGATCCATATACAAATGTTATACACTATTCCCATTACACAAACATACTTATACCTACACAAATACATACACACAGAGTATGCATACATACGGACCAATATACATAAAACATAAAATTTATTCAAAAATTATTCACAATGATAAATAGTAATCCTTCACTAGCTTTTTGAACATATCCAAGGTTTTTGCTCGTCGGATATTATCTGGCAAGTTGTTCCAAAGCCTTACCGCTTGCACAGTAAAAGACTTGTCTGCAAACTGAGTGGTGCTGGCATTTTCAGTTTAAAATTCTCCAAGTTGTTATACAAATTAATGAAATTGAAGTGTCTGTTTGTAATTTCAAATTAAATATCCAATAAAAATATATTGCGACAATAGATTTCGCATGTTTAATCAATCTTCACGGACGTAACAATAAGATTATTCTGTTGTTTGTTTCTGCGTCTTAGAAAAAGCCGGCGTCTAGCTGTAAAGTCCGATGTTCGATGACCTGGCAACAACGAGTTCGTAACTCGTTGTTGCCAGGTCCTTTCTGTACTAAGGATAGCTATCTATTGATATATGTATATCTGAAGCCTGCCAAGTTGTTATGGTACATTATAGCGACAGAGATGCGAAACGAGAAACAAAAATAAAAAAGCAAGCTTTGAAGCGGACTGTATATCGCATTTGAGTTCGGAATTGTACTGTGTACTCTGTACACCTATCGCATCATATTTGTCATTCAGCCTTAACTATTCACATGGTATGGGCGTTAAATACGCCTGTCAAAACATAATTTCATCCAAATCGGTCCAGCAGTTTTGGAGGACAAATACATGTACAGAAAAAAAATATTGATATTAACTCCTCCCAAAGGGCTGGACCGACTTGGGTACAATTTGATGTGTATATTTCAATAGGTGACAACATAAAAGAGTACGTAGCGCTACTCTCGGTACGCCACCAAATTGTGAGTAAAATTTAGTTAGTGCATAACGAGACACTCAGCAAACTTTTATCTACGATTCGCCAACCATTTGTGCTAGGAAACAAGTTGGAAAAAGTTTTATTTCTTCCTTTGCCGATTCATAACGGCTCGTTCCATATAAAGCTTTACTTTGTACAGCAGTTAAGTTCCAGCTCCTTGAGAACTTGCAAATTACATCCAAAAACTTCACTCATTACCTAGTTATCTTTCATTGAGGCACGAGAAGGCTGCTGTAACAATCGTAACACACAACACGCACGCTAATGTCACGTTCTTGCAGTTTTTTTCGCTCTCATATTCAAATTAAAATTAGAAACCATCTCTACTCGTTTACGGATAATTTTGTGTACGTTTATACCGAAGTATCCACTAATCTACTCGATAGTAAAGTCAATCACTTAAATTAGTGAACGTGTCTATTTTGCTGTCTGGTAATATGCAGGCTCGGCTAAGTTGGAATGTGATCGGCTGCAACACAGAAGAATGTAAAGGATTGCGAGCCAATCAGCGGTAACGAGGTGTCGTACGATTAACGAGCCGGATCGCACGCGCTCGGCGCTCAGGGTTGACACACGCACAGAATGGCACCGCGTAGCTATAGGTAACGTCTCAAATTAATTGATAACCAATATATGAATACATTGCGGGTTTTGTACTAACAGTATTATATACTAACAGTTACAATGTACGATAGGAGAGAATTTCTGTAATATCAAATCGAGTGATAAATGTGAATACCTCTGAAATGCCTTTCTTCACCACTAACCATTGAGGCGAGGTAAATATTTTCTATAAAAATAAATTCTAATTCAAAATTATTTATTCTATTAAGAAAGACACCAAGTGACATTTATGAACGTTAAATTGAAGCTACAAATAAAAATCATAGATCGACACAAACAGACGCCGGATGTACGGTATTGTCAAGGTGAAGACACCAAAATTCACTACCACAGGTAGTCGATCCATAACTTCCAGTTTCCAAAATGCGTGGGGCCTTATGAGAAGAATACTGGCAAAGAAACTCATGGCCACTTTTTAAAAGTCTGATTTTCAGGTACTATGGTATTTAGTTAACTGTGTGCAAGCTCTTATCACCTGAATTTCATACATTAAATTTTTCAAAAGCTGACGTACTAACGAAAAAAACAAAAAATACTTAGTGATACCATTAAAGACCTAAACATAGAAGTCATTCAAGGTGCACATCTACTTACATTCAGTAGCAAAATCTATTGGTAAAAATAATTCGCGATTGGATTAAGAGGCTAAAGTTGCAGTTGAACGAACTAAATTAATAGTATTGGCTAAAGCATCGCAGGCCAACCAGTGACCCCAAGCAGCACCCGTTCACGAGTAATCTAACCTACGGTGGTCCATGCGTCACGGACCTGCCATCGTCTCTCCCGCCATATCGGAGGGAAATAAACGATCCGCCCCACGCCGACACCGCAAGCAATGACATTTTAGTGAATATAACAAACCATAGACGAGATACTGATAAAAATCACTACTAATTAAATTATCTTAATAATCGTCACGCATTACTTTCAACTAACAATGGTTTGTTAATTATTTACCTTAATTATAAGATAAAGAAGTTTTTGTGTAAATATCTAATGACACCTAAAGCCCACGACTGTTTATCGTTCGTCATTTGTATAGTAGGCTTTCTTAATAAGGTGATTATTTACAGTTTGTTTGAATATGTTGAAATTGCAGTGTCTGTTTATAATATAAATAAATATTTTTTCTAAATGTATTTGTATGTATACACGGTACATAATTATACCAAAATTACATTTTTTACAACTTTTATCTGTCTGTCTGTTTGTCTGTCTTTCTGTCTGTCTGTTGTTCGGGCTAATTTCTGGAACGACTGAACTAAATTTGACTATACTATCACTGGCAGCTAGCTGATGCTGTTGATTGCTTACCGCGGGCAACAACGCGGGGAGCAGCTAGTTACCGATATTTGTGTGTAGTAAGTATAAATAGGAACTGAATAAGAGCTCAATCTATTATTTCATTGTTAAGTAAACCACCATATATACACAACGTCATAGACAAACATGATCACAAAGCGGAAAAATTAAAAAATATATAATATAAGATATACCTGCTGTAGTAAGGCCAGCTTTAATACTGTCAGTTAAGACCTAAACATTCCACAAGTTAGGGCGGTTCGACGCGATGTGGCAACCCTGCGACTCGCTCTAATACAAAGTGGTCTTTTACTTCGATTACCTTCGGAGCCTGTATTTGCACAACCAAACGACGTCGGAATTTTTATGCGAAGCGCCACGAACGGTCTCACTAATGGCGAAGTGTGGTCACAGGAGCTATACGCGAGGACTTACTAACCTACTGAAATATTAGATAGTCGCATCTTACAGCGCTCGTACAAATATCAATTTCGAGCGAGCGAAATTTCAGAATACACATACATTTAAATGTACTAGCAGGATTCCAGTAAAATGATTGAATATATTATAGTATGTACAATAAAAAGGGAATCAGAAAAAAAAATCTTTTAATGATCACAAGCTAAAGGAAAAAAATGAATCGTCGACGCTTAGTTTGAGCCTTAATAAGTTGAAGACAGAGAACGTCGCTTGGACGCACGACGCTATAAATCGCCAAGAGGACATCCCAATATTGCGGTGACAGCCTTGCATCCTCACCCCTCACCTCGCCCCCTGCCCCTCCCGTGCTCCCGTGCCGTAAAGGACACAATTTTTGTTTGATCCCCAATTTGAATGTAGATGGAGGGCCCATCGAGCTTAATTCTCATTTAAATGACGAGCGGGTCAAACGTTGATTGGGTTTTGAACAAGATATCGCGAAATAAGCCCCGAGGGACCACGACCAGCATACCGAGAACTTGGGTTGAGAGGTCAAAACAAATTGTTAAACTGATTGACATAAAGTAGTGTCATTTCGGGCCCGCTAAATGATTCATTATAGCAGTTCCATTATGTAGGGCATGACGACGTTCATTTCATCGATAAACTCAAGCGCTACAATTTCCGCACAAAACTGTTAAGGAACATGTCCGATTTCCTCGTACAGTCTATCGTAAGTGGTAGATTTTATGTAAATGCGGCAGGATCGTATATGCCTCGTATTCTACTCGAGTTGGCAGCGCATCAAATGTTACACTTTCTTAATACAGTGTGTAATAAAGCGATTGTGCTAGCGAAAAATTCACTAATACTTCGCTAGCCGATAGAACCTACAGATAAAGCATAAAACTTTAGCACGTGATCTATTCTGCATAAAATAAAATACCCGCTGTTCTAGTGCAGGTAACAGGGATGTAATTAAAATATACAGTAAAGTTAAAGCGTGTTTGTGCGTACGTGCGCATGCGCGTGTGTGAGGATATCTGCCTATCGGTGTGGACGCATGAGGCAAGAAAGCGCGCCAATAATACGATTATCCCGGAAGGCACTGCAATCAAGCGCTTCCAGAGTGCGCGCGCTCTACATCAACAGTTGATACCACTAAAACCACCGCTTATTCGACAACTCTAACGTAAGTTAGGATCCCTTATTTTATAATGCGGCAATACCCTCGGGTACCCATGACCGGACAGCTCTCTGGCCATTAAAATTAAATAAATCTAAATAGATTGTACGAGCTTGCGACAGTCTGTACGCTCTCTACGCACTCACACCTTTATGCGTGGATAAACAATACCGTTCTGAATAAATTTATGAATTAGGTTTTGGCTCTCACGGTCCGACTGGCTATTATCGCTGTGTAAACGTTTGGCCGTGTTTAGCCGAGCCGAATAATAGAACGTATAAGTAATGCAAACACTGGAGCGAAAATGTGCTTAAACAAGAACAAGGGAGGGTCCGCAGTGTTTCTTGTACCGCGTCTACCGCACTTTACCGTTCCAACACTCGAACTCGCATCGCTCACAAGAGGGTCCATCACTAAATGACTAACATTGGCCCATTATTCTCGCAATTAGTAGGAGTACCTTATGCTACGATAACAGTAAGTAACAACGGTTAAGCGACGTCGGGTGATTTCATTACCTTGATAGCCGCTATCCGCGCATCTGATGTACCGCTGACTATAATCTAATTTGGGTAATACTGGAAAACGGATAAGCTCAGCGCTCATAATGTGAGTAGTTTCAACGCATAATTAGGTTATTCTAGTCGACGCTTTCGTTTATTTTCCGCTGTTATATATAGCCACTGCGACGCTGAAAATTAGCGCATTGAATTGAAAATGAAAACAAATACAACTCGCATAGTCACGCTCCAAGTGACTTTGCGTTACGAGCCACGAATTTTGTTGGTATATAAAAGGATGTGTCATTATTATTCAGCGGTGCAACCTTCTGACGTTTATACATGTAACATTATACTCGTAAGTACAAGGGGTCATTTCAAATGTAGTGTTTCTCGAAGAAACTTAGCATAGCTGTTCCAGTTGCAGTTAAGAAAGTTCAAGAAAGTAGCAGTAAGGAGTGTTATAATATTCGTTTTTGTTATATAATATAAGCTTGCCAAGGTACATTCTTTGAAACCAAGGGGCTAAGTGTCGGTGAATGGATGGCCTATCGATCATGTAGTACAAGTAAATGTTTGGTTGCACAAGCTGTACATTTTATTATGTAAGTATACAATGGTGACTGATGCACATACCAAGTGAAATAATGTTTAACAACCAGTAGATCTGATGAATGTTCAAAATGATCAACCAAATCAAACCAACTATCAACTCATGATAATTTCATTTTGCACATTTTAGTACATATAAGACTAGTTTCGCAATCCCGTACGTATAAATAATAGTTTAATAACAACTCAAAATATGCTATAAAGTCACACTCACTGGAATATTTTACTACGATAAAATATTCTTTAACATAATAAAAGGCGTCGTATTTTTAGAATGAGATAATTCGACGCTTATTGAATATTTGAAGGCGCATAAACGATATTGAATATAAGGGAGGGAGCGGGGGTGGTGGGGGAGAGTTGAGGACATCGCGCTGTTATTCATAGCGCAAGCAAATTGATATTCTAAATTGATGGTGACAATCTGCGGGCCCACTCACCTCCGCACAGCACCGAACACGAGACAGCGCCGCGTTATGGGCTATCACAACATGACATGTTAATGACGTCATAAGCACGCACCAGCGATTTAAACCACCAATTTAACATATGAACAGCATTCAATTTAACATGTGTATGCTTAAAGGTGTCTACAGACTAGGGTACTCTCTCATTCTACAATACAACTAGTGGTGCACGCAAAAGTTTTCCACTTCTTCGACATACATCACGTAACGCTCTTAAAACTCTTGTCTACTTACGAGAAGATCACGTGGAGTTCAGTGTTATTTAGGTGGGTGGCATCACTTACAAATCCAGGATCTATGGGTTAAAGTTAGTATGACAAGACAAAAAAATATATTTCCAGCAAAAATATTGTATTATCGCTAAAGATAAAAAACAGAATAGCCAGACAATTTAATCTGTAATAAACATCGACAAACTTACACTCAAACTGAAGATTTCTAAGACAAGTATCTTAGACAATACTATGCCTGTGGGTATGACTGCTGCGTACCAGAACCAGGAAGATACTACCATCACACATATACCTCGTATTAAAGGTACAGCCTATAATAGTAGTAATAATAAAATGTGTATATATATCGAATAACTGTCTTTCAAATGTCTTTAATGAATGCCGGTTCGTACTTGATAGAAAACAACATCACCCTCCGTCTATGAATACTACCGGTGTTTATTACAGACGACTGTAAATATTAAAAAGATATATATGTACGTGAGTTTGAGCATTAATGAGACGACAGCTGATTTTCCAATTACTTTTTCTAACCAATCAATAAATCGGTTTCACAATAGGCCTAGTAAGCACGCACGTTAGTGAGACTTCGCATGTCAAGGCACGCGCCTCCCCTAACATCACATGCGTGTTATGATACTAAGGTATAAGACGGGCACAAATGTTGCAAAAAGCCGTCACTTTTACGACATCGATACAAGTTTGAAACCCTTTTACGAGCGCCCGTCGAAGGAGCGAGACGACCTCGGGCTCGCCCTCTGATATAACCGATAATAAATTATGTAATTATGTCGATAATGGAGAGACAAAATGGCCCCCGAGACATAAAGTAATGACTTTTAACGACGCCCATGAATAAAATATAGGACGTCCCACGTGGCTCTTTGGGTAATCCAACAAAAAGCTTTCTAATTTGGATGGAATCTCGACCAGCTTACCTCCGGAATGCTCGCGATCTTTTGATGTATAATTTCACTTCAAGCCACTCTCATGTTGTACTATCCGGCGATAATGTTGTTATATTCTCAATTCGCAAATTATACTGCAGTGTTTAACAGTATTCTACTATAAACTACGAACTATGTACATAAATAATAAATGAACCGTAGCAAAACATTAAAGGAACACCTGTGACGTAACATTATGTTATATTCACATACAGACTTTATTTTATAGCTTTTAGAGGTGTCATTTGCAAAGTTTTATGAACTATACTATATGAATAACGACGAGCTTACTACGAGCCTAGAAGTAGGACTTTCCAGCTTATACTACAACTGAGTGTTTTGTTTTACACAATAGCTTTCGTGCTGACCGAGCCAGGTTCACTTCGTAAATTAGGTCTCAAGCTATGCGAGCAGGTATGATGCGCCGACTCGCTAGGAATAAAGAGATAGCAGTTTAAGTACAAAAAGAAAGAATAGATGTGATATATCTATAAGTCCTTAACATTATGCTACTTCTATTGTGTCTTTTCTTTTTCTCCGGAATAGCCCTTGCATGAGACGTTATTTACATAATTGATTTAGAAAAGTATAGAACGCATGCATGACTTTTAGTTATTCTGTACGATAACTTAGTTCGAAAGGGTGGCTGTTAGTGAGTACATGTTCTCATTTAAGCTAATATACGCAATGCGCTGAGCCCACACGCTTTTCACCATCTCTCACTCTTTGCTAGAACGTCTTATGCCAACGTATATGGTCATCGTCTGAAGACAGTATTTTTGATTTGCGCCAAACCCACTTTCAGTCCATTTCTGTCTCTGCGCATTTCATCAGTTTGAAGACGTTTGTGTTCAGTACTGCTTTTTGAAGTAATCTTGATCGAATTCACCTGCTTTCTTCTTCTAACCCTTTTCATCAAACTACTCAGGAGTTGTCTTTTGTTTACCTTCAAATAATTTAATGATTGAAGCAATGCGTGTAGGAAACTACCTTCGTCCGTATACTATACGTTCGCTATTGACATTGACTGGCGACTCTTTAGCTCACGTGCCATTTCCCTGGTATGTTCACGGTTTGTCACAAAAATCTAGCGAACTCTGAGACCCAGAAATAAATAAACCACGAAATCACGAATCGAGGAAGGAACTCTAAGTTATTTCATGAAGAATCAGGGGAGGGTAACGCACACACCATCAACATTATCACTGAGGAAAGGAGTCGTTTCTCAAATATTGTTTTGAGACAAAAAGAGAGAAGTAGGTAAACTAATACAATGAGGAAACCAGGGCAAGGAAAACGACTTGTATGAGAAACAGGGCTGAAAGCGGAGTAGTTCGATGAAGCCGGCGTAGCGCACTATTTAAACCATTTATTTTTGCTACAACATAACACATACACAACAAAACGCCAACAACAACAGTACATATACACAGTATTTTTACAGCTAACTGATACTAAGCAGTTCTTTCTTTACTTTTTACCGAATGAGTAAGGTTATCGGAGGCTAAATCCATTCCTTATAATTTCTGAGAATAGAACCACATAAAGATGGCAACGCACCCGTCATCATGAAACTCGAGAGATGCAAGTTCCATGGCAAAGCTAGTCACTACCAGCACTCGTCAGCTGATTTATTCCTATTACATTCAATAAACATTTCAAGTATACTGATTCGTGTGGAAGTAAACGACAGCGTGATAACTAGTATATTACGTTACGCGTAAACAGTTTAGGAAATTATGTCGACTAGATACCACGGTCTAACAGAAAACGGGTGTGTGTGTGCACTTGCTCTATGTTTAAACGAGTGAGTGAGGAGACCGGATTCCCATACACCCAACCCCTACACACATCCCCCTGGCCATCCCCCAAAGGCTGTCAACACGCGACGGTATCTCTGGTGTTGCGGGTATCCATGGGCGGCGGTAATCGCTTACAATCAGGAGAAACGTCTACTCGATTGCCTCATATTACATAAAAACAGTATTCAAAATTTTATTGTAGTAGCAGTTATTGTTGTGCAAGAAGAATGACAAGCAAATACGGAAGTTCACATAAAAGTAAAGGCTCGTGCTCAGAAATAACCAAACAGTTTTGTCAACTGTTTATTTATTTCTCGGCACGAAGCAAAAACCTTTGTTCAGCACAACGTGACAGCCAGCGGAGCGGAGGCTATTTTTAAATAGTTCTGCTTGATAAATAACAAAAAACGCCGTTTCATTCGAACTATGTTTTGTCTTAATATTTATTTTTAGCCTCCGACGCAAGAAGAAGGGTTTTTTAAATTTGACGTAATAAGCTTTTTTCCTAAATGATGTGTGGCGTTTTTGGCGTGTGATTACTCATTAAGTTCTTATGTAGGGGGTTTTTTCAATTTTTTATTTGAGCTTATAAAAATATATATTCTTTATAAGATTACCTCTAATATTGATTAGTCTCTTCATTAGAAATTTCAGGTCAACCAAATGAACTCCATCATAATGTAATGAATAATAATAATGTAACTTGGTAACGATATTTTTGTTTGTGAATACAAGCAATTCCTTAGAGGCATTTTCCATGCGTACAATTGGTGCTCTAAACGACCCTAATTCCGCATTCAATGCATGATCTGCTTATTTAGAACATTGGACCTTGAATATGTTTTACTAATAATACGTGAAACTAATGTAAATAAACAGTAAAACGAGCACATGCACTGGTTTTTCTTTTCTTGGGCACTGTAATTGCGAAGTATTTCAGTCAGTCGAGTAAAAAAATACTGTAATGATCTTAACGTCACTGCGTATGTCAGTTTGATACGTGTCACTTGTTCCTGCTCGATCGATCAACATTAAACTTTGCTTACGTTTCGCCGTGAACACATCAAATTCTAGAGGATGACTTCCATTCAAACTGAAAGAAATGTTTTTGTTAGATACATAAACAGTATAACTAGGCCTTCAAATAGTTTAATGAAGTAGTGGTATGGGAGCCGTGCACAGTTCACTTGACGTCGTGAGTCTGTGGTTAAATCATGGTGCGGTTATTGCCTGTCTCTGTTCTCGGTTACAAATGTATCAATTATGGCGAATATACGTACGCTGTGGGTGAAATTTACAGCACACAAGTTATTGCGAGCTGTAGAGACTTATCATCTCACTCGTATGTATGTATCCGATAAAATATATTGATAATGACTTAATATTAGTAAAAAGTAATGGACCATTTATGTTCGGGTCCTTATAAAGTTGCAAAGGACATAACACTAATGTTGAAATAATGTAAACTAATACACATGATATAGTTCACAAAAATAGGACTAAATTGTATCATTATTAAGCTAACTAGGTACATATAAAGCCAAGTACATTCTTTTATATTACTTAATTCATGTTTCAAATGTGTTAGTGTAATGTATAAAGTGTATTGTGAGTAAACGTGTTAAAAAAAAAGGACGTACAATTTTTTTTCAAATAAGAAGGGCGATGTGGCCTAAGTAACTATTTTGTTATATGTAACGAAATTTGCTAAGAATCACCGGGTTACGGGAGGCCATCACAAACGACTGACCCTGGCAACGGCCGCACGTTACGGCTAGACTCGCATCTGGTACAACTTGAGGAGGAACTTGGGAAGTTTAAGTGGCACATCTTAGGGTTATGTGAAGTTCGAAGAGAGGGGGAGTATACCATAATCCTGGACTCAGGCCACCTGATGTACTTCCGCGAGGGAGACCAACGATCCCAAGGTGGCGTGGGGTTTCTGGTAAACAAGTCGCTTTCTGGCAACGTTGTGGAAATTTCCAGTGTGTCGAACAGGGTAGCGTTCCTCATTGTCAAGCTTACCGAGAGGTATGGCCTCTAGGTAATACAAGTGTATGCACCGACCTCGGCTCACTCGGACGATGAGGTGGAGGATATGTTCGATGACATATCGAGGGCCCTCCACTCCACAACTTAAATCCACTACAACGTTGTTATGGGTGACTTCAACGCCAAAGTGGGAGTACAAACCTACGGCAAATCGGTAATAGGATCCCATGGATTTGGAAACAGGAATCATAGGGGGCAAACGCTCATCAACTTTCTCGAGCGGGAGGGGCTGTTTTCGATGAACTCATTTTTCGACACACGGCCCCAAAGAAAGTGGACGTGGAAAAGCCCCGACGCTATGACCAAAAATGAGATCGATTTCATCATGATGGACAGGAAGCACATATTCAGAGACGTCTCAGTGCTCAATAGGTTTAACACCGGTAGTGATCACCGTCTAGTGCGAGGTTCTCTGAATGTCAACTTCAAAGCTGAACGTGTCATGATGAAATCCAGGCTCCGACCAACTCTGCTCCAAGTCGAGAGGGGATCTGAAAAATTCCAGTCTAATCTGGAAAACCGATTTGTTGCCATGGAAATCACAAGAGACGTAAACCAGAACCTTGAAAATGTGGTTCGAATCCTCAGGAATGAAGGTACGAGATTTTGTCAAATACAGCGTACAGGCACGAAGTCGAAACTTTCAGAGACACTAGGGTTAATGAAGGAACGACGTGAAAACCCGCCGGTCACTTCATCGGCAAAGCGGACTGTAAACCGAGAGATTAGTATGCGTGTACGACACGACCTCCGATGCTCCAACGCTCTTTTGATTGAAAGAGCAATCGAGCAGAATCGGGAGTCAAAAGTATTTGTGAAATCTCTTGGAAGAAGCCATTTGACGAAGCTGACCACAGAAAGCGGAGAAGTCGTTGCTTCCAAGCTGGCCGTCCTTTCGGAAGTAGAAAGCTTCTATGGCGATTTGTACGTTTCGCATGCATCTCGACCTGATCCCGAAAATAAGGACCCTAGAGCCTCATTAGCACGCCACCTCTCCGAAGATCTGCCAGAAGTCAACATTGACGAAATCGAGATGGCTCTTAGACAGCTGAAAAATGGAAAAGCCCCTGGAGAGGATGGCGTTACTACAGAGCTGTTAAAGGCTGGAGGTAAACCGTACTAAAGGCGCTCCAAAAGCTTTTCAACGCTGTCCTGTTCGAAGGGAGGACTCCAGAGGCGTGGAATAGGAGTGTGGTCGTCCTGTTCTTCAAAAAGGGTAATAAAACCATGTTGAAGAACTATCGGCCCATTTCCCTCCTGAGTCACGTCTATAAGTCTGTTTTCAAGAGTCATCACGAACCGTCTTGCGCGAAGACTCGACGAATACCAGCCACTGGAACAGGCTGGGTTTCGGAGCGGATATGGCACCATAGACCACATCCACACAGTGCGGCAAATAATACAGAAGACCGAAGAGTATAATCAGCCCCTGTGTCTAGCATTTGTGAACTATGAAAAGGCATTTGACTCGGTCGAGATTTGGTCTGTTCTGGAGTCCCTGCAGCATTGCCAAGTAGATTGGCGGTACATCCAAGTGTTGAGATGTCTCTACAAAGCCGCCACTATGTCCGTCCAAGTTTAGGATCAGCATACAAGACCCATACCATTGCATTGAGGAGTGAGACAAGGGGACGTTATATCCCCGAAATTGTTCACTAATGCACTTGTTTAAGACGCTGCACTGGAAAGAACGCGATATCAACATCAATGGCGAGTACATCTCTCACTTGCGATTTGCAGATAACATCGTCATCATAACAGAGACGCTGCGGGAGCTACAACAGATGCTGAACGACCTGGCTGACTCTTCTGTGCGCATCGGCTTACGGATGAACTTGGACAAGACCAAGGTCATGTTCAATAAACGTACTACCGGAACCGGTTACGGTACATGGTGCCGTTCTCGAAGTTGTTCAAAAATATGTATACCTCGGGCAGACTTTGCAGTTATGTAGAAACAACTTTGAGGACGAGGTGAACAGAAGAGTCCAGCTAGGTTGGGCAGCGTTTGGGAAACTTCGTCGGGTCTTCTCATCGTCGATCCCACAGTGCCTAAAGACGAAAGTCTTCAATGCGTGCGTCCTACCCGTAATGACATACGGAGCCGAAACGTGGACACTTACGGTTCGACTGGTCCATAAGTTCAAAGTCGCCTAGCGTGCTATGGAGAGAGCTATGCTCGGCGTTTCTCTAAGGGATCGAATCCGAAACGAGGTGATCCGACAAAGAACCAGGGTCGTCGACGTAGCCCACAGGATTAGCAAGCTGAAGTGACAGTGGGCTGGTCACATTTGCCGAAGAACCGATAACCGTTGGGGTAAACGAGTTCTTGAGTGGAAACCGCGTCTCGGCAAACGTAGTGTAGGACGTCCACAGGCCAGGTGGAGCGATGATTTGCGCGGGACGGCTGGCAGGAGCTGGATGCGAGAAGCTATTGATCGAACTAAGTGGCGTGAAATTGGAGAGGCCTATGTCCAGCAGTGGACTGCGATAGGCAGATAATGATGATGATGATGAACGAAATTGCATCATTATTATTTTCCACGTGTAACCTCAATATTATGTTATTTAATCATTCCTTATTATAATAAACAGTCAGTCTTAGTTATGATTTCGTTGTTTGAATTCGTTTCCTAATATACCCCGTAAAATGTACGCATGTGTGTATGTATGTATGTGTGATAGAAAGTCACAGTTTATGGCCAATGCTCCAAAACAGCAAATATAATATAACCGAGTAGAAGAGCTGAACCAGGCAAACATATTTTTTTAATTAAAATACTGTTTTAGTTGAGTGTAGTAGAAACTTCGCTACAATATTAATATGAATCACAATAATAAAATATAATATATAAATATAATATATAAATGTTTCTGCGGAATTCGTAAACAATCATGAGTGAAAAAGTCATCTATCAAATTCTTCTTTTGTATATACGAAATTCATAATGACAAATTACAGAATGATATATATGTGACACATATAGCAACATTCAAATAAACGACTTATTTCCTGGATATGATTTTTGATCAAAGCTATTAAGAGAACGAAACACTGTAATATCGCAGTATATTGTTGAGTCGTATTTATTTAACTACCACTAATTCACAATCGTTTATAACCTTCTCAAATTTTACATAGTTCCTGTACGGGGTACATTCGTGGCTCGAAGGACCATTAAATGTACGGTACATTCGTTTGCTGGGATTGGTGAGAAAAACTGTCTTGAGTTTATTAGAAAGGTATATTTAATTAATATAATTAATAAAGAGAGTACAAAATTGTGGACTTTATTGATGTTCTTGCGGCTTCTGTCTACCAGGGACTGCTTGCAGTTTCTTCCCGAGCTGCTCTGTACTATACTGATCTGGACTGTACTGTGTACCGAATTGAACTGGTGTCGGAACCAATTGTGGCCCTTGTTTTATACGGTTTCTTCAGAATTAATCTAGGCCTTCCTATTGGCTAACCAATCACAACGCTTACTTTTTGGCCAATGAGATTACAGTAGCTAATGCTTAGCTACCTGGAAACGTTACCGTAACGAGAGCCGCGTGACAATTTTCAGCGATTTTCGCTCGTTAATATACATTTTGGCTATTATAATATACATTTTCTTCATCCTAAACTTATGATCTAATATAGAAAAAAAGCGAAAATAACAATACATTATATACACAAGTAATTGTGAATAGCATGTCCTTCATCCGTCATCAGTGTCACCGTCCCGCACAGTTCCTTATATGAATGACACAGCGAAGGTGGGGCAACAGCGACGGGGCACTGCAAGTGTGACAAACTTTATCTCCTAATTCTTAAAAAATAATCACCGCACCGCTATGGATAGATAAATATCGGTCGACATCATTCCAAATCTTTGATTTAAACTAAAGGTAAAGGTCTACGTTTAGTTATTCTTTGAAGATGAAAGTATTCATGCGGCGACTTTAGAGAGTTTTCCATAGAGATATCGGCAACTTCGTAACAAAAGAAAATTGATGATGGTGCGAGTTCGGCTCGGGGTCGCCGCCATACATAATGCAGGGAGCGAATGATCTCCGCTCACATTTGTATCGACTCCAATGGTCTGATTACGACCTAACTGCCTACCAACCAGTATGCTTCGCCACATAGTATCACTACGACTGGAATGCAGATAAAACTTTGTGTATTCAACTATTTATTAAAATCAAATTGAAACATTGTAAGTTATAAAGTTAATCTGGCCTGCGAATGATGGCGGTAAGGAGCTCCGAAAAATCTGAGCGGCCGACGCTATGGAATTGATTAAAATCGGCCGAAAGATTAATAGTCATCAATCTTTTCTTGCCAGCAATCGTGGCCCCCCTCGGACCTCACACCCACCGACATCCGCGCGACTGATATTGAAGGTTCAATTAAGGGTTGTTATCACTCCACTGACGTCTGATGTCTCATTGTGATGCTGAACACTTCTCGAGCTTATTGTGGGCGATTGTTATTTAAATGAGAAGGCTCTTCAAAAAGCGATTGAATCGATATACTTCTATGTTTATAACTGTACGGTTTGCAGCTTCATATTCTTTACATATAAATCCTTTTATTCGTCTTTAGACGGTAGCTGTTTCACATTATTTAATGTCGAAAATATGCTCTACCTATATTTAAAATACAAAAAATATTACAACCACATATACGTTGCTTCATGTGTAGTTTAATAAATCTTTTTGAAAAAAAGTTGAGCCATTTTCAAACAATGCTAACGAAAATCACTTAAAAATCACTATCAAATTTTTTTGAAAAATTTAAAGAAGTGTAACACTCAATTTAACTGGTAACATTAAAATAATAATAGTCTGATGGAAATCGGTATCAAACCCTATGCGCAATAAGTAACACCGATTGTCTATGTCATGTCATTTTATATGCAAGCTAAATTAAAACATTTTAACTACTGAAAACCTCACAGCCTTCGTTAAATATTATAAGTATAGAATAAACAAAAATTAGAGGTTTTTAATGCTAGCCTAGCAGTGTCTAAACTAAAACTAAGCTGCGGGGATAGACGGGCAGTCAAACGTGGCGATCTACAAGTATTTCTTATTAAGACTACGGAACCCTTTACCCCTCAAATAACAAATTCTAGGGATGATATTCGTACAACGTCATTCATGAAATACATGTTAGTAAAAAAGTGGCGGGGATGAAATTGAAATATTTAGGCTATTTTACACTAAAATATTTAATGAAACGTTGAAAACAGTGTCATCCAAAGTAGACGGGTTCGACATTTAGCCACCGCTTAGTGTCTAGTACATATTTAATGGCACAAAGTGACATTAGGACATTATGAAACTACGAGAAGTCTATCATTTAAAATTTATAGCGTAATTGACAGTTAAGACTCTGTGGAGAACTAATCTGACGGTGCGTACTTTCCGTGCGCCATAGTAAAACTCAACTCACATACAAGTATAACTTATTATTGAATAAATCACTTTTTTTTTGGTTAACCGCCTCAACTACAAAAAAAATACATCAAAATCAAAGTGATCGCATTCGGTGCTAAAGAAACACCCCAAAGTTTTCAAATTCAAAGTAAACCTTTTTGTGAAAAAAATGGGAACTTATTGCCACGAAAGAAACGTTATCAATAACTTTGTGTAGAATTTTCTACACAAAGTTATTGGTAACGTTTTTTTGTTACTGCTCAATATGGTAATTGGGATAGAAACGTGTACACGATCGTACGAGAGATAACGCCCGTAAAAGATTGTCGTGTAGCGGGACAGCATATATCAGGGGATGCGGATTCATGGTGCGACTAATCGAGTCGAAAAAACTCTAGAGACGGTAAATGGCATGGAACGATCACGTGAGACAGGACAGCGACCTCCCGACGACGCTGCTCCTGTAGTCTGCTGTGTCGTGTTGATCAGCTACACTCTGTAGTGATGTGCTTGATATACGCATTACCTATTCCTTGTTCTTTCCTCCCTTCCATAATAGAACTTTTCTGATTTGCCACAAGCATATTACCATACATGTTTTCTCTGTCTATTGGAATTAACAAGATTCAAATACGACTTTCATTAAGTTTGTTTACCAAATATATAGTGAAATGAAGTAATTAGATTAAATTGAAGTCGAGCTCCAAGTAATTACGTTCACTGAATACCAGATAATGGAGATGTGTTTATTTGTCGAACAAATACACAGAATTAATAGAACCCACAAACGTAACATTGTATTCAATGGATATTGTATTGAACTTGGTCTCGTCTCCGTTGTCATAGACAAATGTGACGAAGTGCTCTTAGCGAAACGCCCCGTGATGTCGTCAACCACTGTAGAGGCACCGTTGAAGAGACTTGTGAGCTGTACAAAATTCTGACGTCAATTTAACAACCGAAGACACTTTCAAACTTTGGCGTTACCGCTTGGTTTAAAGTTACTACTTAATGAATTGACGCAATCCCGCTTCAAGTATAAATACAATTTGATCTTTAAACCAAGAAAACTTGGGATGACAAACTGATTTGAACCAAATCTAAATGTCTTGTTTTTTGGCTAGAAAGTTCCAATCCCAATTCTCCCAAAAATACAGCCCAGGAAAAACGCGTATTTCAAGGACCTGCCGGGACCGGGAGACATAACAGCTACCGACGAGCCACCTAATGAGCTCTACAGCAAACGACCCATGTTGAAATCTCTTCGTGACTAATTTTTGTGGCTTGTGCAATCAGACTTGCGGTTTCTGAAATAATGACTCGAAGCGAATTCTCATTTGTTTATTCATTTCAATAAAGGATCGTGAAAGCACAGATCTCTTTGTTAAATCTTACTAGAATTTGGTTCACAGTTAATCTGTATATATATATATATATATATATATAAATGGAATAAAAAATAAATAAGCCAAGGAAAATTCAGATCAATTTTTCATCCGTGATTACCTAACATTATTTAGACTGGCCGAGCTTAAGACCCGCCTCACGGGATAGCAAAGAAATACAAAGATTTGTAATATTTATGCGCAAATTCAACCACTCAGTATTTCCCACGAGAAATCAACACATCACTGTGGTACGAGAACCGACACCAAAACTTAGTTCAAATAGAAATTTAATAGGATAGGAAATACCAGCCTCGGCTCGCTCAAAGGGGTGTTGTGTAGTGAGATTTCATTCAGTTAGAGCAAAGCGAGAGATAACAAGCGACCCGAGTCGTCCGGGCCGGGACCGACCTGCATCATACATAAACAGGGACGACTGAGACCCGTTATAAATTCTTTATTTTACTACTAAAATCTCAACATATTTAAGATGATTTTTAACGTGAAGGAACGAGTCTCACTCTGCGCCATCACATGTGACTGGTCGATGCGTTTCGCCCGCGCCCCACGCCCCGCCACTACCCCGCACGGCGAGGGCCGCAGAAATGCCGTATCTGAAAACTGAGTTGTCGACACGGTCCATACTCGTCCGAGAGATGGATCACTAAAGGGATTATCGGACAGTTCCAAAAATAAGAGGTCCAATGCGGGCCACGCGCCAACTTGACCCGAATCAATAGGGCGAGGCGCGAAACGGCACTTGCCACCGACCGACACGCCACGCAAACCCACGACGCTCGCTATTTTCTAAACCAACTAATATTTACGAATATTGTCATAGTTCACTGTACTCCTTTGGTAATTAAGTTTTCTAAATCTCTTCATGTTATTAATTCATTATCAAAAACATGCCGCCGCCCCACTAAATATAGATTTCAATGATCGATATCGGTTATCAGACCCGGCGGGCTCGATTGGGCTTTTTCATTATGTGAAATTAATTAACAAGCTATTATTTTGATGTAAACCGATTGGCCCGAGCGTGAACAAATAAATCTGTAGCTAATCCTAGCCGATCGCTCGAGGGACGCGCCTATTGACGAATATAAATTAGCTCTTGACAAATCTATTTTCTAACTTTTGAAAAGGGAAATTTAAACTGGTCGTTGCTATGTGACTTTAGTTTCTTACTTATTCAATAATGAAGATGCATACTTTCGGAACGTGAAGTGGTCAATGCTTTCGGCACGTGAAGTGGTCACGAACTTCATTTAAAGGACGTTAGACATGTGTCACTAAATGTCAGCGTCACGTCGCTGAGCGTGACACAGCATCGGTCATGACGACAAGCGTTCTGCATGATAGGGGTTCTTTAGACCTGTCCTGAATGAAAATCGAGAGATTTAACCTGTTTTCTAAGAGCGCCACGCTCGAACACCAGACGCAGTTGATCCGCCACCTCGGACCATAACACGCATTACACTCCATGACTCGCTCTCGACTATGAATCACATCCCGGCATTGGATTTGGTCAGTTTATTTATTTACGGAAGTCTGGACACGTATCAGTATACTAGCAGATACACACCACAGATTTAGATGAAATATAATAGAGGACATCGGGGCAAACATACCTCGAACATAACAAGGTTTTATATACTGACTTTTATTTTTATACGGTTTATATACGGACTGTAAACCGAGAGATTAGTAAGCGTGTACGACACGACCTCCAATGCTCCAACGCTCTTTTGATTGAAAGAGCAATCGAGCAGAATCGGGGGTCAAAAATTTTTGTGAAATCTCTTGGAAGAAGCCATTTGACGAAGCTGACCACAGCAAGCGGAGAAGTCGTTGCTTCCAAGCTGGCCGTCCTTTCGGAAGTAGAAAGCTTCTATGGCGATTTGTACGCTTCGCATGCATCTCGACCTGATCCCGAAAATGAGGACCCTAGAGCCACATTAACACGCCACCACTCCGAAGATCTGCCAGAAGTCAACATTGACGAAATCGAGATGGCTCTTAGACAGCTGAAAAATGGAAAAGCCCCTGGAGAGGATGGCGTTACTACAGAGCTGTTAAAGGCTGGAGGTAAACCCGTACTAAAGGCGCTCCAAAAGCTTTTCAACGCTGTCCTGTTCGAAGGGAGAACTCCAGAGGCGTGGAGTAGGAGTGTGATCGTCCTGTTCTCCAAAAAGGGTAATAAAACCATGTTGAAGAGCTATCGGCCCATTTCCCTCCTGAGCCACGTCTATAAGTTGTTTTCAAGAGTCATCACGAACCGTCTTGCGCGAAGACTCGTCGAATACCAGCCACCGGAGCAGGCTGGGTTTCGAAGCGGATATGGCACCATAGACCACATTCACACAGTGCGGCAGATAATACAGAAGACCGAAGAGTATAATCAGCCCCTGTGTCTAGCATTTGTGGACTATGAAAAGGTCTATGACTCGGTCGAGATCTGGTCTGTTCTGGAGTCACTGCAGCGTTGCCAAGTAGATTGGCGGTACATCCAAGTGTTGAGATGTCTCTACAAAGCCGCCACTATGTCTGTCCAAGTTCAGGATCAGCCTACAAGACCCATACCATTGCATCGAGGAGTGAGACAAGGGGACGTTATATCCCCGAAATTGTTCACTAATGCACTTGTTTAAGACGCTGCACTGGAAAGAACGCGGTATCAACATCAATGGCGAGTACACCTCTCACTTGGGATTTGCAGATGACATCGTCATCATGGCAGAGACGCTGCAGGAGCTACAACAGATGCTGAACGACCTGGCTAACTCTTCTGTGCGCATCGGCCTACGGATGAACTTGGACAAGACCAAGGTCATGTTCAATGAACATGTACTACCGGAACCGGTTGCGGTACACGGTGCCGTTCTCGAAGTTGTTCAAAAATATGTATACCTCGGGCATGCTTTGCAGTTAGGTAGAAACAACTTTTAGGACGAGGTGAACAGAAGAGTCCAGCTGGGTTGGGCAGCGTTTGGAAAACTTCGTCGGGTCTTCTCATCCTCGATCCCACAGTGCCTAAAGACGAAAGTCTTCAATGCGTGCGTCCTACCCGTAATGACATACGGAGCTGAAACGTGGACACTTGCGGGTATGGTCCATAAGTTCAAAGTCACTCAGCGTGCTATGGAGAGGGCTATGCTCGGCGTTTCTCTGAGGGATCGCATCCGAAACGAAGTAATCCGACAAAGAACCAGGGTCATCGACGTAGCCCACAGGATTAGCAAGCTGAAGTGGCAGTGGGCTGGTCACATTTGCCGAAGAACCGATAACCGTTGGGGTAATCGAGTTCTTGAGTGGAGACCGCGTCTCGGCAAACATAGTGTAGGACGTCCACAGGCCAGGTGGAGCGATGATTTGCGCGGGACGGCTGGCAGGTGCTGGATGCGAGAAGCCATAGATCGAACTAAGTGGCGTGAGATCGGAGAGGCCTATGTCCAGCAGTGGACTGCGATAGGCTGATGATGATGATGATTATGTTGTCACTAAGCTCTCGAGTGCTAAAACCTCTCCTTGTCATATCTGAATACAGTTGTCCGCTTGTCCTCTGGCTATAGATCTACTTAATTATTCCAGATGTGTATCAGCGGCACGTTCCTAATCCATCGGGCTCCCGATATGTGCGCGTTCACGTTCCGAACCCGAACTGAAATTAATATTTCCACGAAATTAATTGCGATTGATAAAGATTAAAGCAGAAAAGGATTTATGAAAATCGTTAATCTCATTCCCGGTCCGTGAAGTTTCGTTTAAAATTCAAAGAGGCAAGCGAAAGGGTTCGTGAAATTAGATAAAACACTCTCCATCATCGAACCGGTATAAATGTGATTACATTATTAATGCCCCTCATTCTCTTCTCTCCGCTAACAACCTCTATGATGTGACAACTTCCATTCCGTAATTACATGTCATAAAATTATTTAATTTCACTTCATTTTCAAGAGCCAACTGTGTGTAATAACCGTTGCTTTTAAAACGTGTTTCATTATTAACGAGCTTTGTGGCGCGTCAGCCAATCACTCGACTACAGCGGCAAGAGTAACAACTTCTATTTAAATTAGCCTATTTCTTTCAATTTACCTTTCATATCCGTGATCAGCAATCGATATTGGAGTATGCCAAGCCCGTGACCCATGTCTGACTGTCCTTTGAAAATAGAACAACAACCCATAATGTCCCACTGCTGGGCTCGGGTCTCCTCTGTGGAGAGGGTTAAGGCCATACGTCCCCACGCTGGCCAAGTGCGGGTTGGGGACTGGCAAGAATACGTTGTGGCTACGTAAATCTTGCCGTTGGATGTTTTTAAGCCGCCCGAAGGCCTCCAACTAAGCTTCACGACTGTTATCGTATGATAACAACCGGGACCGACTGCTTAACGTGACCTCCGAATCACGGAGACGCTCATGGTAACATGCCACCAGCGGTCACCCATCCAGGTACTGACCGCGCCATCGTTGCTTACCCTCGATGATTGTTTCTAATCACCGAGTGCAACTGGGCTATGAGCGTCTCCTTTGAAAATATTGTGTCATAAAAGGCTTAAGGACTTACATTAAAGATATCAATATAATAATTCAGCTTTATGCGAGCAGCTCATTTTGACTTAAACAGGATACATTTATAATCTTTACCGCATCAATTATTTTGTCAGCGTGGTACAGGCTCATGTTCAGCAGTGGGCTACTAAGACTGTTGCAGTGATTATTTTTCTCTACAAACGAATTATACAACTGAGAACACCAATTGCATTAAACATAAACCATAAATAGTTCTTCGAATTGTTTTAAATTATTTTTAACTTTAAATTTCACTAATACTTGTACTCGTATACCACCAGCGCGTGGGACAGATCGCCACAGATGGGGGCTGGAGTCAGTGACGCTATCTTATGAACTTTGAAAGTAATTTTTTAATGTTTTTTATAAATATTAAGATTCTTTTACTCGACTGCAAAAGAAGGAGGGTTATGTTTTTCGAGTGTATGTATATTTTTTGCAACACTGTAGAGCCTAAACGGCTTGTCGTATTTTTTTTTTAATAGATTCGTCTTAGTCGTGAGAGTGAGAAAGGGTACAGCAAAATTTAAAAAAACAAAATTAAGAAATTTTAGTGCCTAAAGTAATCTCAAAAAAAATATTTTCAAATTACATTGTGTGTGGTAGCTGGTTAGCTGAAAGAATTTTTAACGCTGAATACGAATATATAATTAACTTATATGTTTTATTTCAAAAGGCTGAATTTAATAAAGATGACGGACTTCGACCCCGCCGGGTTCTTTTTATAATTTTACTGGTTTGATTAATTGAAATTCATATACTCTATTTTCTAAAACACGTGTACCTGAATATAAATGTAAATTTTAACTTTGCCAAATTTGCAACATGTTTATGGAGCTGAAAACTCAATAAAGAAAGAAGTACTTGTAGCAATAAAGATATCTGGCGCTGTCTGCGGCGCGCCGTGCCCGTGGACGGCGGCAATTTGGCACGCGGTGGCACCTCTAACGACACCACCGACGCACCACCACGTACCACCACACGCCACTGTAATCCCACGTTACTTACGAGCGAACAAACACTACAAGCATCGTTCATTTAAGCCGTCACTTTGAACACTGCAATCAATATTTCTGGGAAGTCTTGTGTAGCTTTTAATAGGTTGTAACTGTACCGACCCAACAGTTGTTATCGTTTTTACCCGACTGCGAAACCCTCCTTGGGTTTATGCTTTTCGTGTGTATGTATGCATAGTTCTTTACGCTCTACAGCCTAAAATGCTTGTCTTATTTTTATGTAAGTGGTGTCAATAGATTCGTCTTAGTCGTGAGAGTGACACTTGATGTACAAAAAAAACAAAATTAAGGATTTTTGGCGCCTAAAAATAATTTCAAAATACATTAAAATATATTTTCAAGATACATCGAGTGTGGTATCAAAATAAAGAATTTTAGCGGTGCTTACCAATATAAACAAACCTAATATATTCTATTTTAATAATATTTAATAGTGGTAATTTAAAAACAGGCGTTAATAATCATTTTGTGCCCGTGGCATATTTTTATTGTACTAGCTGCGCCCCACGGTGTAATCCGCGGCTCATCAGATATACTTAAAGCATATGATTATTCGCTAACACAATGTTAACGTGAAATAATTCTCTATTACTTTCAGGTTTAATTTAAAATCTAGCACGTTCACCGCACAACACAACACAGCTAACAAATCATATCGTTTACAATATCAGAGGTAGTAGTTTCTTTAGCACTAGATTCAGTTTCGCTGTGATACAACAAAAAGTAACACATGCCGTGTGAACGCTACCGCTATACATAGTCAATTAATATTTATACAAAAAGAATACAGCAATATATTTGTTGAGTAAAACACAGCCAGTGTGGTTGAACGTTTGCGTACATCCATAATGTAGTACATGTGTCGCGGGTCCCCAGTGTCGTGTCACGGGCGGACGGTGATTGCGCTCAGCCGCACCCCACGGAGCGATCATTGACCTTGATGATGACGCTGTATTGAATTGATAAAACAATCTATTAAAGCGTTAGGTGCTGTTAACAGGCTTAATCTGACTTTTAAAAAGAGTGTTAATGAGTTTCTTTGTCAGTATTCTTCTCTTAAGGCTCTACGCACTTTGGAAACTGGAAGTTATAGATCGACACGAGCGGGCAGTAAACTTTGGTGTTTTCACCTAATTTACCTTGACAATCCAGTACATGACGTGGTGTCTGTTTGTGTCGATCTATGATTTTTAACTGTAGCTCCAATTTAACTTTCATAAATGTAATTTTGTGTCATAATTGAATAGATGATTTTAAATTTAAAGCGATTATCGATAATGTTGGCCTAGTGGCTTAAGCGGCCTCGGGTTCAAATCCCACTTAGGATAATACTTTGGGTGATCCACAAATTGTTGTGCCGAGTCTGGGTATTCTTTGTATCGTTTCATAGATGTTTTTAAAGTCCCCCGCGACACAGGATAAATATTCCTAATGCGGGAGTTGTCGTCGAAAATAAGAAATTCTTGAGATGTTTGTTACACAATCACACCTTTTAGCTGAAAGAATCACTATAAAATTTGTTTTTTACGGTAGTTGTTAAAAAGTAGCCACATATTTGATTGTCTTAAAACTTATTTTAATTGATTTATTTACATTTCCTATAAAAAACCTTCAAATATCAGAAAACAACAGTCTAACTGTACACAATTTGTGTTTGCAAAAGTGTATGTGGTGAATTTTAGAAGTTAAAGAAGACCGCCCATATGACACAACTATTTAATATTGAGGCCGCACTGAAGACACTGGAGGAGACTTTTACCAGGAGGATGGAGGAACAGGAGGCACAACTGCAATCAGCAGGAAGTGCAAAGGGCACTGTTGCGAAGGTGGCAGAAGAGTTCCGTACCTTCAGAGAGCTGATGTATAGCATGTTGGGTCTCTTGCGGAGGCAGATTAAGGAGTGTTCCGGCGCCATTGATGCTATAGAAACAAGGCATCGCCGCAAATCAAAACTTTTTATGGGAGTCTCCGAGTCTGAAGGTGAGGACAACAGTAAAATCATATTGGATATTATGCAAAATAAACTGCAACTCAAGGACCACTCTGCAGATTCTCTTACCATTTGTCACAGGCTAGGGGCCTCTAATAAAGAACATAACCGACCCATCTTGGTGAGGTCCCGCAGCATTGAGCTTGGGACTTCTGTCTGGATGATGAAGACAGCTCTCAAAGGTTCAGCAATATCACTGCGATAGTTCCTAACTAAAGCTAGGCAGACGGCATTTGCTAAGGCGAGGCTTCACTTTGGTGCTCGTGCATGCTGGATGCAGAACGGCACCATAATAATCAAGGCACCTGATGGAGATCGCCACAAAATTTACTCCATCGAAGAACTGCTGCCCTGAATGGGAAAGTATCCAAGTGCCCCTGGTGTAATGGCGTCTCGAGCACGAAGCAGAGTTAAGAAGACTGTGTCGCAAGGGCCACATGACATCAGTGTGGCCAAGATTTGATCTGATAGCATTATAACGACTGTCAGTATTCGCGTAGCCTGCTGAACTGTATTTCATGTAAATACAAAAGTTCATATATTGTGTTATTATTTGATCTTTGTTTGCCCACGAAATTCGTAGGGCTGCCGTTGAGGATGCAAAGGAAAATCCAAACGAGTTAACTTAAACGTTTAATTGATTAATTATGTATTACAATTAATTATTCCTAAGGCGTGACAGTCTGTTCGATGTCAGAACAAAAAGTGAATCTTTATAGTCTAAATTATAATTGAATGAAATCGAACGATATAACGCAATCGGTGAATCACAAGTTGATCCCCAAGGTATGATAATTCTCGGTAGCGTTCGATGTTATTTTTTAAAATTTTAATGATTCGTTTAGATAACGATGACTCATTTAACTCTATCTACGAGTCTGCAGTCTCCACTGAAGAAGACAGTTTTAACTCTTTGCCGGACACTCTAGGAGATCGCTTGCGTAACATTTTCAACCAGCAACCGAAGCACCTACTCAATGTGTGTCATATAAATTCACAAAGCGTACCTAGCTATTTTGGGGACCTGACTGGAGCTTTCACTGATACAAACATCCACGCCGTCCTCATCTCCGAGAGTTGACTAGAACCTGACCTGGCTTCCACATCCTATCCTCAACCTGGTTACATTCTTGTCAGAAACGACCAGATTGGGAAGAGAGACGGCGGGGTAGCCATTTACATTCACTGTTCCGTACCTTAGAAAATCCTAGCATCTTCGCCCCCTTCTACACTGCTGACGCTGAATACCTCTTCCTAGAGGTCTATGTCAGAGGAATCAGAGTGGTTTTGGGAGTCGTATATTACCCTCCTTCTATTGATTACTCAACTCAGTTACATGCGTATCATCTGTATGCAGACGACATACAACTATACTCCCTGGCGAATGTTGATGGTATAGCAACGGCTATTGATAAAATTAACACTAATCTCAGGACTGTTCAGAACTGCTCTGCAAGGTTCGGATTATCGGTTAACCCGACAAAGTATCAGGCCATACTAAACGGCAGCCGGCGTTCAATCGACAGAGTCAATTATGGGAAGCCTTCCGAGATAGTACTGAATGGCACCGCCATTCCTGTCTCACGAACAGTGAAAGACTTAGGCCTACAACTAGACTGTACGCTGAGCTGGCGCGATCAAGTCACATACATATGCCAGAGGGTTACCGGCATTCTCAGAGCCCTATATCGTCTTAAAATCTTCCTGCCCGTGAAAACTAAGACAATGCTTGTGCAGTCTCTTATCTTCCCTTTGGTAGACTATGGTGACGGGTGCTATTATGACCTGAATGCAGATCTTCTCAATAATTTAGATCGTCTTCTCAATAACTGCATTCGATTTATTTTTAATCTTCGTAAGTATGACCACATTTCCAGTTTTCGTTCCCAATTACGTTGGTAACCAATTCGTCAACGCAGACAAATGCGCGCACTCACTTTCCTGTATACAGTACTCAATTCCCCATCCTCTCCTACTTATGTGCATCTACCTCATCTTTCTGTGTATTGCTTAATCGGTTGACTAGCAGAAAATGCCTTAGGCATTATGTCCGCCGATGCATGTATTTGTGAATAAAGTAATAAAAAAAATTTGGTACTGAGATAGATTGAACAGACACTAAGCCGAGTAGAACCTAACATTTACCGTCTAATATCTAAATACACAAGCAGAGAGTGGTCTTAAGACATCGATTAGCAATTTTTACTAAATGATATATTTTTTAATGTGCCATATATATTCGTTTACTGAAAGTAACCACAAGTTACATGACGATCACTGAATCTTCGTAGATCTGAAAAAAAAGTGCTGCATAACACGGACACATCATATTTAAGTATGAGAATTATGAATGTACGGAAAGAATTATCACAATAAATCCTATGTGTTGGTCTATGATCTAGTTTATTTTTATTCTGTCAATCTTAACTTGAATCGAACAATTATACATTTTTGATGAACTTCAAATAGCCAACGCACCCGGGTCATTATTATGAACCTATTGACACCTTAATTATTTAAATCGATTCTTTAGTACGATGGAACGTTCATAGACTAACAAAAATATTACCTTTCCTTTTAGATTCATTGTAGTTGGGTAAAAATACCATTTACAAGAAGAAAGAATGTGTTTCATTTTTTCTTCCTCAAAAACAAAGTGTCCGTAATCTGATAGAAATGGAAGTACCCTACTAATGTTCATTACTACAGATGTACAAATAATATTTCACGTAACGTCGAAATTCAAATTCACGTTGAATAATAATAATACGATGAGTAGTTTTACTGTGATTGAGAACATTGTGGAGACTATAAAAACGAAGTATCATTAAAATACACCACCTTTGTCCTCACATCGAGAGATGTCCATAAACTGGTGAAATATTGAGTAAGTCACGTGATTATATCAAGGTCCGTTACCCCGTAGTGCAACTATCGCAGTTTTATTAGTGCCAATAACTCTTTCTGGAGCTGGCTGGACTCGAACTCGCTATCAAATCTAGGGCAGAGTTATTGCGCTTCTGCAGGCCATCGCAGACGCTCGCAATAGTGGACGATAGCGAAATATCTGTACATCGTGTCTGGTATTATGGAACTGAAATAGGATACATATATAACAAGTACACTTTACTGAATTTAGTAGCATCGCTACCACGGTTTATTCACAAAATTCTTAGTAAGAACACGGAGCAAGCGATAAACGATATTAGGCTCGTTACGAGGGTCACAAAAATATTACAGGTGACAAAATATTAAGTAACACCTCTCTCTACGCAGCAACTGGGGCGTGACGCGGCATATATTATATATTTTTCCTTTTTCCCTTTCTCATTTAATAAATTTACGATGACGTAACAGCCAATACGACAACAAAATGAGTGGCACCGTCGATGTCTGTAGATACATTAGGGATGTTTTCCTTAACGTTAACTTCGCACTCAATACTGTGCGAGCTACTTATACATAATTATGTTTCGTTGTCGTGCCTCTAGTGTGCGTGTATCAATGACGTCGGACCGTTTCACATCCTCTCCTGCCTAATGTTGTTAAGATGTATATCAGTTTTTTTGCTTACTTACTAAGCTAAAGGAAAGTTTGCGAAAGCGTCCTAATTTGTAAGAACAGAAAAGAATGTAAACTAACACATTTTATACCAGTTTTTCGTGTGTTTTTGTATACACTTTTATGATAATCTAGGGTCATCTCGGAAAAACCGGCCCAGTGCTAGTCGCACTCGCACACCGAGGTTTCCGTACAAATCTGTACTTACTAAACTTAAAATGTATGCTTTTCGCATTTTTTCCAATACCTGAGCTATAAGACGTTGCTTCGTACCGAATTCAAGATTCTGAGTTCACGGGAAGTACCCTGTAGGTTTTGACTCCCTTGCGAGTGTCGACAATTTGCAGCAGAAACGGCTGTGTCTTTTGTTTGCATTGACTTAGAAGTTTGATTTTTTAAATCTCCAAGGGACAGTGGTATATAATATAAATTTCAGCTTGATACCTAATGAAAAAGGGCCTTGACGCACAGACAGACGGACAACAAAATTATTCTATAAGGATTCCGTTTGTGTCCTTTTGAGGTACCGAGCCCTAAAAACGAATAAAAACTTTGTTTTGAAGATAGAGAGACACAGTATTTTTTCTAGTAATTCTACGAATAAATAAATTTAATAACATAAAAGAAAAATAATATAAAAAAACTCGGCATAATTACTTAATTCAAATTAAGTGGTAACAATTTCACATTCACACAACAACTATTAGAAATATTAAACATAGAAATGAAGGAATTTCAGTGAAGTTTCGTTGACTATAATGACATTACGTCTAAGTCCCGATGTATTTCGTGCGATATCACACCAAGTACAAGTTCAGTGCTTCGCAAGAACAATTCAAGTTATGGCAAGAGTGACAGTTCAAACTACGTGAACTTTACTTAGTCGGAACTTATGTGCGCCGTGATATGAGTGAGAGGGTACACATACAACCTACACACTACCTCCTAATCTCCCCGGCACTGTGTGAGGAGGGGGGACCTGTTATTGTACCATAATTTATTATTAACTTTGCGACTTTCAAACCTACACTTGACTATTGTACGTCATATAAAACCAATTGATATACTCTACTTCTTACAGGATAGGAATTATCAGAACATTTGATAACACTAAATACATTAAGGTTACACATTTGATGTTGGTAATGCAATAGATAAAAGCTGAATAAAACAAATGTGGCAATAAAAGACACGGGCGGCCTTCAATTGTCAAGTTAGCGTTTTATTTCCAGCAGCGACGCGAGGGGGAGGAACTTCACACGATGTAAGAAGTGTAAATGTTATTCGATTTAAAGGTGTTAAAGTCACGTCATGTAGCTGCGGTACAATGTTCCTTTGCAACACCGGTTACTCGGAAAACAAATAAAGGTAAATAACACGTAATATTGAATACTTTCCTAAAAGCGAGCATATACTACCAAAGGTCGTCTCATTTATAGGCATGCTTCAGTTCGCGGTCCCGCCCACGCGTATGTTGGTTGTCGCGATAAAGAGTATCCTGCCTTCCACAAGAATCAAGGTATCTCTATGGCGAATTTCATTGGAAGTCGTGCAGCGGATTAAGCTTAAAACTTAATAGCCAGACAAAGTTACTTTCGAATATAATATTATAATATATATTCTTGGTAACCTATTTTAAAATAATAAAACCCGATCTGACTGCTGAGTCATTGACGTGTTTATGGTATTGGATGGTAAAAGATCAGACAGGTCACCTGATTGTTGGTGACTCTTGTCATCCACGGACTCTCGCTCAAGAGTACTGACTTAGAAGTAGCATATAGAAATAAGCGAATTTATTTTAAAAAACATGAACGTGACTTATACTATTTGAATCATAACACAAAGCATCTGTAGTTGGCACGTGGCAACGTTGCGCGGACGACACGAACGAGCTCAAAGGCTCTGAGGCTATAAACAACGCAATTAGTAGGTTACAATGATAAATAATTAGGTGTCTGGGGCATTGCGGCCCTTCCCCGTCCCTCGCTCCGCCCGCGGTGCCGTCTATTTATTATTTATAGTTTTATTACAAAAGATACTTGCCATAATAGTTAAGTATACAATCAGAGTGAAATGTCATACAAATATCAATTGCATAATTATTATTTTGCGTAAATTTGATGTCAATCGATGATTGAAGCGTTTATTATACACAAGAATCTAGAATATATCATATTGTTGTTACCGCTGAGCGATTATAGAGGCAATGGGGACTTCTCCAGACAAATATTGGATAGCGAGATCAGTGGGCGGGCGCGTGTAATGTAATGTGATAAGTAAATAAATACTGAGATCTTATAGTTCTCATCACACTTTTCAGCAGCTTAGATGAAATAAAATATTATAAAAGATAAATGAATGTTCACGGATTTTCAGAACATTTTATAACATAAAACTGAAGTATTAAACCCACATATATCTGTTTTTTTCTGATTCTAATAATTCGAAGTAGAATAATGAAAAGAAATGCTTCGAAATTGAATAAAATACAAGCGAATTAAGGCGCACTCACTTCTCGAGGCTGTCGTGAATATAATTAACTTTCCGAAATTCATAAATAATAGATTAGCTGACCCTAAACCAACTTAACCTTACCGTTAAATATTTTTTATTCATCAATCTTGTTGTTTTCTACTCAAAATATCCTTCTGTATAGAGTCGTATTACACTTCTTGGTATCTGGAGGGGTGGACAGAATAATAATAATAACATTTATTGCGCGAAGATAAAAAACCAATATGTTCAACTAATAATCTGATCTGTTGTAAGTAATATGAGATTATATCGAAAAGAGAGACAGACGAGGAACAAAGGCTTTGGTGTAAAAGGAGTACTGCTTATACAATTTAATTGGGAAATGCAAATAAAAAAATGGGAAAGATAACGATTTTACTTCATTATAATCAATCATAACTCAGTTCAACATTAACAATGATAAATAAATAAGTATTCAGAACGTATCAATATGTATTCTAACAAATGTAAAATAATTCTCTGTGATCACTAATACTTAGTAAAATAATATCAGTTCTTTAAAGCTACATTAAGTTAGTGGGCATTAAAACAACACCAGTGTGACAAGCGCGGCTCTCACCATGAACATATGGTTACTAAGTTGAACGCTGAGAGTCCGCTCAGCACTCTCTCCGCAGATCGATACTCAGTCTTTAGCCGACACACACTGGGCAACTGTACTAAAAGTGCGCATTATGCTCGCACTAACGCAATTCAATCGCAAGTATTAAGGGATTTCGCATTTTTCTGAAGCCATAAGCGTTTACAACTAATATCTGTTTTAATTAAATTAATAGCTAGAGTGTTCCAACAGCGACAGGCAGCGGCCCAAACGGCGTGGCCGGCCTCCCGCTCCAGCTTTTATTTTAAGATAAAAAATGTGCCTTTGATGAACTTTGGAACGATAATGTTGTTGTGAAGTTTGTTTATTATTAACGAGGGTCTGTGCAATGAAATGAGTGCGAGGAGGGCACAACACATCAACACCTATAAGACATTCATTCATCGTTGGGTTCTTTGCTGTCACACACGTACTTGTTCTCTCGTCGAAGTTTTTACATGTGTTTGTGTCTGGAGCTGAATTTGTGATACTTTTGTGCCACAGTCAACGCTGGGATTGTCCATCATCGAACAAGCCTATTGGTGAGCCATTTCATATTGAAAAACAAAAATATTGAGCCAAATAAACTTCCAATTGAGAGAGGCACACCGTCATTTTGCGATTATTTTGCTTAACTAATAACAACGCGTAAGCGACGCGCTCTGCACGGCGCTTACGACTTTCTTTCCGTGGAGTCACACATACGCTAACAACGAGTGAATAACATTATGAAGCTGTTCAACTATAAAAGTAACCTTTTGATGGATGAATAGACAATTATTTATCGGAGTATTGAAAGTTTAAAACAGCAATTATTGTCGAGTGTTATTTCTGTTTAGTTTGTATTTGATAAAATGTCAAAGCTGCAACGCACATCTCCCAGTGAATCTGAGTCAACAGGTAATAACCTAAATCAGACCCGATCTGAACCGGACATAAGTTCAGCTGTAACTATGGTTGACTGTGTCAACACAACCAGATCTAAGCGTCGGCGAAATGATAACTCGCCTAAAGCCGGATTTGTACCGGGTTCACAGGAACTTCAGCTTATGTTCGCTACCTGGAAAAGAGATCAGGATTCATCTGTTACCACAATGCTATCGGAGCAGGCCGCTGTTATGGATAAGTTGGTATCTGAATTGGAGGATATTAAGAAACAAAATAATCAAATACAGGCGACAAATGTACAAATACGTAATTCGAACGCTGATATCGTTCAATCTATATCTTTCATAAACAAACAGTTTGAAGAACTGAAAAAGGAAGTCGAAGTTTTAAGGAAAGAAAGAAAAGAACAAAATATTTACATTGAAAGCTTGGAAAAGAAGATACAGGACACACAGTATAAATCTAGGTCATCGGGTACCGAAATTCGAAATATACCGTTTCATGAGACGGAATCTAGTGACTGTCTTATAAAAGTGGTGTGTAGGATTGGTAGTACGGTCGGCGTGCCTCTCATTGAGTCTGATCTTCGAGATATATATCGCCTGCCAGGCAAATCCTCATACAGTTCTTCTCCGCGATCAATTATAGCAGAATTCAAGGATGTGCTAACTAAGCAGAGATTATTGAACGCTGTTACATCGTACAACAAAAACAAGGCTATCCTAAAAGACAAACTGAACACGGAAGTTGTCGGGTTTCAAGGAAAGCGAATACCGGTATATGTAACTGAACAACTTCCTCCAAGTCATAAAAAACTGTTTTATCAAGCCCGGGAATATGTTAAAAACAATGGGTTCCAGTATTGTTGGACTGCCAACGGGAACATCTTTCTTCGTAAGCAGGAGGGAGATAAACTAATAAAAATAATCTCAGAAAAGTGTTTGCTGAGTTTGTGTAATGGTGGCTCATGACTGTATGTACAGTTTATTTGTTACTATTTTATTATCTTTGTAATTCGATTACAACGTAATAATAATAGGTCTGTATTTGTACACTTGTTATGTAAACAAACCAACTCATACTCACTTCAAACTATTGTACACATTACTGTCTACTCTCAACTTCTGCTGTACACAAAACATAAAAAATTTGTCACATAAAACATTCGGTTTTCTCTTTCCTTTCATAACAAAATATGTTATTTCATTGCAGCTCTTTTCGCTGCTATGGTTATAGCATATGGATTGGTATATTTACAAATATGTAATGGATCTGTTCGCACTTACTATGGTTTTTATCAATGGCCACCAATCACATTAATAACAAATTAGATTCTATGGCAGGGAACCGCCTCACTTGTTTTCCGGAGGAATGTCTGAAGTTTCTTAATGTAACTGAAAATAACCTTAAAATTCTTCAACTAAACATACATAGCATCAACAAAAATTTCGATGAGTTACAGATTTTAATTAAAAATATAAAAATCGATATTAATACTGTAGTTTTGACGGAGTGCTGGCAGAGTGTATAAAATAACTTACCTATCCTTACTGGTTATAATTCTTACTCAACTAAAATTAACTGCAATCAGAACGACGGCGTTGTGTTTTATATCAAGTCTGAAATACAACATTCGGTGTGGGAACCAGGCTTTAAAAATGGGAATTGTCTAATTTGCGAATTAAATAACAAAATAGCCATACTAACCATATACCGCTCACCATCATATTCCACGAAAGAAAGCTTTGACACCTTCTTGGACAGTTTAGACACCATTTACCAGCTATTATCAAATTACCCCAATATAACTCTCCTTGGAGACATAAACATAGATATTATTGAAGAAAATAGAGACCACCGTTCCTTGGATTACCTACTATTAAACGCGTCCCGTGGGCTATTGCCAACTCATTTTCTTAGTACTCGACGTGATAAATGCTATGACCATGTACTTCTCAAGTCTAAATTAAGTTCTACTACCCTAGTATTAGATTCCCATATCACTGACCACAAACCTGTATTATTGGCTATTGAAGATTTTAAGTCAAAAAAGCTAACCACTATAGTCTCGCCTTCTCTTAATTTTGAAGCTATTAAACATGAATCGCAAAATACAGATTTCTCTTCCATCTACAATATACAATCTGCCAATGTAGCAATGGATAAATTCATAGGTATTATGAGAGTAATCATAGACAAACACACAACATATAAAAAAATCTCCTCATAGAAAAAAAAGTGTTTAAAACCGTGGATAACGCCTGGTATACTAAAATGTATAAGAAATCGAGATAGAATGCATATTCATTATAAAAAAAATCCTGACAAGGTTACTCTTAAAACTACTTACCTGCGCTGCCGGAATTCCTGTAATGAACTCATCCGCAAACTAAAAGCTTCATATGAGCAAAGCGAGCTAGTAAAATCTAAAAATAATCCTAAGGCTCTCTGGAAAACTATTAAAGACATAACCAATACTCAGAACCGACACTCTAGCCCCACTGAATTACTAAATATCAGTGACAATCCAAAATCGTCTGTAAATTATGTCTGTCAGTATTTCACAAATGTAGGTAAAAACTTAGCACAGGACATAATCAACCATACTACTGCTCCCCACATATCAACCAGTAACCAATACCAGCTTTCCCCAGTAAATTCGCTGACTATACTGGAAGTAGACGAGGCTGAGGTGGAGTCCCTTATTCTGCAGTTGCGCAGTGATAGTGCAGTGGGATGGGATGGAAAATCGCCTGTGTTTCTAAAGGAATGTCGTCAAGTTTTGGTTCCACCACTAACTATCTTATTTAACCAATATATCCAACAAGGAGTGTTTCCAAATGCCTTAAAGAGGGCAGTAGTTCACCCGATCTACAAGGGAGGAGACAGAAACTGTGTAAGCAACTATAGACCTATCTCTATATTATCTGCCCTTTCTAAACTGCTAGAAAAAATTCTTAATAATAACTTAAAAACCTACTTACAAAAATATGAAATCATAGCTAAAAATCAGTTTGGCTTTCGACCTGGGGTCTCCGCGGAAGATGCGGTACTTGAACTCACACAACTGGTAGCTAAGCAACTGGAGAAACAAAATAAATGTCTCGGTATATTTTTGGACCTCTCAAAAGCTTTTGACACGGTTTCTGTCCCACTCCTAACCTCCAAGTTGGAGCTTCTTGGTGTTCGCGGCACGCCTTTGGAAATTTTCAAAGACTATCTCAAAAATCGCACACAGACCATTAAAATAGATTCGTACCTGAGTAACGAGGAGCTGATAAGTTTCGGCATTCCTCAAGGTAGCATCCTGGGACTGACCTTGTTCCAAATTTACGTCAATGATTTGTGTTTGATAAGGCTCCCTGAATGCGTTAAACTCTACGCGTATGCCGACGACACCGCAATTATTATCTATGGCACTACGTGGGAATCCATTAGAGTTGAAGCAGAACTAGCTTTAAGCGAAGTCATCAACTGGCTAAATTTAAACGTCCTCAGCATAAATGTACAAAAGACAGCTTACATTCCTTTCGCGATTCGGCATAATGCCTCACCCATCGACTCGTTTGAGATCATAGCCCATTCATATCCCGATCGGCAATCTTACTGTTCTTGTCCTGCACTCAATAGAGTACGCTGTATTAAATATCTCGGGGTACTAATTGATTGTGGAGTAAGATGGGACAAACACATAAGATTAATTACCACCAAAACTATGCGACTCATTCATATCTTCAAATCACTTCGGAGGTCGGCTAGCTTTGAAATTATTAAGCTTGTATACCTCGCATTGTGCCAATCAGTTATTGGATATTGCATTGCTGTGTGGGGTGGTGCTGCTAAGACGTGCCTAATGGAAATGGAAAGAGCACAGCGAGCCATACTGAAAGTGATGATTTGTAAACCTTTCAGGTATCCAACCGTCAAACTTTATTACGACTGTGGGGTATTAACTGTGAGGCAGCTTTACATTCTTCGGACAACCCTCAGGTACCATAGTTTCATTCCACCTCCAGAACGCAATAAATGAAGATTTAATGCACCTCCTATTCGACACAAAACAACATTCTCCGAGCATCAATTCTAGACTTTGGGCGCATACCTATACAGTAACATTAACAGGGACTTAAACATCTTACAATTAAACAGATTTAAAGTTAAGCATCGACTAACCGAGTGGCTATTACTTAAAGATTATTCAACTACGGAAATACTTCTGCAATTCTTAAAGTGACAGTATTATTAACATACACATTCACACACGCGCGCACACGCACACGCACACACACACACACTCAACACACAACACACACACACACACACATACACACACACACACACACAGGCGCGCGCACACGCACACGCACACGCACACGCACCACACACACACACACACATACATGTAATTTATAACTAATATTTGCACATATTGCATATCA